>JAHWFO010000211.1:2798268-2808977 GCA_023313115.1 Rhysida immarginata | reverse complement strand
CCCCCCCCCCCCCCATCCCCAACCGTGACTTCCACTCCCATAGGGAAATCGAAACCAAACTAAATAGTGAAGTAGGGCATGCTCATAGTAAACCACATACCGCAGGATGTAAAAAATGTGAAGGGTATAAATGGACATAGTAAAATCAATAAATAGCTCCATTTTTGGCAAGTTAATAATCAGAAGTTTAGAGATGAACAGTACAAATTAAAATACGCAACTAAATCTTAGATTATAAGTGTCCACAAATGAACCATTTGAGAGATAGTGCAAATTTTATGTTATAAGAACCGGCATGGACTACAGAAAAAATATCTATTTCTAAAATACGTACAGGCGTCCATAATTAAAGGATCCAAAGCTGCCTACATGCGAAACCAGTCATCAGAAAAGTGTGAAATTGGAGGACGTAATGAAGAGATGGGAATTTGTTTCAGCGAAGAAAAAGAAGTTACCAAATTTGCCACCAGAGGGCTTTTTAATAACTAATTACATATTTATCCACAAATGTACAATAGTTTAACAAGTTCAACATGTGTAAACCACAACAAATTGCAACATAACATGTTCCATCAAATGGCCATCAAATGGCATATTCCACAGCTGACCGAAGTGTGCGCGGCGAAATCTTGAAATGCTGTCTTTAAAATCGGGTAAAGTTCTTGGATTTTCACAACATATCAGATGTTTCAAATGTCCCCAAAGCCAAAACTCGCATGGGGTAAGGTTTGGGGATCGGGCAGGCCACAGATGACAGTAGTGACAGCTGATGACACGTTATTCTGTAAAATGTCGTCTAAGAACATCCTTACACACACGGCAAAGTGTGGAAGACCTCCGTCTTGCATAAAGATTGTGCGTGCAAGACATTGACGGGCTTGCAGAGCCGAAACAATTTCGTTCTCTAACAGCGAAGCATATCGCTACCCGGTGATCGAGCAAGTCACTGGACCTCTAGAACTTAACTCCTTGAAGAAGTACGGGCCGAGAATAAATGATGCCGTAAATCTACACCATACCGTCTCTTTTGGGGAATGTAACGGAACCTCTAAGAAAGCGTGCGGATTTTCTGGTTCCAAACGCGGAAGTTGTGTGTATTCACTGCGCCGTCCAAGTGAAAATGTACTTCGTCTGTCCAGAGGATATTCCACAGCCATTCTGCATCGGCATCCAGCGAGCAAGAAACTGAAATGAGAACTGAAGTTGATCGTCAGAATCATGTGGAAGCACTTGCTGCACAAGTGAAAGTTTGTACGGATAATATCGGAGGATATTCCGCACGATCTTATGGACAGTTGAACGTGGCTTATCCAACGCATGTGCTACACGCCGGACACTGGTGCTACCATGGGAATTTGCAGCTCTGTCCTCTTCCACCTGAAGCGAAACCTCCTCTAATCTGTCTGCAGACACGGTTTTTCTTTCTTTGCCAGGGCGAACTGACAATGATCCTATTTCTTCAAATTTCATTTGTCATTTTCCGAAGGTTTTTCGCATTCATGGGATCTTTTCCCATCCGCTTCAAAGTCCGAAATTTCCGTAGAGCAGCTACTGCGGAATTACTGTTTTGGCATAACAATTTCACGTACCATTTTGAAATTCGCGCTGTAGAAACTTCATTTTATGTGTTAGATGGTGTTGTTAGTGAGGACATCCCGCGACACAATTCAAAATAGAGTTTAGCGTACAATAAAAGAATATTCATCGTGGAGTGTTTTTGAAAACTAACAACGTGCGATCTCGTAAACTTAACGTCATTGTGACCGGCATAAACATTGAACACAGGATCTCCGCGAGTGTTCCTCGGTTTTCTACAATAGGTGACAGCTGCTGCATGACGGCAAATAAATTTACATTTTTACTACAGGTATTTAGAGTGCCAGTAAGGAGAGTGGCAACAACTCGGTACGGATTCTGATTGGTTAACGCTCCGGATGCCATAGTTTCCCCAAAATAGCGTGCCGTTTGAAATGCAGCTATAGAGAAATGAATAGTTTTCGTTCCGTTTTTTTGTTTTATTGTGCATGTTTCTTAATTTTTGCTAATAAATATGCATTATTAAAATGTAAAAGATGTGGTTTTATTAGATCCGCTTTAAAGAATTAACGATTGAAGTGGCAAAGAGGGAAGGGGAAAAAAATATTTTTTCATAAAAAAGTATTTGTTTTCCTGTTGTTCATGCAAATGTGAATCTCACAAAATAAAGTGGTTTTAATGATATAATAATACATGTAGATAAATATTTCAATTAATGATAAAAAATTATATAAATTTTCAATTTTTATTCAATTGTCATTCGGGTCCAACCAGCAAGATTTTTATCTTGAAAAATTTAAAGCAAACCGTAAAACCAATAGTAAAAATAACTATAGACACAGTCCCATACAAATGAAAGAAATTGAACCGGGCTGTGTTGGGACACGGCCGCTAGTTAAATAGTAGGATACGTCTTGTGGCTAGATGGCGAATAAGAAATAATTTTGTACAACATAATTTAAGAAATTTAATTTCTGACATAAAATGTTCAAACAACGAATATACTTGCAATATATTAAATATTTTTAACCAGACTCATTATTTTTAATCAAACCTTAATTATAAGGCATTCTCTACTCACAAATCAGTAGTCAATGATTAGAGAAGGATGATACAAATGGCAACAGACTAGAATCAATATTTCGCGCAAACATGAAATTTATAGTGCTACCAACCAATGTAGTAGGTGATTTGATGGGCTTGTAATCTAAATTGAAATGTTTCTTCATAAAGCTAAGAGCGTGTAAATTTAATCTAGCCTTTACATTAAAGTCGCCAATTATCATAATTGGCACATCTGTATCCACCTCCATGTTGTCACTGATTGGTCTAGTTGTTGGTGAATATTTCATCATCACACTGAACAACAACATTCCCATCTCGACACATTAGGATGAATATAAACACTGCCTAGTATAAATCTCACTACACCATTGTACAACACTTTAACCATACCAGTGTCAACCACTCGTCTCTACTTTGACCATTCTAACAGTATAGGTTCGCATTCGGTTCAAGAGTTAATATTTCTGAAGATCGCAACACCGCTTGCTCTCCTATAACTTATAACACCAAGTTTTGTATAGTTTTAATTTGTTTTACAATGACTATACAGCATGAAACCATTCACACAGGACTGATGAAACTGATGGAGCAAAGATTGGTTTGGTGTGGTTTGTTTGGTATTAACGTCTTTTTCAACTGCCATGGTCATTTCAGGACGGCGTTATAGGGGTCGCAAATTTTGCCTCGCAAGGGTTCTTTAACGTGCAGCCGGCAAACGACTACACGGGATCAACTGCTTTACTTCCGAAGGAAGTGCGTGATCTCAGGATTTCCCCCCTGAAAAAATCCTCGTCGTCCTCGGCAAGGGTCGAACCCGCGTCCTCGGGCATCAGAGGCGATCACGCAACCACTGAGCCACCGAGGCCGATAGAGCAAAGATACCACGCTACTATTAAGCGAAACCAAAATCTCAAACCAAAATCTATCACAAAAATATCGAAATTCATTATTTATGAATATAAAATGAAATATGAATTCAGTGTCCCAAATTGTCGCATATCTGCTCCGTACATAAATCACATTTGATGAAGATGCTGTTAATGTTGACTCTTATGGCTCATTATGGACCTCCATTGGTTGAATTCTATCGCTCGATGTTGAAACGTTTATGTCATCAGATATGTTACTTGCATCGAAATCAGCGGTGGAAGTTATTGGCGCATTCGTATCGGGCTTTAGTTCACCTTGGCTGCGCGCCACTGAGCCACTTACGCTGAACATCGGACATCCGGGTCTTCATGGATTCCGCATCTCTTGATCTGTTTCCTGTGACGGTTTCTGTAATTTTTCTGGTGTTTATTATGCATATCCATCCGGTTTAATTTCTTTTGTGTTCTGAAAATCATAAAGAGATGAGAAACTGCAGAATGACTTGGAAGAATATTTTGGAAGTATGTTAGAGATATGAGAGGAGGTCAGAAGGGGAATATGTGTAGTGTGAAGGACAAGAATGGTAAAATGCTGTGGAATGAATCCGATGTAGTTGGTAGGGGGCAGGAATATTTTTCCGAGCTCTTTATGCCTGTGGGAGTTACTGATGGAAGTGACTGGAATGAAAGTAGAACGGAGAAGAGAGTGGAGAGTGAGTCGGAAGAAGATGGAATCAGTATGAAAGAAGTTCTGAATGCAGTTAGCGCTCTGAAGTGTGGTAAAAGCCCTGGTGTAGATGGTGTGACCGCAGAGATGTTAAAGTATGGTGGAAAGCAAGTTGTAGAATGGTTGTGGAAGCTCTGTGAGTTTTGCTGAATCAGCAGTGTGGATCCCGAAGGCTAAGACTAAGACTAAGACTATGATTCTTCCCATATATAAGGGTAAGGGTGATAGAAGTGATTGCAAGAATTATAGAGGAATAAGTTTGTTGAGTGTAGCGGGGAAGGTTTATGGAAAAGTTGTGATTGATAGAGTGAAGAGCGTGACTGATGAGAAAGTGTGGGATGTGCAGGGTGGCTTCAAGAGTGGAAGAGGATGCATGGATCAAATTTTTTCGCTGAGAGTAATCGTAGAGAAATATCTCCGTGTGAGGAAAAAAGTGTTTTGTGCGTTTGTTGATTTGGAGAAAGCGTACGATCGAGTGAAAAGGAACGCCCTTTGGAGAGTGCTGAGAGATTATGGTGTGAGTGAACGACTACTTGGGGCAGAGAAGGCAATGTATGTGAACAGCTCTGCTAGTGTGAGGACAAACAAAGGCTTATCCGAGTGGTTTGAAAATTGAGAAAGGTGTGAGGCAAGGGTGTGTGATGTCCCCGTGGTTATTTAATATTTTCATGGATGCATGTGTTAGGGCAGCCGGGATTAATGACTTGGGCGTGAAAGTGGGCGATGAGAGAGTGTGCTGTTTATTGTATGCTGATGATGCTGTTATCCTGTCGGAGAGTGAAGAGGATCTTAGGACACTAGTGGTAAAAATGTACGAGGTGTGCAATGGGCAATATATGCGAATAAATGTGGAGAAGACGAAAGTACTTGTTTTTGATGGAAGAGGAACAAACGCGATGTATGACTGAGCTGAACGGCGTGAACTTGGAGCAAGTGAACGAGTTTGTGTATTTGGGGAGCATGTTTGAGAGGGACGGGAGCATTGGTGGTGAGATATTAAGGAGAGTGAATGCTGGTTTGAAGGTCGTAGGCGCACTTGGAATGTATGCTAGGAATGAGCGTTTATCGAAGAATGCCAAAATTTCTGTTTATCAGAGCGTGCTGGTACCAACTCTGATTTATGGGAGTGAAACCTGGGTGTGGAATGAGAAGCATAAAAAGCGACTCTGTGCAGTTGAAATGAGGTATCTGAGAGGTGTAGCTGGAGTTACGAGACTTGACTGTATTCAAAATGTTGTAGTGAGAGACCATTGTGGAATGCAACCAGTGTCGCTGATGTAGTGGCAAAGTCAACGTTGAGGTGGTTTGGACATGTGGAACGCATGAATGAGGAACGACTGACAAAACGACTGTATGTTGGTAATGTTGATGGCGGGCGAGGAAGAGGGAGACCGAGGAAAGAGTGGAGAGAGCAGGTGGATGAATATCTGAAGCTGTATGGGTTTGAGAGCCTGAACAAGAGACGTGAGTGCATGAAGAAGAGAATGACCGTGGAAGAAGCTGGGATGGTGTGTAGAGACCGGAATGTGTGGCGCCGATTGATTAGCGATGTATGATTTGGTCGATCCGCTTTTGTTTTGTTTTTTTCTTTTTGTGTGCTGCCCACCCTTTTTTGTAGGATAGGGGCGTGATGTTTTTGTTGTTGTTGTTGTTTGATCTGTAATTTTTGCGAAATTGCCACACTTCAAAAGCCGGTATCTTAGACACTATTAAATATTGAGTTTTGATTTTTAAGCTATTTATAAAGCGCAAAAAGATAAAACAAATGACACCTATAATGTCATGTTAGCACAAAGGAAGCCGGAGCTAGACTAAATTAATATCCGCCATCGAGCAGATTTTCTGACTCAACTTTGCTCTGCGATTGCATCAGCCAATGACGTCAGCACGAAGTCAATCAAGGTCTAAAATATGCTTTGTTTTATATTTTATCGAATGCAATATGGTTCATTCTTCTATCATTAATAGGCCGGCCAGGTGGCTTAGGCTTTCTAGTTCTCGAGTCCACCTGGTTGAGAATGTGAAAGTGAATCTAGATTAATTCCTAAAACTAATCTTTGATAATTGAGAATTTTTTTTCACCTTTTGCAATTGATGTCAAATTTTTATTTTTGTATAAATATAAACTCTTTTGTTATTCGCTTTTTGCTTCCCTTTTTTGCTGAAAAGATGAAAAAAAAACATTTCTCGAACTTGCTATCAGCTGATCAAATAATCACACTTATTATGAAAATTAAAACTTTAATATACAAATAAAAGCTTGATAGGCTAAACAGCAGTAGCCATCTTTACATTTCTTCATAATTATCTGAAAAGTATCGTACATTGTACTTCTGCTAATTCAGTCGATGGGAAAAACATGGCCGACAGCCCGAGTTGTCGCCACCATTGATATCTAATACTCCTGATATCAATGGTTGCCACTCTCCTTACAGGCACCCGATTTAGAGTGTCAGATCGAAGCAGTTTTGAAGTTGTCATCTTTTTGAGAAATTATTTTCGTTTTAGCTTTAAACGAGGAGAAATTCAAACAAAAAGTGAATTATATTCTGTATATACTTGAACTGAACATTGTATACTGTATAATTAATGTACTGTATTGTAAATTATACGCTAATTTCGTTTGAACTCCGTCAGCCCGAAGATCGTTTAACTCTGCCCCCCCCCCCCCCACCCCCGCCACCAGACGTTGCAGCGCTAATATTATCCTCTTGTATAATACGATCTCACAAATTTAGGTGTTTTAGGCGATTATCGTAGAATAAATACGATATATCGAAACATTTGATTTTTACTAACCTCACAAAAGCAACTGTTGTCCGAAGGTTTCCACTTGACTCTTTTCGTCTTCGCGGCCCAAGTCGATCCTCTTTCTGGATCGTGAGGAAAACATTTCATTATAAACCCATCTTCATAGCGATTAGAACACCCTACTGCAGCACAGGAAGGCATTTTTGGTCACTAAATCTTTTAAAATTACAAAAAAAACGTCTTATCTCCACACAAAGCTATGCTAAATATTCGCAATTTGGACACAACATGGCGGAAAATAGCACATGACAATGAACAACCAATAGAAATCTGTCCCGTGTATGGCCACACTCTGGTTATAAAGGCACTCTACAGGTATTCAACGTAAACCGACCTCTGGTGGCGAAATTCATAACTTTTTTTTTTTTCGCTGACACAAATTCCCATCCCTTCATTATGTCCTCCACAAAATTTCACACTTTTGTGATGACTGGTTTCGTCTGTAGGCAGTTTTGCCATAGGGTCCTTTAATTATGGGCACCCTGTAAATCAAAAGATATAAAAAGTTTATGATATTTTCATGAGTATTTTATATCTGCATATAAAGGAAAAACCTTTTACCACAAAAGAACATCCAAATTTTTGGTGTAGACGAGAAAGACCGTGTCAAAAAGTAGCGTAGAAACGCTGCATGGTAGAAAGACAGGAATAGCAAGGCCTCTGAGATACATCCGGCGTTCCATATCTCGGATTTTCGTTTGTGGTAAGAGATTTTTTTTCCTTCATATATTTTTCCTGTATATACAGGCCATCCCATGCCACAGTTCCTTCTTATTTTTTCATGAATATTTTATAGATAAACTGTATGCACATATACAGAGAATATCGTCGCCATATCCCATAGTATGTAAAATAATATACTGGCTAAATCACTTTAGATATCAGGGTTATCATAAAGTCAGATAAAGATATTTAATAAAATAAGTCAGTTTTTTGTATTATATTCTTTATATCAGAAAGTTTTTTCACTTCATTAATAAACCTCAAAATGTACCCCTTTCATTGCTCGGAGAACATCCGGGCAATATTCAATTTCACGCCAAATATTCGCCAGCATATCTCCTGTCATGGAGGACATCCCCTTTTTACCTCCATGTCTCCTATTACCGACATTATCTCATCCGTAATTCTCGGCTGAAACATGAATTTTAAGTACGTTTAAACAGGTGTAGAAAACATTTTATTCTTTAATATATCCCACAAGAAAAAGTCTAAGAGAGTAATGTCTGGAGAACGTGGAGGCTATGGTGTAGGACCATCTCTTCCAAACCATCGGTTGGGAGAATTAGCCCGAGAAATCAGTGAAGATTGTATCTCGCCAGTTACAAGGGCCTTGTTCAACCGTCAGAAAGCTCCATCATAAACGTTTGCGTTTATGATTATACAAAATTCAAGTTGTGCATGAGATTAAATACAATTATAAACCCATGCGCATGGTCTTTGCGATAAGATTGTTGCACCGTATTGACGCAGATAATGATTTTCTAAAAAATGTAACCTTCTCGGATGAAGCAACATTCCATGTTTCGGCCCAAAATTTTAGGCATAATGTGACAATATGAGGTTCCGAAAATATTCTGTACGTAACAAAATGAGATTCTGTACGTGAACACATTCGGGATAGTTCGAAAGTTAACGTGTAGTGTGCTCTTACATGATGGGGCTATTGGGCCCTTTTTCTTTTGTGAGACTACAATTAATGCAAATATCTATCTGGATGTGCTTCAGAATTTTGCTCCTCCTCAACTTCAAAGCCTGTCGGCAAAATGGTGCGCTCTACAATGGGGTAAGAAGTGCAAGCATACCTAAATCAACAGTTTCCCATCAGATGGGTCGGGCGCGATGGATCGATGCTCTGGTCATCAAGATCGCCAGATATTATGCCGCCCGATTTTATTCTTTGGGGCTTCGTGAAAGATGTTGTATAATGCCCACCTGTGCAGAGCATTGAGGATTTGGAATAGCGCATTACAGCTGCAATTGCGATGGCAAACGAGGATGATATCATGCTAGAGAAAACAAGGATGAAATCATGCACCGCTTAGATGTTTTACGGACAACTAAATGTACACACGTGGAAATTGTGTAAATCATCCAGAAAAAACTTTGAGTTTATTTATCATTTTCTGTAAACCGTATAATTCTAAGCTGAATAATTTTTTGTTGGTGAATTTTTGAAACATTGACCATATTTTGTGTCCATCCTGTAGATTTCGCACTAAACATAATAGGAGATAGAAAAGCGAAAAGATGTTCGAAATTGTTCAACGAGATCAACGCTGAATGTTTTTACGTTTTCATTTTCCTATGGAATAAAAAGAAATGCGAGCGAATAAAGTTGAGGAGGAATCACAGAGATCCATGACAAAAGTAAATCCTCCTTTTTCCAATACAATGAAATTAATGAAACGGAAGAGAAAAAATAAGACTGGAATTTGAATTATATTTTTGTCTTCTGCGTCGTCCATTCTTCAAGGAAAATGTCAAGGAAAAAGAAGAAGATTAAATAGCCAAAGCACCTTGTACTGCTCATTGTCGTGTGAAAAATATGACACTATTGTCACATTTCCGTGATTAATTGCAATTTTGTCACTGGATGTTTTAAAAAATGACTCCAGGTAGATTTCCGAATCCGTTGTCATTTCTCACCGTTGACATCTTTCAGCTTAGTTTTTCTTCTTCATTTAGCTCTATCTCTCTCTCGAACCCACGCACACAAGCGCACACTATTACAATAAAACACGTCTGTTCGTCCCAAAAAATTAAAAAATATTACTTAAATATGGATAATAACATCGTTAGAGAGATTAGAGAAAGAAAGAATTTAGACATTTCAACCGCGTTATCATGAATTACTTGAATATTCCACTTCTTTAGTTTTGTATAGTGCTAAATTCTTATTTGCAGTTTTACAGTGCAGAATTATTTTTTGTATTATATTCCATTTGCAAATCAACATTATAGGTTTTTATCTAGAAAATTTATGATGCTTATTAAGAAAAGTTTATTAAATTTTTGTACTTAATTTTAAAACCCAGAATTAATACTCATTTTAATTTTAATTTTTATTTCAATTTTTTTTCGCTTTAATTATTCTCAATTTTTTTATTATTTTATTTGCATTTTTGAAGGTAATTTAAAAACTTATAAACTGATTAAATATTCTGAATAATTTTCAATTTATTTTTCATTTTCCATGAAATTAAATAAAAGAAAATATTTAAGAATCAATTTTTCTTTCTACATGTAGCGCTGCTCGGCTTTTTGTATTGATGAGATTTTCAATAGTTGAATGCAAATACGACTATGAACATTATTATTTCCTTAAATTTTTTTCACAAGAATTTTAAGGATAGTTTGCAGCCGCTTTGGGTTTGTCTGGGCAAATTCGACTTTGCTTGCATAATTATTAGAATGTACAACATAACTTGTCTTTTATTTATTATCATTACTATTTAATCATTTATTTTGTTCGCAGCCTCATATTGAAAATATATTTTCTCAGCAATCGATACTTCACTGTACATTGTAAACTAATCATCTATATATAAATACGGCAACACATTTTTTGTTATGGACTTTTACCTGTGTTAACGTGGACGAATACGCATGAAACTTATATGGTTGGAAAGTTCCTGTGCTCTAGATGTGCACAATATATTTTGTTTGCGTATTTGTTCACGTTAACACAGGTAAAAAGG
>JAHWFO010000211.1:2738154-2797868 GCA_023313115.1 Rhysida immarginata | reverse complement strand
TCCATATTTCATATATTAAAATATTGTTTGATGAATTGCATTTTAAATCTTCGTTTTAGGGTAAAAGATGTACAAATTTTTAACAGTTTTAGCTCTTGAACCACCTACGTAAAAAGGACCCGCAAGTATTGTGGAAAAGTGAATTTGTTTGGATTTCAGTGATGTTATTGATATCTACAGTTTTTAAGGTAATTTCGTATTCTATAACCTTTGATCCTACATATAGTTGGCCGTGCGAGAACGATGGATCGCTAGGTTAATGTCGGCAACATTAAATAACTGCCCTCGAGCTTTGTTGATGGGCATTACAAAGGCAAGAAGTACTGGAAAGTGCAGCTTTTGAAAACAAAGGTCATATTCTCCTTCATTAAACAACCTTCAAATAGCTTTATAATATGAACATCAGATTTTAACAAATATTCATGTGTCTTGGTGCATTCAGATTTTGCAGGAGCATAATGGAAGAATCGTTGTTCAAGAACAGGTGATGTGGTTACAGAAGTCATGAAATGATGAGGAAACTTTAAGAAAACACTAGTTTTGAATTTTTCAACTGACTCTACGAAGTGCAAAAGTTGTTTGGAATGTTGACAAATCAAGTAGTTGGGGCAAATGGTACCTTTCCATCACCAATGGTTACATTTGTTGGGCAAAAAGATCATCGGAAACCTTTATATATGAATGTCAATTTTCTTAAACGTGCAAAAGGTCTGGAAGAACTTGGGAAAAAAGTTGATGCTCCAAAAATTAAACCAATCAAACAATCCTCTGTCAAAACACAAAATTAAACCAGTCAACAAACGAACAGTATAGCGTTTCGATGTTCGAGTGAAATTGAAGCAAAGCTTCCATAGTCTCACATTCATTAACACAAGTCAAACAAAACACATTGAAGCAGATGAGAAAAACGATAAAAGAGGGTCATTTTGGTGGAGGGTAATTTTGATGGAGGTTAATTTTGATTGACGATTGTCTGAGCTAGACGCATACTATTAATAGTGGCTACATACAGGAGAAATTAAGAAAGCTAATATTTTCCAAACAGTGCCATCGAAGTCAATATCAGTAATGTTTTCATTTACGGTGCCTTTTCTGTGTAAGAAATGTTTTTAGATGCTCGAGACAAGGTCGTTATTATATTTACCATAATGTGAAGCATGAATTCGGTAATTCTTCAAGGCAATGTTTTCAATAGTGTCATTTCAAGTTGTCTTTCTTTTTAATTATATTTTTAATCTCATCGAACTCAATTTTACGTTTTGTATTTACGGTGATGTTCGTAAGAGTCAGTTTTGCAAGTTTTTTACCTTAAGTAGCGGAAGAATGGAGCTACTTATTGTTTTCACAATGTCCGTCTGTCTGTCCGTCCTTCCGTCCGTCCCCTTCATAATTTTCGCATTTTTTGAGGTAGAAGGTTGAAATTCGGAATGTAGCTTACGATGGGCATGTGCACCTTCACTATTTAGTTTGGTTTTGATTGGCCCACTGGGAGTTTCGGGGGCGGAAATTAGAGGGGACCAAGAGGTCTACGAGTATTTAAGCATATAAAGGAGTGAAATTCGGTATGCAGATTCCTCTAAGCAAGATCAACATTACTGTAGAGTTTGGGCCAAATTGTCCCAAACTGGGGTCGGAATTGTAGGGGTGGCAGTTACTGCGTCTTCAGAACTATGGCATGTCATATATTACTCGATTGGAAATGATGAGAAACGAAAGAAGATAGAGCTCTTTTACACTTTCTAAACACTACGTTCGAGAAAATCAATTTTTTGATTTAAAAAATTGGGGAGGCGGGTAAAAAGTGAGATAAATAGGTAAAAATAGATGATCTCAGGGCTTCCGCTACTTTCCTATATCTTCCTCGGGAGGCTTAATTTCTTGTTTTTTTATAGAAAATGAACAAAAATATTTTTATTAAAAACACTAAAGAAAAAAACATTCCCAAACTAAGTAATGAAAATACTCTGAAGATTTATACCATAGAAATAGTTTTATGGCATAACCATGGAAAATTAGGGTACACAGGTCCCGGCGAACGGTAATTGTACTAGTGGTCTTTAAGTGGTATTCGGATAAGTACTACCATTCGACGATCCATGTCATTTTCTTAACCTATCTTTTACGCGGTTGCTCCTTGAGATTCCACTTGATAATGGTGTCACTACAGTTCAACGACTTACTTAAGGAGTGGCAGAAACCTGGAGTACAGACATGACCTAGAATCATTGAGACGCAAGCCAGTTCTTGAAGTAAGAGAAGAAATGGTAATCAGTAGGCGCGAAATCAATCCATGCAGTGGCGTCATTCCGGTTCACCCAAACCAAAAAAATTTCAAGCAAATCCAGTCTTAAAGAAAAGCACCATAAGCGTGTGATTTTGGTTGATTTCATGGAGTCTTAGAAGAACCATCACATCACCTAGTGAGTCGAAAAAACTGGCCAAAAGCGGTGGAATATTATGCGGAGAGCTTGAAGATTGCTTTACGATATCAAAAGTGCTTGGAAAGAAATTATAATTATATAGATAAATAATGTAAGTATGTGTCCATTTGAAAAAACTAATACATTTTTCATTTGTTCTCATTTATTACCGACCGGCCCTTACTTTTGAAATACGTCTCGTAAAACGAGAAAGCTTATAAATACAGGATTTCCGAAAAGGAATGACAACATTTTGATTTTATAACTTTTTATTGTTTTATTTGATTTTATTTGTTTTATTTGACTAGGAACTTGTTTTTTTTTATTACAACGAACAGATAGTATCCAATTTATGATGCCAAGTACTGATACAGCATTGCGGCAAGCATTTCGTAACATGGCGTCTGTAAAAGAAAAAGCTCAGTGAGCACTTAACTCCAAAAACAATGGGCGTACACGCGCCTACATTGGAACGATTAACGGGCTATGTGCTCTCTGTCCAAATTTTTTGGAGATAGGATGGCATACGAGCCGAGTTTCGAACATAAGTTTCGTGCGTTCGCTATCCTGTAGTGCGCGGAATTTAAGTCTATTATCATTGTCCAGCGCAAGTTGAGACGATTTTAATTAGACATTTAAGGCCCTTCTCGCAAGACGCCTTTTTTATATACAGATTATGATGATATAAACAGTCATTGATTGGTTGGATACAAAATTAAAATCATTTACTAAAGCTGTGTTGGTAAAACTGGTTTGATTTGTTGGAATACGATCATGAATGGTAGAACGTGATGAGCGAATCAGAAAATAAGAATAATAACAAAGAGAAAAAATTGCCAGTAAAATCAGAATACATGGTTAAATTACAGCGATATAAATAAATGATACAGAGAGTAATGGAAAAATGAGAAAATATATAAAGAAAACAAAATGGCGCTAACATTTAAGTGTAAAAATAAAAATAAATAAAAACAAAGAGCGGTTAAATGAAATCGGCCATGGGCCGAATGTACGTCGAAAATTGTTTGATTGTTGATGAGATTGTCGGGTGAATCACGTTTGGCATTAAGATTTCTATTGCTTACAAAATCTTTCTATAGAAGATTTCTATTGCTTGGCAGTTTAGAAGGAGTCGTTGGATCGGTGAAAACGGACATATCTTCGTTACGGTTGAGGGCTTATGTCCATTGTCTAGAAGGTGGGTGGAATATTGTGACTTCTTATCTTTCTTTAGGTATGAAGCGATGTGTTCTTTATATCCGATGGCGAAATTGCGAAAGCTCAAACTGATTAAAAGCTGTCACATTGGCTGCATTCGATTCGGTAAACACCGGATTGGGAGTATTTGTCAACAGTATAGGGTAAAGGTGAGTTGAGAGAATGTTTACAGAATGAAAGGGTACGGAAGGAAACACGTAGGTTGAAGTAAAAGAGGAAATTGGAGAGGCGGTAGCATCAAACAAATCAAGATCCAAATTTGAAATGAAAGCAAGAACGTTTGTTTCAAATTTATTTAACTTTCAATGTTTTTTTCAACGATTTTAATTTCCTATACCACGATTTTAATAACAAATTTCTTTTTAAAGAAACGATAACAGTTATGTGGATAATCAATATGTCTTAAGGTTTACACGAGTTTCTTTTTAATGAAAATCAACTGACATTTGTGTTCATTTCGACTGATACAAATCTGCATCGTTTTCGACAAATTCGGTGACCATCCAATAAAAAATTATAAAATCACAAAATTTGTCATTCTTTTTCGGAAACCCTGTATTATTTCGTTTCGAGGTGCACAGACAGAGTTCTAGCAACACGAATAAAGTTTTCATAAGCATATCAAATATTTTGAGATCAAAGGAAAATAAAATTAAAGCAGAAAGGTTTGATACCACGTGTTGCAGAGTAGGAACAACAATAAAGCTATATTGCTGCTAAGATTATTTTAATGTACCGTAGGTGTTATTTTTAAAAGAACTTGACAATTCTTACAGACATTTTTGGTGAAATTTAACCAAGATAATAAAAAAATATCAAAATCTTTTCACTTTTAAAGATGTTTGAATTATGCTGACCATGCAAATAACCTACAGTCATCTTTTAAAAAATGATTAACAATTGTGTGCGTAAGTAAAATAATCAGAGTTATTTAATAAAGAGTAATTTATTGAACAGAATTTTGGATAGCATTTTGCTTGCAAAGAACAATATTTACATTTTACTCCGTGTTCTGCTGATATTCGGGCTTGATAATTCATTCTATTGTCACGTTTAAGCCTGAACCTGTATTGCAATATTCAAGCACGAGGAAATTGAAAATATAAAAGAAAAGAAGTATTTATAGAAAGTTTTTAGGATTAAAAAGGAACTCGCAATCAAATGTTACTTCAGTTAGGCTATTTAGACAGCTATTTAAAACGGCGATTTTTTTTTCGTGTGACGTAAGAGCAGTATAAGCAAGTTACCCTCAAGTAGATGGGAACGAGTAGTCGTATGGAGGCTTTAGCTATAATTTTTTTGTAGAAAAGGCCCGGCATTCAACCTTTGCACGCAGCCCCATGATTTACCATACCTACTTTGACAACGTGCTATCGAAAGAAATTTATTTAATGAACTAGGTCATTTCTTCTAAAATACGGTCATAGCAATGATAGAACGAATGAAATGTAACTTTCTACTGATTTGTCGACTTAAAAATAAATTAACAATTGGAGTCACGCATTATGAGGTTCACCAATATTTGCCTTCTTTAAAGGCAGTATAACATGAACAAAAGCACATAAAATGCTAGATTGTTCAATTAAAGTACGACGTAAGCAAAAGTCACATGATGTTGAAGTACATCCAATTTATATCGAAATTGCTGAAAAGATAGCAAGGACATTTGTTTCTATATTTACTTAAATTTCAAATTCTTTTTTCAACGATGTTAATTTCCTATACGGCATTTAATAAAAAGTTTCTTTTTAATGAAAATCAACTGGCCTTTGTGCTCATATCTGCTGATACAAATCTGCATCGTTTCCGAAAAATTCGGTGACCATCCATGCATCGAACTTCGACAAATACTTATGTACAGTGAGTCATGTTAAATGCTTTTATTCACTTGCTAAATATATTTCAACTTGAAGAGTTGGAGATAACACTTAATGTTGACTAAGAAGTTCCTCTTTATAACTTACTACACCTACTGTATCTTCAATGTTTCGCGGCGCGTGACTTCAAGTCTGTTCAAGTCAGATATTGACGTCAATTCTTGTTGGATTTAATTTATCATTCCATGCAATTTAATCAAAAAACCATCTTTAATAGGTTCCTCAAAGCCAATAGCAATGTCTTAGATGAAGATCAGTATGCGAAACTATAATAAAAAAATTATAATATAAAGTGCTCTTTTTCAGAAGCTCAACTTTAAGAAAATAAAGATAATTTCCCTTTAACAAAATTAAATATAAATGTTTTATTATATATTATGTAATTTTATTCTAAATGAAAAGAAAGTTTTTCTGTAATTCAGTCAAATTGATTTCTTGTTTGAATTATTGTGTCCAAAGTAGTTAATTTTCATCATAGCATGCAACAGAATTAATCCATTTGAATCTAGTCTTCTTTTAAGGGGACGACCAGAGACAAATGAAAGAAAGAGACTGGCAGTGACCTCTCCCCTATGGTGCCTTCGCGCCGCCATATTGGGATTGGCAAGAAACAGCTGATCGCCCGAAGCAATGCATGTGAATCAATCGGTTTGGTTTGGTTTGTTTGGTATTAAAGTCCTTTTCAACTTCTATGGTCATTTCAGGACAGGGTTATAGGGGGAAGGCAAAATTTGCCTTGCTGCTTGCAAGGGTTCTTTAACGTGCAGCCGGCAAAGGACTACACGGGACCAACATCTTTACTTCCCTTCCGAAGGAAGTGCGTGATCTCAGGATTTTCTCCCTGAAAAAATCCTCATCGTCCTCGGCCGGAGTCGAACCGCGTCCTCGGGCATGGAGATGATAAAGTAACCACTGAGCTACCGAGCCCGTTGTGAAACAATCGCAAACAATTGCTTATTACAATATGTGGATTAATAAATTGATTATTTTATTGAACTGAGAATTATTTCTTCCTTTTCTTTTAATTTAAAATTTTAAAATATTTGTCTTTTAAAAATTCGTTAGGCATTGAATCAGTTATTTGGAGTTAATAAAAGTAAACGTTATCATTAGTTAATGCAATAAAGTTTTTTTTAAAAAAAATCAGAAAACAGGTTATGCTTACTAATACTTCCAGAAATCATCTACAAAAATAGCTGAAATTACATTGAGAATATATGAGGAGCCGGCATGCAAAAGCTCACAGGTCCACGAAATACAAATTTTGAGTATAGATGAAAAACACAAATAACAATGATCTTACAGCTGATAGTTATAAAAAGGTTATAGAATTGGCTTATTGATCTTAGAAATCATTTTATTTAACACCTATAAATCAGAACTTAATAGTGCATTAAATAAATAATATTTAAATTTGGACATGTGAGGTTATGTGTGGGCAGTTAGTACATTTGAGCTTATGCACAATTCAAAATATGGATATGTGAAGTTATGATTGAAGCATTAAGCAGTCTTATCTTTTCAATAAAAATAGTTTATTGTACAAAATACTATTGTTATAAATGAAATACATATATATATAAATTCTAAAATGTTGGGGACAAATTTTAACTTATATAATGTACGTAAAAATTAACTTTTTGTGATAATTAATTTCAATTACAGTACATAACTGCTAAAATAAATGTTCGCTGAATTAATTTTTTGCGCTAATGTTCTTGTTTAGACGTGAATAGCATGGTAGTCTTCCAAACAGTCACATAAAACATCGTCATCTTCATTATTCTCAGATGTTGGCCACTTATTTTACGTAACAGTTCTTTAAAAACATTTGGCTTTTTTTTTATGGATACGCTTTTCCGTGATGAGGGCTTGTTTTTCTGTACTTGTTGCAGTCCGTGGTGGTGTTGTCTAGCATGGAACAATAACCACAAGAAAAGATTGTGTTAAATTTCTGTTAAATACCCCAGAAAATATTCTGCGAAACATTGTCAAATTGTCAAATATTGTCAAATATTCTGCGAAACATTGTCAAATTGTCAAATATTGTCAAATATTCTGCGAAACATTGTCACTTTTAAATTTGGTGTTGTCACAGAATTATTAAATATGGCGTGGAGTTTTCTAATAGAGAAATCACTTTGCAGGTAAATTCTTTTGGAATTTTTTCTATTATAGTGGCTCTCAACCCCTCGTAGATTTCTAATAAATTTCCTAGCAGCGTTTTTTTTCACTTCCGATTTTTGGTGACTCTATTTCCATCTCTGTTCTCTATAAAATCTTCTCCCAATTTCATTTTTTTCAAAATCTGCCTTACATGTTCTGCAGAAAACTTAGTTAAATGTAAAAAAAAGTTTTACATATCGTGGTTTGTTGTCCACGAACTGTAGGAAATCTGTAACTTGCTGACATAGTATGCGGTTTCTTTTTGGTTTCTGGTTCCAGGCATCTAAGCTGGCGAGGGCGTCGACGTTTCACTTGAGAGAACTGGATGTATCTGCTGACCGTTTGGTCTTTAAGTTGTTTGACACTTGTATTGTACAGTTTGTTACGGAACTCCAAAACGTCTGTAGGCCGCATTTTACTACATTGAAATACTTTGCTATTATGATTACATAGCGTCTACGTATTAGCACCATATGGTTTAGAATATCTTGATTTTTTTGGCCACATTACGTCGACGCTTTCTAGTTTTACTGCCACTTTCTAGTTTCTTGGTTAGAAACCTTCACGAGCATTAAGCCTTCATACTCACTTTGTTCCATATTTTAATATAAAACTCGATCAAAATATAGTCATGACCTCTAAAACAAACACTGCAAGACCTGTAAGCAAAGAGACAGGCTTACTCGAAAGAAAACAGCTGACAATCACATGACAAAATCGACTTTCGCCATTGGCTGAGTGGACCTGTGAAGTTTTGAAGAAATCAGAATGGTGGACATGTGAGTGTCTGCTTTGAACCAGTACTTTTTGAACGACTATTTAAAGGGTTTGGTGTGGTTTTTCTCAGTTTGACACAAATGAACACATAACTCTTGTTATGGTGAATATGCAATCAATGCTAACTATAAAAAAAAATTTTTGTGACTTGTGAGCTTTTGCATGCCGCCTCTTCATATGCCGCCTTAGGTTTTTGCCAATCGTAGCATGGCGAATGCTGCACTTCCGCTGGCACCAGTAGCGCTCAGCGAAATGAATAGGGCACTGCCAGTCTCTTTCTTTCATTTGTCTCTGGGGACGATAGATTTTTTTTTATACTACCATACAAAATTACATGATACAGTGAATAATAATGTTAAAATGGAATTAGAATGAAGTGTGTGCTTAATTAAACATTTTCTAAATTAGCACCTTATAGTCCTATTGTACTTTAAAAGAGGCATCTTATAAGTTGGAAAAAATGCAGTAAAAAATTCTGATTGTTTTTACATTTAATAATCCTCAAATAATAAACATGAAAATAAGGTAAAATAAATTTTAAAAAATAATATCAGGAATTTATGGGTTAAAATTCACGTAGTCTTTTTTCCTTTATGATATTTTTTCATGATTGTAACGGTAAAAGGCTTATAGAACAAGCCCTCTAAATAGATTAAGCATTTTTGGAAAGGTGCATAAATGGCTGCAGTGTCAGCCAAGACATTAGAACAGAAGCTGATAACACATGTTACAGTACTTCAATCCTGTTAATCAATCGACATCGAGGAAAACTACTTTAAAAATCAATTTGATCTTTTTTTAAAAAAAAAAATAAATAGGGAAAGAAAATTAAGTCTTCATTGCTTGATATATTATTTTTTAACAATAATTATTTAACTATAATTTCAACTATAATTAAACTAGCAGAACCCGTGCGAAAAGATTTTCGCACAAAAAGTCATAATATTTATGACTAGATATTATTTTTCACCAGTGTCCTCCATTGTCGTGTTTGCTTTTATCGTTTAGCGTTCTCTAATCATATACGTATTTCAAAGAGTATATTTGTATAAATGGATTGAAACTGCAACTTATTAAAATCACATATTTCGAAAAGGCTTATATATTCAGTTTTTGGAGCTTTCTATTAAACTTTATTCTATAAGCCGCTATTGAAAACCATTTTAAAATTCTAAGCAGTGGTTTAACATAATCTGTTCGCAATAACTGTATGAAACTATTTTATTAAAATTTGAAAATTGACATATTTCAGAAATCAGATAATAAATCATCATATAATTTTAAGTTCCTTTTACTGAAGTACCATTTACGGTTATCATTTACTGAAGTCCTTAGAATCCCTTGGGCAGTAAAAAAATGGCTCGGTTGTTGTTGCAGTTACTTAAATAAACATACTCTTCATCTAGTAAGACCACGTATTTCCCACTTTTTATCCGCCAGGTATCGTTCATACAGTTTACGGCAATCGGTCCGTCGCTCTTAAACATGGCGCGGCAACAATTTATAAACGTTGTATCGTTTCTCCAGTTGTAAATCATCGATAATTGTGTTCCCCGTGTCGACAGATGTTGGTGGGTTACATCCGGTTAAGAGAGCCCGAACTTTCCAGACTACGTCAGGAGTACGGTTAGTGGATGGTCTCGGATTGGCTTGCTTTTTATCCTTAGGAATGGCGCCGCTTCTGGGTTTGCCAATGATGTTATTTAATACAATTGATATCCCTTTCTTGGAAACTATGAAGCCCTCTTCTTGCATACTTTCATAATTTCGGAATAACTGAATTTGACGTCGGAAAGGACTGTTATGTAGCTCTCCCCAATAGCTGTCAATTTTCTGTGGCATAACTCAATGTTTTTAGCTTGCAGTTCGAATACTTTTTTAACATCTGCCTTAACAATATTTTACGTGAGAGCTCACGTGAAAGAACGCACGTGCCACATCATTTAAATATGCTAGTTTTTACCATAGACTCCTAATAATCCTCTGTATTGCATCAATCGCTTTCGAATCATGTTTGGCGTTGTTACGCTCTCCAGAGTGCTTTTAATAAGGATATTTTATATTGCTAATGAAGCTCTTTTGAATAATCATGAAGCAATTATTCATTTTCGTTTATGTGAATAAGTAGAAGACGCTCGTGATAAAAATTTTTGCTTTGAAAACAACAGCAACTTTTGACGGATATCAATTAAATTTCCACTTGCTTACGGAAACTGCGAATGTCAAGAGTCATTAATGTGGTTTCCTGGATACCGATTTTGCCTGAATTCGCAATAACTATCAATTCAAAAGCAGGTAAAGAACATAAGAGATATTGATTATTTACAAATCATTTAATATTAAATAATTATAAAAAAACTGTTAGAAGAGTAATGTAGCATTTCTGGTTAAATGAAAAACAACAAAAATAATATAATATAAAAAAAATTTAAAAGCTGAAAAGGAGTCGACTGGTTATTAAAAATGAAACGAACTCAAATCTATATATACGAGTGCATATTGAAAAGTAATGCCTCCATGGCTGTAACTTTTTTTATTTTTTAACCGATTTTCAAAATTCTTTTTGTATCTGATCTGATACTTGCATTTGTCCTCTATGTAATGCACTATTCACTTTTCGACATTATCCCCATCCCTTTCCACGCACTGCACCAACGTGTGACCACTCGGGTGAACCCGTCGGAAAAGAATTCCGGGGTTGTCGTCGACACGAGGATTGAATGGCAGCTTTGGATCCTCTTCTGCAGCACGATAACGCCCGTCCGTAGACGATCGCCACACATCAGAGGGGGTTGCAGCGCCTACAGTTCAAAGATGAAAAACTGCAGTTCAAAAATGAAAGACTTTGCACCTTGTGACTTTCACCACTTCCCAAAGAGGAAAGAGCGCCTTAAGGGGCATGAGTTGCGTTCCGACGACGAGGTGAAACCTGCCGTTCGGTCCTGGTGTCGACAACAACCCCAGAATTCCTCTCCGACGGGTTCACCCGACTAGTCACGCGCTGGCGCAATGCGTGGAAAGGGATGGGGACTATGTCGAAAAGTGAATAGTGCATTACATAGAGGACAAATGTAAGTATCAGATACAAAAAAAAATTTGAAAATCGGAAAAAAAATAAAAAAGTTACAGCCATGGAGGCATTACTTTTCAAGATGCCCTCGTATAAAGAAGAGTGTTTGTGGGTATTTAATACAAATCTACACTTTTATTCCAATCTTGATGAAACTTTGCACACATGATCTTCAAAGCATAAGGAAGGTCACTATCTCAAAAATTAATAATTATCCATAAAAAATCGATATTTATGGTTATGGCAAGGCATACAATAAGAGGTATCGCATGACCAATAATGCAAGGCAAAGTTTACATCAACAATGGTATCATCACGCAATTCACCGTTATTCAAACAATGGTATCATCACGTAACAAAGTTTGTACATATAAACAAGAATATAACTCGTAAAACGATTTTCAAATATGCTGAAAAGAAGAATATAAAAATGTGTTGTTTAATATTACAGTAATATTTTATATACAGCAATGGCGAAAACTGCATGTAAATTTACGTATTCAATTTCAGCGTTCACACGAATCTTTCCAAACACGCATGAAATGAGAAATGAAATGCTCGCACGTCTAAATGTTTTAAACTACTGCGCCTATGTTCTTTCCACTGCTAGAGCCATTCATCCCTTCTTAATCAAAGTTTTCATAAACGTTAGAAAAGAAAAATCATTGTTGACAAGCATTGTCGGGAAAAATCTCGTAAGTATTCCAAGGAGCTTTATCTGTGACGCAGATGTATTTTTAAATAGGAATATTTCACTTTTACTTCAGTTGGTTTAAATAAACAATAGAAATTCGTTTGATTCTATCCACACACGCACATATCATTTTTAACAATAGGCCTAACATTAATTACCCATCTTTAACAATAGGCCTAACATTATTTAGTCATTTTTAAATATAGGTTTAATATTATTTAGCCATTTTAACAATAGGCCTAACATTTAGCCATTTTAACAATAGGCCTAACATTAATTACCCATCTTTAACAATAGGCCTAACATTATTTAGTCATTTTTAAATATAGGCCTAACATTAATTATCCAGTTTTAACAATAGCCCTAACATTAATTACACACAATTAAAATAGGCCTAACAGCACTGCATTTTAAAACGAAGTGAGCATGTGCATCCACAAAGTTTCATAATGGCCACGTCCTCCAAGCTGCCATCAACAATGCTTAAGTAATAAAAAAAAAGTAGTAACTCTGTATCTAATATACTAATTCTCTTATCTGTCCGTCGGTCCGCCCGTCCGCCTGTCCGAAGCCAACAAAGAAAGTTACAACAATCCGTCCGAAGCCAGGGATTGTTGTGGCAAGACAATACTCCGTCTTTGTTATTTAATTAAATAAATAAACTGAAAAAAATAATAATTCTCTTGGTCTGTCCAAAGCCAGGGATTGTTATGGTAAGATAATACTGTTAAGGGATGTATCTTTTGAACGGGAATAGGTAGCCAGTTGAAATTTTCACAGAATATGTGTTATTATGGCGGATGGGGGATTGTCTAACAAATAATAAAAAATGTAAAACTTTTTTTTTTTTTGTTCTATCGTAAAACGGTTATACATACAAGCGTCAAACTCATGATTGTAGTTCAAACTCTAAAGTATTACAACAAATAATGAAAAACTGGCCAAGTGTGAGTTGGGCTTGCGCAACACCAAACATAAAATCTTTTTTCAGGTGATCTGTTAATTTAACATTTGAAAACATTTTTGTTTAAAGCGCTTATTTTATAAATTTCGACACTTAAACTATTATAGATTATATATAAGCCGAAATCGAGAACACAGTGCCACACCCTCCAGAACCTGACATATTTTGGTAAATATATGGTAGTACGGAACCCTCGATGCGCGAGTCCGACTAGCACTAAACAGTTTATTAGGAGCTTTAGCATAAGAATGCGCCCTTGGTCTGTACGTTTATCCAGCCGTCCGTCAGTCCAAGGCCTCCTAGATAAGAAGGCCCGGACACGATGCGCTGATGACGTCACAAAAGGAGGGAATGAGGGCAGCGAGAAAACAATACAAGGAAGAAAAAATGCTCGTAGCTAATTAAAGGAAAACATCTATAGACATTTTTGAGTTTTTCTATTGTTTTAAATATATTGTAGGTCTTTTCTAGCGTTTTTTGAAAATATTGTAGACTTTTAATATTTAAATTATTAAATTTAATAAATAAATTTTGATTGTAGCTGTTTTTAATTCTAGTTCAAGCATCCTGAGCTAGAGCTTAATACATGTATGTACTTGCAAAAGTACAAAGGATATAGTTAACTCCAAATTTTAATTATAACTATTTATATGTAAACATTTGTTTTATTTATAAATGTTAGTAATATGCAAATAGCAGATAAGTCATTCAATATACTTAGAGTTAGGCCTAATTCAATGTACAGTCGGCAGCAAAAGTAGCTAGCCACCTTGCAGGGAAACATCCGCATGGGGATTGCTATTGCCATTCAACAGCATTCCCATCACCCCCGTGCTGTCTACCGAAGTGTGTTAACCCAAAAGAAAAAAGATCACTCTTAATTTAATCGTTGAAATTAGAATGCAAAGATTAAACCTGGATGTGAAAAGTTGGTTTTTATTCAATTTCTTCAATATTTTCTATAATGGAGAGAATTAATGGGCCGATTTCTCAAGAAATGAAAGGGAGCATTGTAGCATTATGGAACACGGGTGGTTTTACTAAGCGGCAAATTGCTAGATATTTAGGTAATTTCAGATGTTTATGTTATGATAGTCGCCACTATTAAGTAGTTGGATGTTTTATATAACCAGCAGAAACAATAACTCTTTTTTATATCTATTAATTGGTAACAGATTCTTTTATAAAAAAGACTGTAACATAAAGAAATGAAATTCATTAGTGGATACTTAATTATTTAATCGCCTGTTCATAAACGGCTGTCGTTCAAGTTCCTTCGTTATATTGTATAAATATGCCTAATTTAAATTCACCATGAGCATTCACAACCGCATCCAAGATTTCTGAGCGTAAAATCCAGATTACCAAAAAAGAAACAAAAATAATTCGGCGGACATCGCCTTTGACGTTTCAGTTTTTACACAGAATTATTGCAGATGTGTATGAGTTTTTCGTTATCTATTATCTCAGGACTTCATCACTCTACTGTTTCCTTGTGGATTCAAAGATGGGAAGAAGGAGACTTATCTAGGCGCCCAAAGAGTGGAAGACCAAGGACCACTACTGCTGCTGAGGATGAGGCGATAGCTAATGAATCGTTGGCACAGCCACTAAACAATGCTGTTCAAATAAGAGAATCGTTGGCAATTGCGACAAGCA
This sequence comes from Rhysida immarginata, assembly GCA_023313115.1. Lineage (NCBI taxonomy): Eukaryota > Metazoa > Arthropoda > Chilopoda > Scolopendromorpha > Scolopendridae > Rhysida > Rhysida immarginata. The sequence continues at coordinate 2,783,023 of JAHWFO010000211.1, read as the reverse complement.
CTGATACCATTCGTCGACGTTTGAGAGAAAATGGGCTTCATCATCATCTTCCAGCTGTAAAGGAAATGATAACGCAGCAACACCGAGAAACCCGTCTTGGATTTGCATTGGAACATTTGCCAATGAACGCAGAAGAATGGAAAACGGTAATCTTCACGGATGAGAAAACTTTTAGTTCTGATTGCCATGGACAGTTGCACTGCTACAGACGTCGTGGCGAACGTTATAAGCCTTCCAATATAGCAAAAATTGCACGTAGCGGACACGCGACTGCCAATGTGTGGGGTTGTATGAGTGCAGCTGGTCCAGGAGAACTGGTGCTGATTGAGAACCGTTTCACTGCTGACATCTACATAGACATTCTAGAAAACGTATTGCTACCAACTGTCCATTCTGTGTTTTCGCCTGAAGAAGAAATTATTATGGTTCAAGACAACAGTCCAATCCACACAAGTCGCAAAGTAAAACACTGGTTTGCTGAACACCCACAGATTCGTTTACTTCCTTGGCCTGCAAAAGCAGCAGACTTAAACCCTATTGAAAATTTATGGGGGATAATGGTTCGTCACTGGGAGTGGGACAATCCTCGTGGTCGGAACAAAGTGACTGTTTTTGATCAAGCACAGCGCTTGTGAGAAAGTCTTCGTCATTCACCAGAAATTTGTGAAAACCTAGCTTTGTCAATGCCTGAACGACTTAGGAAAGTCGTGGAAGTAGGAGGTGAATGGATAAAGTATTAATCCACTCACAATGGATCTTTTCTTAGGTTGGAATCTTGTATTTATATGAACTTTGGCGCTTAGTGTAGTGTATAGCTCGTAACTGTTCACCGTTCAAAAATAAAAGTCAATTTTGTTTTTCTAAAATGAACACTGTATCCATACAAGATGTAATGGTTTATTAAGTGGTAATGCGGAAAAAAATTTCAGCAATAATACATAAGTTTTGACAATTACTATTGCAGTTTAAGTAAGCTAATTAAAAGTGTTATAGTTTAATTAAGTTCATTCAATTAAAATTTTAATTGAATTAATTTGATTGAATTTGACTGAATTAATTTTAGTGATTTGTTAAATTAAAAAAAAAATAAAAATACATTAATTGAAAAATAGTAATAGATTTCTAATCCTCTTTTGTATTCGGCTTTTTTTATTCTGTTGAATTCCGAAATTGTACTGAATATATTAAAATCGTGAAAAGTTAAGCACTCTTTGCTTATGGGTTGCTGCTATTTCCTCCGATCATTAAAATTTTTCTTTTGGATTAATGCACTTCGGTAGACAGCACAGGGGTGATGGGAATTGCATTAGCGTTCCCTACGCGGATGTTTCCCTGCAAGGTGGCTAGCTACTTTTGCTGCCGACTGTACCTAATGCTTCGATGTTTATTCTGTTTTAATTTGCCTACAATATGTTTTAAGTGATTGCGATTGTAATTTCTTTTATTCTGAATCTTCTAAAATGTTATTCAAACGTTTAGAACGAACAATCAATTTAATGCAAATGATTTTCGTCAAATTTGGGTGTCGCTATCGCTTGAACATGATCTAAACATGAAGGATCGCTTACAAACGTCGTCAGTGACTTAGATGAACAGAAACAAAATAAAATTTTATGCCTACTTGAAGAATGTGTTATCAATCCATGGTTCCTTTACTATCATGTGAAAGAATTATATTAATGATAAAATGATCTGTATCCGCACGTAAGCTCAGCAAAAGATCGAGTATCGCCTGCATCAACCTGCCCTCCTTTGATCACATGACCGTTCCCATCATGCTCGAGCTGTCCGGGCCTTCTTATCTAGGAGGCCTTGGTCTGGCCGTCCAGCCGTCCGCCGTTTGCTCGATAACTTGAAAACAAATTAACTTTTTCAAATTCTGTTTTCAGAAATATAACCATCAAAGACTTAGCTCGGCCGTATCAACTTTTCAGAATTTTTCGTGGACCCCTTCAAGTCGAATTCAAGTGCTAAAACAGTGAGTGTAAAGAATACAAAGATAATGGCATGTCATATAACAATCGATTTGTCAAGAAGGAATACATTGTTACTTTCTGTTCATCTTTTAAGCATTACTGACATCGGCGCGCGCACGTGAAATCGCTTTGTCGACGAACGATTGCTCAAGGGCTCATAATCTATATTATTAAGTAGCCGAAAAATGGAGTTACGTATTGGTTTTATAATGTCTTAACTGTGTACCCCTTCATAATTTCTACATTTTTTGAGGTAGAAGGTTGAAATTCGGAATGTAGCTTACTATGTGCATGCCCATCTGTACTGTTTAGTTTGGTTTTGATTGGTACACTAGGGTCGGAATTACGGGGGTGAGATTTACGGAGGGCAACATATCTGTGTGCTATTTAGGTACGTAAAGGCGTAAAATCCAGTATCCAGATTCCTCTAGGCAAGATCTACAGTACAATGAAGTTTAGGCCCAGTTGTTCCAGGGGGGTCGGATTTGCGGGGTTGGCAGTCACTTGGTCCTTAGAACCATGGCAACATATGGCATGTTATACTGTATATTATACGTTCGGAAATAATGAAAAAGGAAAGAAGTTACCAGGCTTTTTAAATTTTATACATATTACGTTCGAGAAAATCAAATTTCTTGATTAAAAAAGTTGGGAAGAGGTAAAAAGTGCAGTTAAAGGGGTAAAAATAGATGACCGCAGGATCTGCCACTTGCCTTCCCCTACTTGGGGGGGGGGGGTAATTTCTTTTTAATAAATGTATAAATGTATTTCTGCTTCACTGCTAAAGCTCCTCCTTGGAATGTTTACAAGATTTTATTTTATATGCAGATGAACAGTAGCCTATATTGTTGCAGAGTATAAGTTTTGAACACGACTGATGCTCCACTTTCATTTCTTTACCCTTCAACCAGTACGACGGGTGGAATTTCTAATTCACTTATGATTCGTGAGTACGAACCGATTAATATATTACATGCCCTAAGTTCATATTCATATTAGTGCACTGCTTGAAAGGGTCCACGATCGGCCTCGGTGGCTCAGCAGGTTGCGTGATCGCCTCTGATGCCCGAGTACGCGGGTTCGATCCCGGCCGAGGACGACGAGGATTTTTCAGGGGTAAATACTGAGATCACGCACTTCCTTCGGAAGGGAAGTAAAGCCGTTGGTCCCGTGTAGTCGTTTGCCGGCTGCACGTTAAAGAACCCTTGCGAGGCAAAATTTGCGGCCCCTATAACGCCCTCCTGAAATGACCATAGCAGTTGAAAAGGACGTTAATACCAAACAAACCAAACCAAACCAAACCGAAAGGGTCCACGAGAGCTCATCAAAAGTTGATATATGGTTATCATGCAAACGTGGCCGGCCGGACACATAAAGATACTGATTAAACTTGTATTCTTATACGTACCGGTATATAGCTTTCGCTAAAGCTCGTAATAAGGGTCATTGAAGCACTTTTTGTGGGTCATTTTCTCGAGTGTAGCATTTCGAAAATCGAAAAGAATGTCATATTCGTCTTGTGCTCGTCATTCCCGTTCGAATGACATTACATGCAGTATATTGCCAATAAAAAAATTAATGGGAGGGGGGGTTGGGTTTTAATAGTCACGTGACTGTTAGACCGATTTCAATCACAAACTAATCTGGTGAGCTCAGGAAGGGTCTCTATCGAAGAGCGAAAGCAGAATTTGAAAAAGTTAAAGCATTCTCGAGTAATCGTCGGACATACAGACGGACAGACAGACACACAAACAGAGCGAAACCAATCTATGCATATAATAAGGTTGAATAAAATCTTGTAAACATTCCAAGGAGGAGCTTTAGCAGTGAAGCAGAAATACATTTATATGTTTATTAAAATGAAATTAATTCTCCCCCCCGCCTCCCGAGTAGGATAAGGCAAGTCATTTATTTTTACCCCTTTATCTGTACTTTTTACCTCTCCCCAAGTTTTTTTTTAATCAATAAAGTGATTTTCTCGAACGCAATATGTAAAAAATGTAAAAAAAGCTCGTATCTTCTTTCCTTTCTCATCATTTCCGAACGTATGATATATCACATGCCATATGTTGCCATAGTTCTAAAGACCAAGTAACTGCGACCCCCGCAAATCCAATCCCACTGGAACAATTGGGCCTAAAGTTCATAGTAATGTAGATTTTGCCTAGAGGAATCTGGATACTGGATTTTACGCCTTTACGTACCTAAATAGCACAGATATGTTGCCCTCTCTGAATCCCACCGCCGTAATACCGACTCCCGTATACCAAACAAAACCAAACTAAATAGTGCAGATGGACATGCCCATAGTAAGCTACATTTCGAAATTCAACCTTCTACCTCAAAAAAATGTAGAAATTATGAAGGGGGCGGACTGACATTATAAAACCAATAAGTAGCTTCATTCTTATTCTACTTACGAGGGTCAGTCAAGTGAAAACCGGAATTATTTTTTACAGCTCCTTTATTACAGACAGAGTTGGTACACTATTTTTCAATGTAGTCCCCATCTTTTCGATGCATGTCCGCCACCGAGTCGGGAAGGCATGGATACCTCGGGAAAAAACCCTATATAGAATGGAGATCTTGCTTATAGGAATCTGCATACCGAATTTTACTCCTTTATATGCATAAATACACCTACCTTTTTGTCTCCTCTAATTTTCACCCCCAAATATCCGACCTTAGTGGGCTAATCAAAACCAAACTAAATAGTGAAGGTGCACATGCCCATAATAAGCTACATTCCGAATTTCAACCTTCTACCTCAAAAAATGTAGAAATGATGAAGGGTAATTCAAATCGTGTGTAAAATAAAACCAATTAGTAGCTCCATTTTTCCGCTACTTAATAATAAGCTTATAGATTATGAGCACTTGAGCAATCGTGCGTCGACAAAGCGATTTCACGTGCGCTCGCCGATGTCAATAATGCTCAAAAGATGAACAGAAAGTAACAATATATTCCTTCTTGACAAATCGATTATTATATGACATGCCAGTATATTTGAATTCTTTACACTCACTGTTTTAGCACGTGAATTCGACTTGAAGGGATCCACGAAAAATTCTGAAAAGTTGATACGGCCGAGCTAAGACTTTGATGGTCATATTTCTGAAAACAGAATATGAAAAAGTTAATCCGTTTTCAAGTTATCGTGCAAACGGCGGACGGACGGATAAACGTACAGATCAGGAGTGCATTCTTATAAGTAGCTTTTATGCTAAAGCTCCTAATAATAATAATAGTGATTCATTGCACTTCTGCGAATTATAAAACAAAATTGATTTGTAACAATGATGGAATTCCTGTTGTTTGGGCTTTTCTTAGAATTGATAGTTCTTAGAACATAACAGTTTTTTGAAAATCTTTAAAAATGAACAATAACTGTAGATAATGGATAGTTAGCACATTATTGAGAAACTGAGGTAGTGGTAAGTAACCCAGTGATTATCGAAGTTCCCACGCGGCCGTCGACGATGCAAGCATGTCAACTGAGGAAACTGCGATTGCTACACCACACAAAAGGATGAAAGCCAAAGTTTTACTTCAAACTTCTAGAGCAGAGTGCAAATTGTATCAACAGATTACCAAGTAGTGAGTAAACCACTCGGTTTGTTGGAATTGCAGAGTAAACAGACACAAACTATCATATGCAACTACCACCACCCAAGTAGAGAGTGTCTTCGTCGAAGTTACTGTTGAGTATTGGTCAGAGAAGACAAAATGTTCTCCTGGCGTCGGAAACATCACAACAACGGGAGCTTTATCTACAGCAGAAAACTGTAGAATTACTGAAAAAAAATTGTTATTATTTAACTTCTTGAGGTTGTTCTGTTTACTTACAACTGTAAATATCCCGGGCAACGCCGGGTGCCTTTTCTAGTAACAAATAAAAGCCGATAAGAAAGGGAAGGTAAAGAAAATGTTAAATAATAAAGGTTAAGGGTTAGTATAAAGAAAACGAAAAGATTTTCCATTACTTTGAGGAACAAAAGGGAATTTCGTTTTATAAAAATTAGGTGTTTCAATTACAATAATAGGATCATTTAAATTCTGCTTTCTGAAGTTAGAAGAAGGATAGGAGAGATATAATTAATCGATTTTGGTTAGTACAATTCAAGAAATTGGGAAATTGTTAGAATATAGAGTAATTAGGAACCGGTCATATAATTAAAATATCCAAATCAAATTAATGAACCACTTTATAAATTCGAAATAAAAAAAAGTTCGAAAGAAAAGAGTTAGCCCCCTAAAAATCATGATAAGGATAGGAATATACCGTACAAGAGAGTAATATAACAGCTTAATAATTCATTTTTCTAAATTATAAAATCATAAATAATATCCTTACTCAAGAATATTGAAGAGCTGAACTTGTTTCTAAATTAGATTACATGAAAAAGATCAGAATGAAATTTTATTTACTAATTATCATGCCTATATTATTTGCAATGTGAAATTGATGAAAGAGAGTGGCGATCAATCATTAATTTCATAACAAAATCACCGAGTTGCATATTTCTCTACTTCAAAATCATATAATGACATTTCTCGTATTTCACAGACCTTTGCAGAGGCCGAAAAATTGATATAGCTGGCTCAATGGGATTTCGTGATGTCGTGATGAACAAATTAAACAGCAAAGAGGATATAAACTAAGGCTACGGCCATGCAGACGCGATTTTAGAGCGAGCGAGCGATTTCTGACGTCATCACGCTCTCGCAGATGCGATCATGCACACGCGAGACACTCGAAACATCACACTCGTATCTGATACTGCTTGATTTTCTCGCTGTCTGCCAAATCTCGCTCAACACTGCACTTGCGCAGTAGTCCATTTTTATTGCAAGATGTCTACTTCCACGTGAAATGGCAGCCATGTTTGTGAGAAAAATTCGCTTCTGTATAATCACATATGGCGAGAAACGACGAGAGAGAGAACTTAAAAATTCGCTCGCTAAATTAAGCTTGCGAATATGATGACGTCAGAAATCGCTCGCTCGCACTAAAATCGCGTCTGCATAGCCTTGAGAACATCAGAATTCAGTTGACAAAGGAAGAATACTAAAAAAAGACTGTCCTGTCCATCAGACTGTCTATAAAATAAACAATATAATTTCATAGAATTATTATTTCTTCAAATAATATACCGGGTGTCCAAATGGATTAATCGGTTGCTTTGATTTTATAGGTGAAAGAGTGAAGTAGAGGAATAATGCTGACACCGGAACAACGTGTAGAGCTGATACTTCTTTGTGGAGATCACCACAGAACATCTCGAAAAGCTGCAGATGAATTTCATCGCCGGCACCCTGATATTCCCAAGCCCACCAGCTACACTATTACGCTTGACAGAAGAAAATTTGGATCGTGTAAGACATTGTCTTCGAGTGCATGGTGCACATTTTGAACATGAACGATAAGCTTACGAAATCGTGTGAACATAAAGCCAACATTCATAAACTTTTCATACGGCACGCGACTTTTGAGACACACGTTATTTTGGTTTTTGATAAGTATAGTGGTTACTTGACAAACCAAACTGTAGTAATAAAATATAGAGTAAAGATAAAATATATTGCGGAAATTAAAAATAAATAAACCAAAATAATTTTTATTTAAAATCTTACTAGATAGATCCCGTCAAAATTTGACGGTAACAACCGACACCTCCTAGAGAGAATGCTTGCGGATGATATACACTGTTATATCATCATTCAAAAGCGGCCAAATTTAGGGCTTAATAGAGAGGTTCAGCAAAGCGTTAACGTGAACGCGAAAATGAGTGATATCATCCTTGAAATCTGCTTCAGCAAAGCGTTACTTCCCCTTACGAGCACAGCCAAAAGAGAAAGCCTGCGCGCGGAAACGTCATAAATTGTTACATCATGATACGAAGTCATAATTTAGGGCTTATTATTGGTAGAAATGCGATTAAAGATGACTTTTTATGATGATGTAACAACGTAAGAAATTTTCGCGCTCAGGCTTTGAGTAGAGGTGGTGTTGGCACAGCCCACTAGATAAAGGCCTGAGTGCTGTTTTCAAAATGGCGGCGCTCGCAGGCGGACTGTCTGTGTGAAATAAGATGGAATAGAAGTTAAAACAATGGCAACATACGTGCAAATAAATACAGTTTCATTTTTTTCAAAGTAGAGCCATCTATGGAGGAAGAGAAAAAGCATCTTTTCTATAAAAAATTTCGAAACCATATACAGTATGATGGTTTTAGAAATCTGCAAAAATTAGTTCCTGTAATAGATTAATTATTTTGGTTAGATTTTGTAAGAAAATTAAAGCAAATTTATGAAATAATTCTTTTATTTCAGCTTATTTCATACAGACAGTCCGCCTGCGAGCGCCGCCATTTTGAAAACAGCACTCAGGCCTTTACCTAGTACTGGCGGCTAGCGACACGGCAGAACATGACGTCATGGCGAAAAATGGAAGGGAGAGCGCAGTTTTTCTATCAGTTTTTCTGCAGAAAAGACTTTCGCACAGGCCTTTTACTATCTGGCAGGCCGTGTTTATACTTCGTCCAACAAGAGAAAAACAGGGTGTGTTTCCGGTCTGATATCGACTACTCACTCATCCGCAATGCTTTGTGGGATCTCTCCTTCAGCGGCTGCACAAGTCAATTTGTAATGGCGACGCCCGTGCAACAACTCTTCAGCCAAATAAGGAAAAACTATTCCCAGCCAGGCTAGGGAGATTTGTGTGGAACGTATTTTGCTACTTTAAAGGAAAATAGTGTTTTAAAAGCTCATCTGCTCTGATAGAAGAAACTTCCAAGGCAACGCAAGTTTCTTTTTCTTGCGTTCGAACAATTGTTCAAGAAGGAAACGAAGCGTCTTCATGCGAAGCTACCACCCCCCTCTCCTCGCTTTTCGACTCCTGGAAAGAAAAGGCCCAGGGAATCTCGAACAACGATATATATAAAATTGAGTTAAAAGATAATTTTATGAAGGGTACAACATTTTTAATTATAATTAAAGCAAAGCAACTGAATAATATTAAAGCTTCTGCTGTAATATTATAAAGCGCTTCTTCAATGAGACATGAGACAGAAGTGATTAAGCGCATGAGGCCCCCTTTCTCTGATTGGCTAATCTGAAACTTCCTGTGACACACCCCGTTTTTCTCTTGTTGGATGAACTATAAATTTAACAAACTTTTACCACTCTCGGCGCTTCGCGCCTGACGTCGGCCCTGCGGGCCTCATTCAATGAGGCTCATTGGTCACTGTATTCCGTTACTCGAACGCCTTCAGCGTTCTGTCTACGACGTCCCCCTCCGGGGGTAAATAACTGATATATACCCCAACTTATTTGGTTACAGGGGGCAGTTGGTTTCCCCTCGGCCGGTTACAGGAACTTGCCATGAAGTCATGTTCTACCGTGTCGCTAGCCGCTTCTTATCTAGTGGGCTGTGCTTACGAGTCCGAGTCCAACGAGAAATACAAGGCCCTGACGCGGAAAAGTCACCTGACCATACTAGTCCAAACAACATTGTAACTTTCATTGTTTTCAACAAACGAAAAAATACTGATTGTTAAAAACCAAAATGGAAACAATGATGGTTACATTGTTACTCGGACTTTTATGGTCAGGTGATTTTTCCGCGTCCGGGCCTGTCTTTCTAGTTGGCTTTGTTACGAGTCCAAATGGCGTCACATACGTATGCCATCATTTGTTCTTATTACGCATGCGCAGAATACAAATATCCGCATCCGGTTCTTGCCTCATGCGTGTATTTTGAAAGTTCCTTACTATTACGACATCGTACATTTCTAAACTTATATTCTAAATATTGTTTGTACAAAAACAGTTATTCAATTATCATATCATAGATGTAAATCTAAAGAACACGTGTGCAAAATAACGCAGCATTTTATTTGTTCGTTTTATAAATAAAAACATAGGGAATGGCAAACGTGAATGTGCCAGACTAGGCGTTGAATTCGCTATGATTTAACGTGGAGACGTGAACGTAGCCAACGAAAGAGACAGGCCACGGCGCGGAAAAGTCACCTGATCATCCTAGGCTTCGTCCAGCGGAGTCATTTACCTGAAATTGAAAAATAAAAATACTCGGTTTAGAACACCGAAGTTTGGCCGAATAGTACAAGAGGAAAGACGTTAGTAGTGTTAATTACCTGAACATTAGTAGCCCTCGCGTCTATTGTTAAAAACTACCCTCGAGCTGTAAAAGTAAAATTAGATAGAAATCATTGCCTAATTAGTGATTTGGAACTCATTTCTGAAAGCGAAGTGAAAGAAAGAATTAACTTGAAAGAACTGATAATATAATAAAAGAGACTTACCCCTTTCGAACCTCTCATGAGGTAAAGACTTTATTTTATTGATTATTTGCTTAATTTTTGGCCTACGAAGCCACATCGTCCCCCTGCAGGGAAAATTTGTTTAAAACTTCGATTTGAGAAAAAACTTACTTTTTTTGATTTTGTATTGTCCGGGGGAGGTTTCACCCCCTCCCTTGAACTTTTTCTCTTTCTCTCATCACCATGGAGAACATGGTAATGATGATTGCCGACAGCCCCTTCGCCGTTGGCATGTTCATGAAGGAGCTGTACGCAAAGACGCGTATTCCTCCGGTTCGCCCGTCTGGCGATCCCGCCGTTTTGGTTCTGCAGCGTTTATCCCCGACGGAATCGAGGATGCTCTGCCGAGAGCGTAATGTGGCAGACAGAATAGTGGCTGCTGATTTCGTTAAAGTTGGACAAACCACCGTCCACTTCATTCACGATGACTTCGAACATCTGCCCGTCCTTGTTCTACGTCGTCTTCTGCTGCATCTCCACTGATGGAGGAATCGTACCTGAAGGACTACATGTCCGGCTATGGGGAGGTGCGGAAAGTTGCTTATCCACAACACCCGGATTCTCTCCTGCAAAAGACTGGTGACATCATTCTGGACATGAGACTTCAGAAGGACATTCCCGACATCCTTGTATTGCACGGAGAAAAAGTCTCCGTATCTTACAAGGGGCAAAGACAGTGTTGCTGGTATGCAAAAAACCGACTCACGGGAGGAAAGATTGTCCTCTCCTCAAAAAATGTGAAACATGCCAGCGCATCGTGGGCAATTACCAAGTTGCCCGGAGAGGACCTTCGCAGAACCAGTAGCTCCATCGTCGCCGTCAAAGGGAATGTCGTCCCAGCAGCCAACAGTGATGACATCGCCGGCAAGAACATCTGTGCTGCGCAGTGCTACGCCGCCTTCACCTCTTCCTCGAAGACTGCATTCGACGCCATCTCCGCCGCCTCTTCCTGCTGAAACGAGGGAGGAAATGCCACCTCCGCCTCCCTCCCCCTGCCTCCAGTAGTTCCGAAAGTGGTTCCCCCTCCTCAGCCATCAAGCGACATCTCGATGGTAGAGGAGGCAAGCTCTGCAGCAGAAGACGACGTAGACGCTTCATTGTATTCCGGAACGGCATTTGTGGAGGAGGAATTTCCAGCTCTTCCACCGTCAGCGCAAACATGGATGTCGCAGCCGCTGCAGACAGTCTTCACATCTTCTCCGGCCAGATTGTCACCCTCTGCTGAGAGTACGAAGCCATCAATACGAAACAGCGGGATCATCTTGTGTCGACCAAGAGTCCTCGCAAGAAAAAGAACAGACGACATCACAGCAGAAGGGATGGGTTTGTTGCCTCTTCTTCTGCTGAGCGAGACAGCTGCGCAGACCGCCAGCGCAGCCATTCTTCCTCTTCGGATCGGCCCCGATCGCCAAGACGAAAGACATCAGAACCTCCTTCTACATCTGAGAGGCTGAAGTCCCCTGAAGACATTTCACTGAACGTGCGTTCTCTTGGCTCTTCGTTCAAGCAATCGGTTCTTTCGAATTTCATTGCCTTGTACAGGCCGGACATTCTCCTACTGCAAGAGGTTAAGTTACCCCTTCACAATAGTGCTACAATTTTCCCGGTCTTCGCTGCCAATATCCATGCGGACAATTTTTCATTAATTCCTCGTCACCATATGGGCAACGGGTTGCGACTATCATTTTGAATCCCTCCATTATGGTGTCGAATGGTGTGTATGACGACGAGTGCAGGGTAATTGCGACGGCATTTCATCATCCAGCATCGAGTTCCGATTTCTTAATGTGTATGCTCCATGTGTAGCGATAGAGAAATGAAATTTTTTTAGTGATATTAACAAGTTTTTGTGTACAACTTTCCCTGTAGTGATTGCTGGGGACTTGAACTGTCGTCCAGACGATTGTAACATCTTTTCGTCTGGATGTGTGTGTCATCTGTGCCAGCAAAATGCATTATTCGATCTCTGGACACACCCTCCACGAACTGAAACCTGGGTTCACTTTCCATCAAGGATCCTCTGTGTCATCAAGACTCGATCTGTTTTTGATTGATAATGCTTTTGCCGGTACACCTGGTACAATGGTGGTTATTCCATTCTCATTCTCCGATCACAGTGCCATCATGGTCGTGGAACCCTCCATTTCCAGCATCAGCTGCAGGCACTGATCGCCATCGCAATTGGTTCCTAAATGTTTCTCTATTTGACGAAGAAGAGTACAAGGGTATGTTCGTTCAGTTTGTGGAAAAACATCTCCACAATGTGCCTCCTACGTTAGAGATGTGGTTATTAATAAAGACTAAAATCAAGCGGTTTTTTCGGAAGATTGGGTTGGACGTTTTTAGACGTCGTCGTCGTCAGCTCCTCATGCTGCAAAAAATCCTGCGTCTCCTCCGTTGTTCTACCTCTAAGGAGGACTTTGCTGATGACATACGCTAGGTGAAGAGTGAGATCAATGCTCTAATGATCCGTAAGACTGCCGGCTGGCTCCGACATCTTACCAGCTTCCCGCTCCCACTTTGCATCTTTCTTCGACAACCCAATTGTTCCATCCGACGCCACGAAGAAGTGGATGAAGGCACTAAGACCTTTCTGGGAGGATACTGACCTGTGCACCACCAGTCCCTTCACTGAAGATGAAGTAAAGAAGTTTCTGTCGAGGGATGGCCGTCGTGGATCCAGTTCGGGCTTAGATGGTATCCCGTATTCCTTCTACAATGCGACCTGGAAACTTCTTGGTCTTTCCTTGTGAAAGTGTTTAATTCCATCATCCAAGATCCTTCTTCCATCGCATCGGAATTTGTTAAGGGGAAGATTATTCTGTTCCCCAAAGTGCCAATCCAGAATTCGTGACCCAGTGGAGACCGATAACTCTACTCAATACAGATTACAAGGTCTTCACTGGGGGGTTTTTCAACAACGACTTAAATTGTTCGCCGATGAATTTTTTGACCAGGGACAATCCTAGTCAATACCATCACGGCGGATGACTGATAATCTTATTGGCATCCGATGTGTTTTGGAAGAAGCGCAAAGTCGACAGCAAACATTTGCTATGTTAAGTCTTAACCAGGAAAAGGCCTTTGATAAGGTGAACCACGAATTTCTCTTCAAAGTGTTTCATCATCTTCATCTTCAGAAATTTGCTGTGATAATCTCTGCACTGTATGCTTCGGCCACATCGTGTGTGGCGATAATTGCTCCATTTAGTTCTTCTTCGAATTGTCAAAGGGTGTTAGGCAGGGGTGTCCGCTATACCCCCTCCTGTACATCTTTTACTTGGAGCCATCACTTCAGCATTTAAATCGCCACCCTGATATTCAGGGATATGAACTTCCAGCAGTGACGATCAACATCCGGACGCTGGCGTATGCCGATGATGTAGTTTTCTTCGCATCTGATGCATATGTCTCTTTGATTGCTTTAGTGTTTCGACGGGGAGCTCCATCAACCTCGTCAAATCTAAAGGCATTGTTATTGGAAAGTGGACGGGCGACGATCTAAAGAACTTTCCAATAATATGGGGTGGCCAAGTGACAGTGTTAGGGTATGTTTTCCTTTCTCCCGGACATAGACTCCCGTCACTGGCAACAAGTGATTGATAAGTGTATTTCTTGCCTTGATAAAAATTTTCGTTTAATACCTCGATGTTTGTCAAGGCGAGGTTGATAAAAACTCACATCATACCAATTATGACTGCGAAGTGCCTGTTCACCTTGCCATCCCAACAAGATTTATTAAAAGTGGGCAGAGCTGTTGTAGGGTCATAGAGATAGAAATATGCCATTCAGATCGGATTACATGTTTATCCCAGTGGAGAAAAGGGGAATAGGACTACCCGACCTTGGACGCTATCTTATTGCGGCCAGAATGGCCGCTTTGATTCGTGTGTTTTTCCTCCCCCCTCCAATATGGACTAACTTTGTATTTATGCATCTGCGCTTCTTTTTAAAGGTGAACAGGTAACCGTTTCCGTCTACGTTGCCAGTGAGGATAGACCTCAAAACACCGGACTTTTATATTAAGTATCAAAGGACTTTCGTAAGTTTTATTCCCGGACTTAGGCATTTAGACCTACAAGACTGGGGCAATCTTCGTTTATCATGGTTTTTCCAGCAATCCGACTAGGATGTGACCACTGACATCGTTCGGTTACATCCTGATTATCCGTGGTCAAGCTTTGTGAAAGTAATCAAAGCTATAGCCTTCGAAAGATCGGTAGTGAGGGCTATAGCTATATTCAATGGCGATTGCTGCACCACGGATTTATCACTCTCCAGCGCCTCCATCTATGGAGAGAGGTCGGTTCTGCTGGTTGCCTAGCTTGTGAGAGCTCAGAATAAAATAGTCATGTGTTTTATGAGTGCCCGTTCGCAAAATCCATCTGGGACCGCCTAAAACAGCATTTTCGTCTGGAAAAGTTTTTTACAGCAGTGTGTGCGATTCTTGATGGATGACTCCACCGGCTCTGTTATTAAGCTGGATCTAGCTATTTCCATCGCCTTTTTGAACTATGAGCTGTGGTTGGCCAAGAATAACAGATTTAAAGGACTAATTCCATCAACTATAGCTGTATGGAGAAGTGGGGCGTTTCATCTCAGGTCCTTCCTCCGACTGGAATGGCAAAGGTTAGGTCCAGCTACATTCAGGAAACGCTATTCATCATCAAAGCGCTTATGTACGGTCATCGGGAGAGGCCGTAATAAATATACGTTCATTTTCACCTCCCAACGAACTTCGGATGACTGGCCGGTGGGCGACGGGGCCTCCTTTGAAGGCGTTTAATTAACGCATGTGCGCCTGGGCACCCTGCCTAATTTCAGCATTTAAGGGTGTTCGCTGGGGAAACGACATCAGCCCCAGGTCCAACAGCGCTCGTCCAGGCCTTCGGGAAGAAATGCTGGCTTCAAAACCACAAGTCGCGGTAAGGACAATTCAATTTCCTCAATTAGATATTGTCTTGACATAAACGTTAACCGCACTCAATCTAGTCAGCCTTACGAGGAAGGAACATGGGTTGCCAATGGAAACAGATCAGCGGATAAATACTCGCACGTTTTTCCCATCTCAGACACGAGCCGTGCCGACGAAGCCACGCCGTGCATTCGACGCCTCACAGCATAAGCCGCCGTTCGTTCATTGCCTGTACGAGAGAGCTAAACTAAGGCAGCGTCGCAGAGGTTTTACGTATTCTGCATATTCTCCCGCTACAACGAAGGCCAGTAAGAATCTATCTTTGAGCTATAATAATTCTTATGAACTCTATGATTGGAGCTACGTTGCCAGTGACGATAGACCTCAAAACACCGGACTTTTATATTAAGTATCATAGGAATTTTTATTCCCGTACTTAGACATTTAGACCCACAAGACTGGGGCAATATTCGTTTATCATGGTTTTTCCAGCAATCCGACCAGGATGTGACCATTGACATCGTTCGGTTACATCCTGATTATCCGAGGTCAAGCTTTGTGAAGGTAATCAAAGCTATAGACTTCGAAAGATCAGTAGTGAATATTCATTGGAGATTGCTGCACCATGGATTTATCACTCTCCAGCGCCTCCATCTATGGAGAGTGGTCGGTTCGAGTTCCGCTAGTTCTTCAGGAAAACTTTCGTCTCCAAGTACCCCAGCCGAGGCGTCAGGATTCCGATGGAAATGACATGCTGAGCGATCGCCACGGACCTTCATCACAAGGTTCCCGAGCTTCGGATTTCACTGAAGAGAATTCGATCGCCGCCTCATCCAATCTTCGCAGTCAGCGAGCAGCTGCGCCTGCAGTATCACTGTCTCATCCTTCGCGCTCGGAGGAGCCAAGGGACCGACGACGTTCATGCATCTTCTCATCCGCGGCCAGTAGCGTCGACAGGGCCCTGTTCGGTCTATCGCGCTCAGTAGGCTACGCAGCGTCGTTCAGTGGTTTCCCTCCGAGTTGCCAAACCTTGCGAAGTCGCCGTTTTCGAGTTACATCGCGACGGGTTTCTCCGACGCCCGGACATCTACTTACGCAGAGGCCACATCACTTACCTGCATTCTGCCCCAGACGTTGTCCTCATCGATCGCCGCGCTGCCAGATGAATTAGCCCCATCAGCTCAAGTTGAACTCTAAATTTTAATGCTCATTCAATGTCATCCGTAATCTACAGAATTAATTGTTATTACGATGATTCAATTTACTGACTTCTTTAACGGATTCAGCAATTGTTAAATTATTTATGCATATTAAAAGTATAAATAATCAACTTTCGCCTCCCGTCCCGTCCCGTCTCTCTCTCTCTCTCTCTCTCTCTCTCTCTCTCTCTCTCTCTCTCTGTGTGCACAATGAGAATTAATCACTCGGCTAATTAAATAATTGTGGCAACCTTAAAATCTATAATGTAATTGATTGTTGGTCTGCCTGCGAGGCGCTCCAACGTAGTCTTAATAAAGTATCGGAGTGGGCAATCAAGAACGGCTTAACGCTCAATGTACAGAAGTCATTCGTTGTTTCTTTTAACAGGAAAGTGGCCCCCTTTTTTTTTAAGTATGGTACGGTTGATGGCTTCCTGATCAGAAAGTCTGAGACTAAGGACTTGGGAGTATATTTTGCCGATAACTGTTCCTTCTTAAAGCTTATTGATACATTGAATGCTAATATTTCCCGTCGACTAGGTATCTTGATAACGCCTCACCCTGTATTTCTCTGACACCACGCTTTTTATTATTTTGTTCAAAGCGTTCGTAATACCCAAGCTGCTTTATTGCGCATGGATATGGTATGGCGGCAATAAACAAGCCTTATCTTTCATCCAACGTAAATTTACCAGCCTCTACAATCTCCTTGCTACTAGATTTAACTCCCAGAATGTATTAGACAGCAACAGATACCTGTTTAATATTAACATCCTTCTTAGCAGATGTCTATTTAATATGCTTATCAGCCTTTATCATAATAGGGCGTGCGCGCCCGATATTATTGTACATCTTAACTTTAAGAAGTGGAGAAGAGCGCGTGGTGGTTATGTTCTTAGATGTCTTCCTAAATGGAGGACAAATGTAAGTGACATCAACCCAGTAACTAATTTGGATGATTTTAAAGATAAATTACATGTTTAATTTAAATTTTAATTTTTTTTAACTCGACCTCGTTAGGTTTTACTTTAATTTAATTCATTATTCTCACTCGTTTTTACGTCCTTTTTTTTTCTTTTTTTTATATTATAGGATGAGATCTTCATCTTTTTGTACGTTTTCTATGTCCTACTTGTTCGCTTCTTAATGTCTTTCTTCTTTTACTTTTCTTCTTTCTTTTACATGTTTATCATTAACCCAGCTTTGGGCTTCGGCCTGTTGGGGACAACTCGGGTTTTCTTCCCTCGATTTGTCCGATTGGAGTCTTTCCCAGTGGTTGTTACATATTATTATTATTATTATTATTATTGAAGATTAGTTGATTATGCCCTATGTCTACATCTTTTTAAAGATATTGTACCTTTATTATTATTCCCAATCTTATTTGAAGTCTTATTTAGTTACATTATGTTTTTCTCTAAAGAAGTTTATCGCTTCACTTTTCGTTAGAACGTAACATTTGCCAACATTTAACCTTGCTCAAAATTCTTGCTCTTGATTATCCCTTTTTTGGAAAAGGGTTGGAGTTCCTCATAGACCCAAGACACGGACGGAACATGGCTTATCTCGTGGACGTGGATCATGGGATCACCGCTAGTCGTTGCCGCAGATTACTTATTACACAGATAAAACAAATAATGACGTCTTATGGGAAAAAAATCGAAACAGCTCACGTGATTGTGTCCCACTATATCACCAGGTGCGCTTACAATCGGTGACTAAACTAAATTACAGTATTTAAGGAAAACACCATGAGTTATGCACTCTCCATCACATAAAAATATACAGGGTGTTTATGAATTCCATTGCCAGACTTAGAGAGGTGATAGGGAAGGTCAAAACTAACAACTATTCCGAATACCATTTTTCCCACAAAAACGTTGTAATCAAGTGAAAAAGGTGTAAAGATCCCGACCAAGCCCTGTGAATGCTGCACCCGCAGGGCTGCATGCAAAGCAGGAAATTAGCAACGAAAGCACTAATTGGTGAATCATGACATGCAGCTCCGGACAAATTATTTGTTCAAATGCAGAAATTATTTGGTCTTTGCTGAAACTCTCTGCAGGGGTCAAAGATTCTTGCTCTCAGCTCGTCAACACTGGCTACTGGAGTAACACAAACCAGGCTTTTCAAATGACCCCATAAGAAACAGACCAGCGGCGTTAAATCCGGTTATCTCCGTTGCCAGTTAATGGGGCCACCTCTACCTATCCAACGTTGAGGGAAGGTTTGATCGAGAAACTCACGCACGGCCCGGATAAAATGTGCTGGTGCTCCAACGTGCTGCAACCGCATCTGCCGTCTGACTTCCAAAGACATCTTCCACCCAGTCCAGGCAGGATATCTTGAAGAAACGTGAGGTAATGCTCTCCATTCAGGTTTGAAGGTAGTATATGCGGTCCGATAATCTGGTCATGTAGAATTCCAGCCCAAATGTTGACATGAAAGTGTTCCTGATGGTTGGTTTGGTTTATTTAGTATTAACGTCCTTTTCAACTGCTATAATCATTTCAGGACGGCGTTATAGGGGACGCAAATTTTGCCTCGCAAGGGTTCTTTAACGTGCAGCCGGCAAAGGACTACTCGGGACCAACGGCTTTACTTCCCTTTCAAAGAAAGTGCGGTGATCTCAGGATTTTCTCCCTAAAAAATCCTCGTCGTCCTCCGCCGAGATCGAACCCGCGTCCTCAGGCATCAGAGGCGATCACGCGACCACTGAGCCACCGAGGCCGATCGTTCCTGATGGCTCTCCATTATCTCTACTATGGTTCTTGTGGAAATTGAACATGCCCTCCTTGGTGAATCGTGCTTTATCCGAAAATAACACAAGTGTGCAGAATGCAGGATTGTTAGTAACACTGAAGATACCATTCAGAAAATTCCACGCGTGGTACATGGTCTCCACGTCTGAAAGCCTGAACTTTCTGTTTGTGATAAGGATGTTGACGGTGCTCATGTAGAATGTTCCATACAGTCGTGTAATTGATGCCCATATCATGTGCAACTGCTCGGGTGCTTGTGGATGGGTTATCTGCAAATCTTTGCAAGACGTCCTCTTCGACATGTGTTCGCACAGTCCTTGGAGAACCAGCGTCATGCCTGCTGGGTAGAAATTGTCCCGCTTCCCGTAAGCGCCGGTCAATTGCCACAAATGTTGCACAGGGAACCTCTCGCGGTAGAGCCTTGCAGCTTCTCGTGCGTTGCCATGAGCCTGGCCGTAAAACAGATGCATGTCTGCCATCTCTCCATACGTGAACTCGTTCATGTTGAGATATTTGCAGGTGTGGTGCTTCTGCTTGTACGTACTTCACGGATTCTAGCTGATCACCCTCGATGAAGAATGTGATCACCCGTGCGTTCTGATTCACCAATTAGTGCTTTCGTTGCTAATTTCCTGATTTGCATGCAGCTCTGCGGGTGCCGTGCAGTGCAGCATTCACAGGGCTTGGTCGGGATCTTTACACCTTTTTAACTCGTTTACAACGTTTTTGTGGGGAAAATAGTATTCGGAATAGTTGTTAGTTTTGACCTTCCCAACCACCTCTACAAGTCTGGCAATGGAATTCGTAAACACCCTGTATACAAAGTGTGTCTAAACCCCTGTCACGGCAAGATGAAAACAAAAGTTCATATAAACATGGTTCGGATAACGAACCGTTTATGAGATTTCCCCAAGTTTCAGCACCTGGTTTTTCTACTTTGTAGATGGCAGGTGAAATGCGGAGAAGCTACAACAAATTTTTGAGTACAATACCAGCTGTTGAAACTTCACTTTTAACTGCGGATATCTCATAAACGGTTCGTTATCCGAACCATGTTTATATGAACTTTTGTTCATCTCGCTGTGGGGAATCACACCAGAAGTTTGTGACAGGGGTTTAGATACACCCTGTATAACATATCCTTATGAAAATGTACATACATAATTCTTTATTAAACATCCAAATTCATCGAGAGAAATGTTTCGAAACAGCGCACCGGGCACCCGGGACTTTACAACAATCGATGACGTCAAAACAACGAGCCATCCTGTTTCCACTAATTAACACTAATTATGCCATATGTACTGGCTACTTTTATTTGCACCACTCTGTATAATAAGTAATCTGTGTCATTGCTGCACTGGTGTATCCCATCGCCAACGCAGTTGACTCACATACCAGGTCGGTAAATATGAAACCGGAATTTCTCCATCGAGTGCCCTAGCTGTGAATGTAGTTAACGTCAAACCGCGTAGTTAGCGCCATTTCTTTACTCTGACATCTGATAAAGATTTTTAACTCAGAACAATAAAGGTTTCGTACAACAGCATTGTTTGTAATAGCGTTGAACATGTCGAATTTTGTGCCTGGAAACTACGATTTGCGGACAGCATTGATTTTCTGTTGCCATTTGAAGAAAACTGCTGCAGAATCGCATCGAATGCTTGTGGAAGCTTACGGTGAGCATGCTCCTGGTAAATCACAGTGCTTTGAGTGGTTTAAAAATTCAAAAGTGTCGATTTTGACGTGAGAAACGCTGCTTTGTATTTGTTGGGATCAGAAGGGTGTGATCTATTATGAGCTGCTGAAACCGTTAATACTGAACGCTACCGACAACAAATGATCGGTTTGAATCAAGCTTTGCGTGAAAAACGATCAGAATATCAAAAAAGGCAACACAAAGTGATTTTGCTTCATGATAATGCACCATCACACACAGCAAAACTGGTCAATGAAACGATTGAGGCGTTTAGTTGGGAAATATTTTCGCATGCGTCTTACTCACCAGACATGGCTCCGTCCGATTACTACTTATTTGCATCGATGGGACACGCACTTGCTGAGCAGCGTTTCACTTCTTTCGAAAATGTAAGAAAATGTCTCGATGACTGGTTTGCTTCAAAAGAGCAACAGTTTTTTTTGCATGGCATCCACAAATTGTCAGACATGTGGGGAAAATGTATAGCCAGCGATGGGCAGTACTTTGAATAAAATATTTTTTATCGTTTTCATACAATAAACGTGCATTTTCTATACAAAAATTCCAGTTTCATATTTATATACCTGATACTCTCCGGTTCCCGGGATTTTCGGACCTAAAATACCATTTCTCCAAAAAGGACGTTATAGCATATCCAATATGAGCTTCGGTTCTTGGATAATTTTCTTTTTTTGGCCCTTGGCACATTATTCTATATTTTGACAAACTTTGTGTCACGTGGATCTCAGCAGAGAGATCGCGCTCCGAAACCGAGAGGAAGTGATGACGCGGCCAGAGGACGGAAGTTTTGGAGAGCCACTCCGAAAGCGCGACGGAAAAACGGAAGCGAGGGGAATCAGAAAGTGTCATGGCAGCATACGGGAAGGAGGCAAATGTCGACTGTGGACGAGTGGCATGAGCGGAATTTAACAGATAAAAACCGTAAGAAGGGCGAGCGACAACGTACGACCGACGGAGAGGAAGTTTCCCCGTATGGAGAGAGGACGAGCGAGTCATTTTCTTATGAAAAGGAGCCCGACCAAACGTTGTCAGCAGCCGGTGAGAGGACCAGCTCGTATTGGCAATATACGAACTGCGTAGAAAACCGGTTAGTCCCACAACAAGACTCCAGCGAGCCATTGATAAATTTGCTCAATAAAGTAATAGAGCAAATTGTTACGGAGGACGACAGGGAAGCCGCAGCCGAGAGGAGCCCGGAGAATTGCAACGTAGGATCGGCATCTCACACCCCCGACGCAGCGGAGAATGGAGAATGCTCGTCGATGGCAGGAGAAGCTCAGCGTGTGAGGACACGACGGACCGATTATGGTAGGACTTTGAACTTTATACAAATTCACGCTTCAATACACAATAACGCCTTACTTAACGTTACTGTTGTTGAAGCGACGATTCTCTCGGAACAAATGGAACTGTTTAGAGCGGCGTTCCAGCATGACGCCATTGAGCTAAGAGAAAGTCCGTCAATAGTCGGCATATATCCTTGGTCGCTAAGCGTGTATCTATCTAGCGGCTTAGGAGGAGTGTTTCCTCGACTTCTGCTTTCGTTTCCAATATTGTAACGTGGTATATGCTCATCAGAGAGACTTCTTACGTACACTGGCTTTTGGGAATTTTCGCAACGGAACCATTTTGTTATTTTTGGCGAACGAGTCGGCGTTTGGCGTTCACGCACGTGGCGTAGAACGAATCTCCGTTGAGTGTATGTTGTTTATACTGTATAATTCCCTTTTTCTTGCCTCTTCACAGCAACAGAAGTCAGCAAGCTTCGTAATTAAACGTCGTAATTTTTGTGAATCTACAAAAAGTGTGTACAGAGCTTCAGATGTCAGCCCAGTGAAAGGGTTTCCATTATTGCTATATCTGCAAGTGATATCAGCCGTTTGTGTATGGGGTTTAATAATATTTATATGTGTATACTGTTTATAAAATTGCGCCTATCTATATTTTGCCGCTTAGCTGTTTAATAAGCGCCAAGTGTGTGTGCATATTACAGTGATAACCTATTTGTGCTTCGTCAGCTGCCACCGTTGCCAAGGCAGTAGTGGGTTTAGTGCTTCATTAAAGCTTACGTATAAGTTGAAGCTTTTTATTGATCTTTTCTAAATTTATACCAGCCCAGATAAGGCGGTGTGCTTATATGTGAAAGCCTGCGTCTCAGTGTACTAATTCGCCCCTCGACGAGTGTGCCTCTACTAACCTGATCGACGTGCTCTTCAATCTCGATCATTTCATCCAAATCTGATTCTGCAAGGTGCTCCAAATCAGACGAGTCCCGACTTTGCTTTGCCTGTTTTCCATCGCCTCTCATCGAGTTAACTGGTCTTGGTGATTGGTGATCATCAGAGCTTTCATTTGAAGTGACTTACCTGCCTCCCTATTTCAATGGACAGCTTACGTATCCCTTACTTACTTGACCTAGACTTGCTTCATTAAACCTTTACCTTTTGGAGGTTTTGCTCAATAGTTTCAACGGTTTGCGATGCCGCCGAGTTAACCTCGTCTCGGTGCATACGCTACCGCATCTTCAATCCCATACAACCGGTACCTTACACCGAAAGTGACTTTGTACCCGAGCCGATCTACTTATGAAAGACAATACTATTACCGGAATCGAGGTGTTTCCCTTGTTTACGTTCCTGGATCCTTTTTCTGAACATTGACCGACAAATATTTAATTACTTGAATTTTGCATCAAGTCGGTCCACCAGCAGACAGTGACGTCATTATTTATCAAGCCAGTGACTGTATTGTTTATCTTTTGAATTTCCACTGCCATATTTATTTATGAACTGATATTATTTATAGTTCGCATTTACACTTAAGTAATAGTGTATCTCTTTATTGTTTTATCTCACCGAATAAAACGAACTTTATTTTTTTCTTACGTTCTCGCTATCTTGTCTATTTCACTCTGCTTACATCCACGTCACACTTTGTATTTATTTTGTATAATTTATTTTTAAATTACTTAAAATCATAAATATTATACGATTAACTATCAGATTTCATTGTACTTATACAAGTATTATTAATATATTACCAAATGTATACAAGAATAACCAAGAAATAAATAAGACATACATACGTTAGTCCATTTGATATGTATTTCTTATAAATATTGCAGTTTCCTGGAGTTTTTTCCAAAAAGAACAATTGGATGCAAATGCAAATAAAGCAATAGTATTGGGTAGAAATAAGCAACTTCCTTCCTAACATTTGCACAAACCCTCCTCTTTATAATATCACAGTCATTTAACTAATTTCCATCCTTTAAATAATTTACCCTGAATTTTATATGAAGTTTTAATACCCTTAATTAATACCCTTCATATTAAGCTTTACTGAAATTAGAACGCGCTGTTTAAGCTTCCAGTTTCTCTTTCCTCTGCCAACTGTAAGATCTAATGCTCTCGATCAATTTACCGACCGAAATGGATCCCCATTACTGTAGGACCCCATAATTAGATAATTAATAGCAGAAATAAAAATTGCAAGAGAGCTGTAAACGAGAAAACGGCTTTCTATTAGAATGCTATTTAATTAGAGGGATGCAAGTTTTACACTTCGGTAATGCCTCAGAGAAATTCTATAAAATCCCTGATTCTATATAAACATTTAGGAAACACTAAAGAAAGAAATCGTACGATTCGGATCGGCAACTACTTTGATGTCGGAATGCATTTTCCATTAAAACAAGAATTGAAAATCTGTAAATAATTTTTATGCTGCTATTTATATTCTTGACCGTTCTATTTTCTTTTGTTATTCGTCTTCCTTACGTGAGATTAAAATTGCTTTATTTGAACTTTTAATGAAGAAACTGAATTTGAATTTTTAATTCTTAATCTTCGTTTGTGTTTTGTTTTATTGAGGATTTGGAGGTAGCATAAATCTCCGACAATGGGGTCTAAGCATAAGTTTAAATTTGCTAAAAGTTCATAAAAAATGCTAGAAATAGTTTCAGTAATCACGTATTGGAATGAAAAAACTTACTTTAATAGCTCAGTTTTATCATTTAGTCGTGATATCATAACTTGGTAAACGTAGCCCACGAGATAGACAGACCCTGGCCAACACCACCTAAAGAGAAAGCCTGAGCGCGGAAACGTCATACATTGTTACATCATGATACTAAGTCATAATTTAGAGCTTATTATTGGTAAAAATGCGATTAAAGATGACTTTTTATGATGATCTAACAATGTATGAAATTTTCGCGCTCAGGCTTTGAGTAGAGGTGGTGTTGCAACACCTCCTAGAAAGAAAGCCTACGCACTGAAAATTCATACATTGTTACGTGATCATAAGAAGTCATAATTTAGGGCTTGTTATTGGCAGAAATACGATTAACAATGCCTTTTGATGATGACGTAACAATGTATGATTTTTCAGTGCACAGGCTTTCTTTTTAGGAGGTGTTGGGTGTTGCCCTAGCGCGGAAAAGTCACATGATCATCTTAGTCCGAATAACAATGTAACCTTCATTGTTTCCTCAACAAACGAAAAATTGCTGATTGTTAAAATCCAGGATGGAAACAATGAACGTTACATTGTTATTCGGACTGAGATGATCAGGTGACTTTTTCGCGCCAAGGCCTGTCTATCTCGTGGGCTACGTTGGTAAATCGATGCCATCGAGAAAGGCTGGGCATTGTTTCCAACAAACGAAAAACACTGATTACACTGGTCAACAAATTTTTACAAAAGTCATGTTTACTTTAGTTTACTCCATGGTACTTGGGCCTCGTGGGTCCATGACCGCCTGGACAATTCTTTTTCATTCCTCCCTGTCTTGTGCAAGACTTTTCCAGCTAATTTCCCCTCCGGTGATTTCACGGACTTCCCTCCTAATGTTGTCTTCCCATCAGAGTGGCGGCCTTCCAATCGCTTTCTTCCCGTCTATTGTACCCTCAAGAATTTGCAGAAAGTGCTCTCTCTTCATCTGCTCTGATTGCATGACCAGCCCACCTTAGCTGCCTCTATTTAATTATTTGGATGACGTTAACACTTGCATACTTTTCGCTCAATTCTAAGTTGTGTTGTGAAGTTTCCTTCATTCACCGGTAACTCCGTCTTGTACTGGACCAAAAATTTTCCGTAAGATTATATTTTCAAATGCTTGAAACAGATTTTCAGATTTCTTGTGTACAAAAGTCATATTGCCAATATAAGTCGAGTCATTTTGTATCAATTTCTATGTGCTGCATACGAATATGACTGTGAAAATGCAAAATTGGCTTTAGTTTTATTGTAATCTGCAATACAATAAAGGAAGAACAGAGTTTCCGACCCAAGAGAGATATGAGACTGTACTTAGCCCTCTTTGCTTTATTCAGCGCATAAGTCAGGTGACGGTTCCAGGAGAGTCTTGAGTCGATGATAACGCTTGTAGTTATAACCCATTCGAGTTTTTTATTTAATAGAACAATAGACTCTGAGGGACGCTTCAGATTTCTGTTGAAGTACAGTACATATTTTCCGATGTTAAGGTTCAGCCTCCAGCAATTAAACAGATCTTCAAATTTCTTCAAGGCGTTCTGCAGACCAGTGATAACGTGAGACGGCTGGTGCACCCATGTCACGCAGCTAGCTTTAAAAACAAAGAACAATGTCAGGTTTGCGTGAAAATTAATTCTACGCCAGGGAGTCACTTGTGAATGATCAAGAGAACAAGAAATTAATCCTCCCGAGGGAGGTTTAGAAAAGTAGCGGAAGCGCTAAGGTCATCTATTTTTATCCTTTTATCTGCACTTTTTAGCCCCCCCCCCCCATTTTTTATGATATATGACATGCCACATGTTGCCATAGTTCTAAAGACTGCCACCCCCACAACTCCGACCCTCTTGGGACAATTTTGCCCAAACTTTAAAGTAATGTTGATCTTGCTTAGAGGAATCTGCATACCGAATTTCACTCCTTTATATGCATAAATATGCGTAGACCATTTGGTCCCCTCTAATTTCCGCCCCCGAAACTCAGACCCCAGTGGGCCAATAAAAACCAAACTAAATAGTGAAGATGCACATGCTCATAGTAAACTAATTCCGAATTTTAACCTTCTATCTCAAAAAATGCGGAAATTATGAAGGGGACGGACGGACGGAAAGACAGACGGACATTGTCAGAACAATAAGTAGCTCCATTTTTCCGCTACTTAATAATAGCTAGAATGAGGAACGTCCTTAGTTAAGTTTGCGAGGAAATTAATCCTAACGCCAGAGACCCAAAAGGATAATAAGCCTCTTGATGTATTGGTTTACAGAAATATTAATTCCAACGCCAGTAACCAGCACATAAGATATAACAGAGAAGATGAATCGCTCCCTGAAAGGGGCGCACCAGCGATGATGAGATGAGAGCAAAAAGCTGATCCTAATCAGTACTGAAGATAGTGAGTGATCTTTAAGTATCGACAAAGTTTCACTAGGCTCACCCTTCCAGACTAAATGCCAAATGAAATACACTGAGGTAGCAAAAAGCCTGACTAACCCAAGAGGTCTTCCACATTATGAAAAAAATAATAAGAGTGACGATTATTAGAAGATTGGGGGAGGGGAGGGCCAGTCTTCAAAGTTGACGTCAAGAATATGCCTCGGCTTTCTATACTTCGTATGCCATTTCATTTCCATCAAGTTTCTCAGTATTCCAGTCACCAGGTCGTTGTCACGGGTCTTCATCATCTGCACCATACTCACCAGGAGATCTTGGATAAATTTTTTGATGTGAGTCATGTTCAAATCTGACTGGATGTATTGATTTTTCACAGTTCTTTTACTAAGCTGTGCAATGGTCCTCAGTGTAACATTCTGGAAGACGTATTGAAGACATCACCAGGAATATCAATAGTGCCACTGAAGCTAGTGCCTATCAATTGGAGAATAAAATTCCTCATCGAATCCTGCTCACTCCAGAAATCCAACGACTGAGTATAGTGCAGAAAGAAACAGGACGCTTCCTCCACTTCGCATCCCTCAAGTTAATTACGTGAAAACTGATCAGGACAAAACCCAAATCATTGCATATTTGCTAGAAATGTAGTTTGCTGCCCTATTAATGATAATCCTGAGAGTCAACTCATGTCCCAACGTGTGGAAGATGGTCTTATAAACTTTGATGTAGTCCCGTAACATTTAACGAAGATCAACATCGAGGTCGTAGAGATAGCTACCATCATAAGGAATCTGAAAAAAGGAAGGCTCCAGAAAGAGACAAGGTAAATAATAACGCCCTAAAGAATCTTCCGAAGAACCTTATTGATGAGATCACGAATATCATAAGCAACTGCTGGAAGTATTCCTACTTCCCAGCTCCTTGGAAGCAATCTATCGGGTTTGGGGATTAAGTATCCCCAAGCAGGGGCAAAATCCTACAATCCCCGCGAGCTATCAACCAATCAGCCTGCTGCCGTCAATTTCTAAAGTTTAGAAGAAAACGATCATCACCAGGTTTAATGACCACTATCTGATCAATGGTCCAATACGGAAAGATCAGTTCGGCTTTCGTGCCACTCACTCTTGTCAGTTGGAGATATGGAGGTCATTAGTACTCCAGAAATCTCCGAAGTCATCAAGCGACTTAAACGAAAAGAAAGGCTCTCAAAAACTTGCCTCGCAATGTTGTATTGACCATTACCAAAGCCAGAACGATATGGTTAAACTTGGTTTACGAAAGCTGGAAACTTGGTTACTTCCCCGATATGAGGAAGGAATCCCTCATCGTTACCTTATCAAAGCCGGATCTAAACCCTGCTCTCGCTGTCAGTTACAGGTCCATAACCTATGATGTCAAAAGTCTTTGAATGCATCATTATAAGGAGGTTTAACAGTTTCTGCGTGACCAACAATCTTGTTCGTGAGGAGCAATTCGGTTTTCGCCCAGGTCACTACTACCAACTACCACTCTGGAGGCTTTTTGCTGATCTAAACACTTCTCTTAATTGCTATAAGTACAGTTGTCTTATCTTTTTGTATGTCCGAAAAGCTCTTGATCAGGTCTGGCATAACGGCCTCAGATACAGGATGAATACTTGTGGTTTTCCTGACAGTCTTATTGCTTTGATTAGTTCCTTTCTGTCGAACAGGATACGTTGTGTCAAGGTTGGCTGTTCCATGTCTAACCTTTGTCACGTTAATGCTGGTGTTCCCCAAGGCTCTGTCCTGGGGCCTCAGTCGTTCAACTTCATTCATGACTTCCCAACTTTTACAAACTGCAATTTATATCTGTTTGCTGACGACGCGCCCATCATGACTGGTGCTCTCAATCCCGCTCATATCATATCTCGGTCACAAATTGCTTTACCTCTGTGTGCGAAATGGTTTGCTAAATTGAGATTAAACCAAAACATCGATAAATGCCAGGCTATGTTCATTACCAAAAAGCTTAGAAAGCGCCCGAGGCCACTCTTCCTTGCTGGTAAAGAGCTCGAGTGAGTGAAAAACTATAAATATCTCGGAGAGGTGAGAGATGCCAAACTAAACTGGGGCGACCATCTCTCCTATCTATCAATACAGCAAAGGTTAGTCTGCTTGCTCTTCTGGAGCATAACAGCGCGTTTGGAAACTTTTGCTATATAAAATGGTAATCCGAATTATTCTTCTGTATGGTATTCATGTCTGGGCTACAATCTGTAAATCCGGATGGAAGGACCTCCAAACTTTCCAAAACGTTATCCTGAGGACCATTGCGCAACTCGATGGGAGAGAAGCAACTAATACTTCCATTGCTGACAATTTCGGTATACCTACAACTGGAAACCACGTTCAGGAGTCGCTGGATAAGCTGCTTCCGAAGATTAAGGACCATCCAATCCTCTGGTTGCAGATATTCTGGATCACCCGTTCACCTTTATAAGATACCTCGTCACATCCTGGAAGCCAACTTTGACAACATCCAAAAAGCCATCTTTCCAGAATACTGGAGCTCCTAGCACTATTAATTCCTCGCCAATAAACAATTTGTTTTACCGTCCTTTTTATCTTCTGGAAGACTTAACTAGGTCTCATCTGGCTTCTTAGCTAATTCAGTGTACTTTCCCTGGTTCTTCCCGGACGAGTATGTCAGTGAAAGCATTCTTCCGGTCCACTCGTTTTGTTTTTTTCCTGCACTATTCGATTGTCGATTGAAGTGTATACCCTTGATTAAGCCAGGAATAAACGGCTAAACTAGTCGGAAACTCTGTTCTCCCTTTATTAGGAACTTTAGCAAAAAGCTACTTATAAGAATGCACGCTTGGTTTGTACGTTTATCCGGCCGTCCGCCGTTTGCACGATAACTTGAAAACGGATTAACTTTTTCAAATTCCGTTTTCAGAAATATGACCATAAAGATCTTAGCTCGGCTGTAATAACTGTTCAGGAATTTTCGTGGACCTCTTCAAGTTGAATTCACGTGCTAAAACAGTGACCGTAAAGAATACCAAGATAGTGGCTTGTCATATAATAATCGATTCGTCAAAAATGAATATATTGTTACTTTCTGTTTATCTTTTAAGTATTGTTGATGTGAGCTCGCGCACGCGACGATCGGTTTGTCGACGCACGATTGATCAAACGCTCATAATCTATATTATTAAGTTTCGGACGAATAGAGCTACTTATTGGTTTCACAATGTCCGTCTGTCGTCTATCCGTCTGTCTGTCCGCCCATTCATAATTTCCGCAATTTTTTGAGGTAGAAGGTTGAAATTCAAAATGTAGCTTACTATGGGCATATGCGCCTTCACTATTTAGTTTGGTTTTGATTAGCCCACTGGGGTCGAAGTTTCGGGGGTGGAAATTAGAGGGGGCCAAAAGGTCTACGTGTATTTATGTATATAAAGGAGTGAAATTCGATATGCAGATTCCTCTAAGCAGATCTCCATTACTATGAAGTTTGGACCAAATTGTCCAATTGAGGTCGGAGTTGTGGGGGTGGTAGTTACTTGGCCTTTAGAACTATGGTAACCTATGGCATGTGAAATATCATTCGATCGGAAATTATGAGAATCGAAAGAAGATAGAGCTCTTTTACACTTTCTAAATACTACGTTCGAGAAAATCAATTTTTCGATTTAAAAAATTGAGGAGGGGGAGGTTAAATATGAGACAAAAGGGTAAAAGCAGATGATCTCAAGGCTTCCGCTACTTTCCTATACCTTCCTCGGGAGGATTAATTTCTTTTTAACAATGTAAGTAGCGAAAGAATGTCCGTCCGTTCCGTTCTTAATTTCTACATTTTTAAGTAGAAGGTTGAAATTCGGAATGTAGCTTACTATTAGCATGTCCACCTTTACTATTGAGTTTGGTTTTGATTGGTGCATTGGGATCGGAATTATGGGGATGGGAGTCAGAGGGGACAAAAGATCTATGTGCTATTTAGGTACGTAAAGGAAGATCTACATTATCATTAAGTTTACGCCCAATTGTTACCAATGGGTCGGAGTTGCGGGGGTGGCAGTCACTTGGTCTTTAGAACTATGGCAACATATGGCATGTGATATTTCATTCGTTCGGAAATGATGAGATAGGAAAGAAGATAGAGATATTTTACATTTTCTACATATTATGTTCGAGAAAATCAATTTTTTTGATTAAAAACTTGGGGGGGGGGGGGGGTGGTTAAAAATTTTGATTAAGGGGTTAAAAAAATAAATTGAGGGTCCACTATTTGCCTTACCCTACTCGGGAGGATTAATTTCTTGTTAATAAATGTATGACTATATTTCTGTTTCACAGTTAAAGCTCCTCCTTGGAATGTTTACAAGATTTTATTGTATAGTAAACTCTCTGCCAATTTCATTGATAGAAACAATAAGAACTCCTAATTTATTCATCCTGTGGTTAAGCTTCTTTCTAAGCTTGCCATCCTGTAGTCAAGTACTTGGCAAGGGACTTCGATCATGTGAAGGTCAGCTCTCTTTGATTAAGGCGGATTCCTAAATTATTTACCCCGCAAATTTGAATTTTTACAAATTTGGAATTTCGGTATATATATTTTGCCAAACATGCGTCAGTAACTGCAATTCACGCAGCCGACGAGTGAGGCACGCCACGGCGCTGAAATCACTGACGATAACAGTCATTGTTTTTTTGTTTGTTGGGAACAATAAAAATTGTATGGTTGCTCTGCCTGGTATGGTCAGGCACACGTTTTAGTGACGGGACGTGTCTCTTTCTTCGGCTGCGTGTCTCTTTCTTCGGCTTCTTCTCTTTCTTAATTTCATATTTATTACGTTGTTGTAAACAAGGGACAAATGTCAGGGAAACATTGAAAAACTCGGGTAATAAGACAGTCATCGTTTAAAAAAGAAATACAATAGTGAATAATAACACAGTATTGCACAAAACAAACTTATACCTCTCAAAGTAGACTCCAAGATTGTCCACGGAATTTTCCAGCATCGAGGACGGCGGTGAAATCCATTGGGCTGCATGTGTTTTCCAATAAGTTGAACGCTGCCGACAAAACACTCCGTTTGATTACAAGTTAACGCGCAGCCACTGTTCATGTGTCCCATTTAGTAGTGACAGTGAAAAAGCACAAATTCAACGAACTTTTCGAAATGTATTATAGAATTAGGATATTGTCATATGTTTGACAGAAAAGAAATTTTTGCCAGAATTCTGTAATGACACTCGTATTTCATAATAATCCTTATCAAAAGCGTTGATATAATAAATTGAAATTTATCTTTTATAATGAGATACTGTCTAGAATGTAGGGTACAGATTGGTCTCAAATATTATCGAAAACATGTCAGGAGAAGAAAATCA
Source organism: Rhysida immarginata (assembly GCA_023313115.1). Classification (NCBI taxonomy): domain Eukaryota; kingdom Metazoa; phylum Arthropoda; class Chilopoda; order Scolopendromorpha; family Scolopendridae; genus Rhysida; species Rhysida immarginata. Next base: position 2,750,356 of record JAHWFO010000211.1, on the reverse strand, counting down.
AAAAAACTTAAAGAAATTTGTAATGATATTTGTGGACGATCCCTTATGCGCTGGTGTCAAGAGAGAAATCGAATAGAATTAATATATTCGCTTTGAAATGAAAGTTCTGAAAATGACTCATAAAATTGGGCATAATTGAATATCTCCAAAGCTTTTTTAGAATTTTTGAAATTTTTTCCCATGTTCTTTCTTGTTCTTCTGTTCTTTCATAACACTTTCATCCTGATTTTTCAATAAGAATTCTAAGGACTGTCCGGAAAAAGATTACTTATACAAGTTTAAACAATTAGAAGATCAGGATATCCATTAAGTCACTTGAATTTTATAGCTAAAAGGTTTTCCTACTTGGTAATAAAATTTCTTTAAGCAAATGTATCAATGACGCACGATCTGTTTATCATGACAAAGGAAAATCAAACACACATTCGTTCGGTGGTTGTTCCAATTCAGTTTGGAAAAAAAAATAAAGAATTGCGTTTACCGACTGCATATAAATAAGACGAGGACTGCGAGAGCTCGAGGGGACTTGCGATCGACAGAAGTAAATTGAATTCTTCGCGAAATCTTATAAAATACAGTTGACTGAAAAAGTAACGTTTTCAGGACGACAACATTAATCACTATTGCTTGCACGGACTTCAATTAGGTGTTATCTTCTCTGTCGTTGCGAATTTACCTATTTTAGGATCTTTTTCTTCACTTATCGGGACCTTTGCATAATTGAGGAATGAACTTGCTCGTTATTGCTTCGGTGCCGCCTTTGAGTTTCCTTAATGGATTCTTTTTACTGGCAAACCTGTTTCTCCTTCAGATAATAATCAATAGCGAAGATTTTAAAATGTTTCTTTCATCTTTTTCTTGTGTTGTAATTGTGTTAAAAATACATTTTTGGCTTTAAGTTATAATCTACACAAAGGCCAATGAATTAGAAACATCTGTAAAATTTATGTAAATTTGTTTTAATCCGTTTTTATGCGAAAAAAGTTTGAGGTCATGTGATTCAAGCGCGACTTATCTATTTAAGAAAGAATTGGGTGAATCTAACCACAGAGCTTGGTGAGGATGATGGTGAAAAAGAAGGACCTACCGGATCTCGAAACAACGAAGCAGATTACTGGATTCTGGAAAGGTGCGATATCCAGAGTATTCAGATGTTATAAAACTGGCTTACAATCTTTGTCTAAAAGGTGTAACTATAGTTCAAAGATAATCAATCATGTCTGAGACCGCCGTCGTTTAAAAGAGTAGTATGGAGAAACAGGACATCCACTGCGCAGTAATTGACAGGTTATTTTAAACAAGGCTGTTTTCAACCCTTAACTGGCATAAACGGGAATTGAAGCCTATTTAAATCTGCAACAACAGGAATAGTGGTGTCTGGAACGTCATTACTGCACACATGAAAACTAGGTCTAATTAATCACAATACACGTCGTTTTGTACCGACGGTTCGCTGAGATTTTGGTGAAATCTCCAAGAAGCAATGGATCTGGCATGCCTTCTCAAGACAAGTCATGCTTTCGGTTCTGGTGTTGGTCTTATTAAGAAGCTGTCTTACGTCTCTGGAGTTGTGAGGGGCAGGGAGGGGCGTCATCCTATTGATATTACAATTCACAGAAATCCTCGCATTCTTAAATAGCCTCATCCTTAACAAGTTGGAGGTAGTTTTCATCATAAACTGTTTCTTTAAAAAAAAACAAAAAAAAAAAACGAGAGACCTGACTGAACCGTCGAAAGTCATTCCTACGCTCACCATAATGCCAAGGCTTTGACCTTCAATCGTCGTATCTGGATTGTGTCGGTTTACACAACTGAATACATAAAACTTTGTCTACGTTTCGTGTAAATGTTGAATTACACCCCAACACACCCAATCAAATATCGCAAAATCTTTGCAGAAATTCTGATAAACGACAATTAGATTGTGATATTTCTGACGATGATTCCAACGCTGCCGCAAATTGGTTTCGATTTTCTTCTATGTGCGCATTGCCTTAGGCCTGTCACTCCTTTGGTTCATGAATGTTTCCCGTATGTCTCTTACCAATAGATGATCGAATTTTTCAAGAACACGACAACTCTGAAAAATTGTTTGTAGCAGAAAATAACTAATTTTACTTGTGCCATTTTCCTTCACAATAACTCGTGCGCTCCAAATGTGTACTCCGTTTGGGAATTAGACAATTTTGTATTATTTAAAAATTCGTTTAGCTTTAACAGCATCCATTTGCTGTATATGCTGAAAACCATTTATTGTTTTTGCTCCGTTTGTGCGTCTGTCTGTCTGTATGTTCGACGATTTCTGGAGAATGCTTTAACTTTTTCAAATTCTGTTTTCGCTATTCGATAGAGACCCTTCCTGAGCTCACCTATTCTAATAGTCACATGACTATTGAGACCCAACCGCCCCCCCCCCCCCATTTAAATTTTTTACCGGCAATATAAGGCATGTAATATGTCATTCGAACCGGAATCACGAGCACAAGACGAATAAGACATTCTGTTCGATTTTCGAAATGCTACGCCCGAGAAAATGACCCCCAAAGATTATTTCACTGATCACTTATTACTAGTTTTAGCTAAAGCTATATACAGGGTGTATCTGAACGATCTGTACAAACTTACAGAATGAGTTCCTTATAGCCAGAGAAGCAATATATGCCCCATGAACATAAGGTCACAAACGCTTCCTTCTGGAGATACAACCGTGCGACGTTGTCCTACACGTCAAATGAACACAGTTACTTTGTATTCCAATAATCGAGGCGTGCGTGATAATCTTATCCAACCCTTGTTTATTCCACCCTCGTATGTTAATACTCTTCGCCAGCGGATCGTGAACAATTGCGATGTCATCCGTAACACACCCGTTATTTTCCAACGTGTTCGCCAGTCAATGCAAAGACGTTTGCAGGCCTGCGTGGAATCTAACGGAGGTCATTTCGAGCATGTACTTTAGCACGTCTGGACTATTCTGTTACTGTACAAGCCGGAAATAAACCTAGTTTGTAACGCTGAACGGATTTGATGTGATAATTGCGCAATCTATTGTAGGACAACGTCGCACGGTTGTATCTCCAGAAGGAAGCGTTTGTGACCCTATGTTCATGGGACATATATTGCTCCTCTGGCTACAAGGAACTCATGCTGTAAGTTTGTACACACCGTTCAGATCACTCTGTATAAAGAAACAAGCTTAATCGGTACGTTTGTCTGCCCGGCCGGCCGTCGTTTGCACGATAACTTGAAAATGGATGAATTTAACTCCGATGTATCAATGTTTGATGCATTTTCGTGGACCCCTTCAAGCACGTGCACTAATGTTAAGAATATCAATTTAGGGAATGTAATATATCAATCGATAAGTGAATACAATGTTACTTTTTGTTTATCATTTAAGCATTGTTGACGTCAGCATGGAGCACGTGCCTTTTATGAAGCTTTGTCGAGGAACGCGCTCATTTCGCTTTAACAATTCATTAAAGTTGACGACAAAACTAACAGGAAATAAATAAATAAAATTAAGAATGAAATTAAAATTTTGTAAACATTTTGATCGACTTAAGGAAATCATCTACTAATTTTAGTATGTTGATTGCCACGTATATTAAGCAGTGATGCATAAGTGGATATCTGCTTCCGTGTACACATACTGTTGCTCAAATACCGCTGTTAACAATACTATACTGTTAGGCCTATTATTGTCAATAGTTATTTACAATTAGGCCTATTATACAAGGTTATTATAATTATTTATTATGTGCTTTATTATGTGCTTTATTATGTGCCTTATTATGTGCTTTATTTTTGGCATCTTGTCACAAAACTTTGCAGACGTATGGAAAAACTCAGTTTTTTTTTGCTGCAGGTTTGCTTCTGATTTATGCCATGAGAGCACAGCAGCGAGCTGTTTTGTTGTGCTTGAGTTTCATTCATATCAGTCTCTAACCTCTTGCGATTTTTTTTTTGTATGGGGTTATGTGAACGATGAATGAGTATACACATAGAACTGAAAGCTCGCATTAACAGTGCTTTTCAAAAGATTGATAGGGACATGCTTCAGAAGGTGTGGGATGAACTTAATTATAGACTTGATGTCTGGAGAATCACTAGAGGGTCATATATAGGGCACTTGTATTACGCCAAAAAAGCTTTTTGAGTTTTTCCATATGTCTGCAAAGTATGGTGACATGTCAAAAAATAAAGCTACAGTAAATTTATGAAATCCGGTCAATCATTTGTAATAACCTTGTATATACTCAGTAGCAAATTACTTATAGTTTTCGCCATTACTGTAAATAAAATATTACTGTAAAATTAAAAAAGAAATTTTTATATTCTTCTTTTTAGCATATTTGGAAATCGTTTTACGCATTATATTCTTGTTTCAAGAATACTCTAATATACACTGCTCAAAACAATTAAAGGAACACTTGTAGAATCCCTTACAGAGGGCGTAAATAAAACTTTTTAGCAATTTCATCTTCTGCAACATGAAACCTACTATTTCCCTCATAGGAAATGGTTGAAGCCAACACATTTTGCTGCCAGATGTTCTGAGAAATTTGCATAGCAATATAACCCCCCGGAAAACAAAGTGGTTACTCTTTGCTTGGAGATAACGGTCGAATTAGAAGGTGCAGGCATTCCTGGAACGTTGTTGTTAGCGCTCTGACATTCCACGAAGGCATCTTGAAGCAGTAGAAGCTGCGAGAGCCGTAATATTGCTTCAAACGGGTCCATCATTTCGGACTGTGGCAAATGCTCTCAATGTGTCCTCTTCCGTCATTTTCCGACTGTGTACACGATTCCAGGCGACTGGCCAGTACACACGAAGAGCTGGGCAAGGTCGCCGACGCGCAACAACCGCCAATCAAGATCGTTATGTGCGGACTTGTGCCCTGCGCCTAAGAACCTCAACGGCCAGAGAACTGAGAAAGGACCTGCAGATGTCAACTGGGATAGCTGTTTCAGATCAAACAATCCGGAACAGACGACCAAATCGAGTGCCTAGGCTAACCCGCCAGCACATACAGGCGCGACTAGAGTTTGCACATCAACATGTCACCTGGCAGCTTCGCCACTGGCGTTCTGTTATCTTCACAGACGAGTCAAGATTCCGCCTGACCCGCTGTGATGGCCGTCTACGTGTCTGAAGACGACGTGATGAGCGAAACACCGACGCAACAGTTTGTGAGACTGACCGAATGGGATGTTGTTCCATTATGGCTTGGGCTGGCATCTCAATAGACCATCGAATGGATCTTGTGGTCGTCCGAGAGCGAATGACCGCTGACGTTTACATTCGTGACATTCTGGAAGAACATGTGATTGTTGCTGCACATGGCATGGGGGCCTGGATTCCTTCTGATGCAGGATAATGCTCGTCCACACACTGCAGCTGTCACTCAAGACTTCCTACGGATGCATGGCATTCAGACCATGAGGTGGCCTGCAATGAGTCCAGACCTAAATCCCCTTGAACATCTTTGGGACATGCTTCACAGACGAATTCGACACCGCCCTTCAGCTCCAGAAACACTGCAACAGCTCATCCAGGTACTTACTAAGGAATGGGACCGGCTTCCCCAAGAGTCACATCCGTCGACTGATATGATGGAGCATGCCTCGAACGTGCATGGAGGTTACTGCAGCCCATGGTGGACATACACATTACTGAGTGGTGCAAAAAGTGATCTTTGGAAGAAACAGGGCATTCTCCTCACAATATCCAAAGGACATTTCACTTTGTTTTAGGCAGGGGTCCTGCAGTTTCCTGTTTTTTCTTTGTTTCTTCGCCAGTTGTTTCAATAATGCATTCAATTGTTAAATAAACCGTCTTTTAATGATCACATACAGCGATTTTGTCCATATTATTCATAGTTACTTCTGCACGCTGCTTAATGGAAGTGTTCCTTTAAATGTTTTGAGCAGTGTACATCAGATGGAATTTGAAGGAGCCTAACATTGTTCCATTTAATGCATAAAAATTTTTACGCCCCACTGTGAGAGCTTGTTTAAAAATCTGAAAGAAATTATTTAGCATCCCATCGGTGGGGAGGCCGTGGCCTGGTGGGCTTTCACTGAAACACAACTTGAGTGAAGTTAAGCAACATCAGGCACGGCTAGTCACTGGTTGGGCGACTCGATCAGTGACTCAGGATCTTCATCCCCCCCCCCCCCCCCGGCTGCTGCAACCATCTTACAGCAGTCGTTAATCCAGGTCCATCCAGAGACCCAACTCGTCGGCCTTAGGCCATCTTGGCTCTGGATGGACGTATTGGATTACAATAAATTCTAAAAAAAAAAAAATATCATCAAGGAAGAGTCTCCAACGTTTGGCATCTACATTTTAGTCATCTTACCACCACATTCCACTAAAAGTGTGAAGCATCTGGACATGAGGTCATCGAATGTATTCTGTGCAGAATTATTCTAGAAAAAATCTCCAAATTTTGGACATACAAGAACTCGTCGTGAGTTTTTACATCCGAGTGGTCAAATTTATTTTCAAGTTTTATCAAGTGGTCAAATCTTTACATAGGTCGTTTTTCAGTTAGGTACAGAATTACAACAGATCAAATTTTCATTAGCGCAATAGCAAATTCATAATAAAACACATGTTATGCATTTATAATTATCATTTAATTTAAAACATAAAGAATATACGATTTACTATAACAAGTACCCAAGGGGGAGTCAGTTAAAGTGATAACTGGTATATGAATCTAAATTCTATTTCATTTCGTTAGAGATATAAGAGATCAAAGTTTTGAAAGGGTAGAAGTAAAACCATACATGTAATTATCATTAAAAACGCAAAATACAATACATTAACAATTACCGAAACAATTACAAGTGAAGGTAGCATGTATGCCTTTACTACAACCTATTCAAAAGTTTGATCTTATTCTTTTAAATTAAGTGCTAACTACGTATAACTTGTAAAACTATTTTTTGCCTATATGGTTTTATTATGATTGATTAAAAATTTGATCTGTTGTATTCTGTATCTACCTGAAACAGGGCAGATATGACATTTTTGCTCAACATGACTTCCCAAATAAATGCCGAAGTTTTTTTCACTCATTGTAAATCACCCTGAATATAAAACAACTCTGTAGCGAGAAAATTAAAATGTGCTCTTTATTTATTTTATCTTTAAACTTATAAGATTTTATTACAGTGAAAAAGAGAAACATTAATAACGAACTTATGCATGATGATATACGAAAGTAAGGCAAATTGTCGATTATACACTAAACAGAACGTAACAAAATGTAACTTATTTTTCTTACAACTATATATTTAAAAAAAATTTAAGTTAAAAGATATTAAAATTGGAAAGTTTTATTCTTAACAGCCAAACTAATATTGCCAAACTATTGGAAGCTATATATTATTTTTAATTCTCAAAACGTAACTGAAATTCTAACTTACCTGAGTTCGAGCAGCGGTATTGCTGTTGGACCTTGCGGAAACAGCATTGTGAAAACCATTCGATGAGCCATGTGCTTTAGGGAGTGCCGAAATGAACAATATTTTGGCTATAAGTCCGTAAAGTAAACAAGAGATGAGCAAAGGAATAGCATAAAACATAATCAGATCGGCAATATAGTATCCACGGTATGAGTCACGAGACAGAGCGAAGGTGCACTTTTCTTTCGGAGGAAGTCCCAAATAAATGAGAGGCTCGGTTGTGGTGAGAAAGAGCCACGGGCAGCAGTAGCAAACGGCGAACGTCCAAACACCACTGATGATTCTCTTAGCTCGACGCATTGTGCACACGGTCTGAGCTTTCATTGGATGGCAGATAGCTATATACCGCTCTACTGTGAAAGCCGTAATGCTCAGCGAAGAGGCATTCACTCCTACATACTGCACGAATACGAGCAATGCACAGCCCACTCTACCCCATAGCCACTCGTCACCTAGTTGATAATATCCAATTATCTCATTTGGTATCGCTGCTACAAGTACCATGCAATCAGCCACAGCTAAGCTCACTAGATAGCAGTTTGTTGTTGAGTGCATGCTCGCAGTTCGCAGCACGACCAAGACAACCAGTACATTGCCCAAGAAGCCTACAATGAAGATGAAAGAGTGGAAAAAAGTGCCCACTAACCGATAATTGAAGGAATAATATTCAGGATATCGCTCTTCAACTTTAGCACTCAGATTCGCCAAGTAATCGCTTAATTCTTCGCTGATATTACAGGAGAAAATGTCTTCAGGGATCTCGATAGAGGAGGTATTCCACGCAGAGAGGCATTCATCCGGTATGAGGTTAGCCAATCCTGGAAGATCGTGGATCATCTTTAAAGTTTATATGTCCTTGCTCATATTATTAAAAATAATAAATGCAACTTCAGGATAATGCTGAAATTTAAGTTAAAAAAAAATCATTACTTTCTATTAGGAAAATAATAATTCTTAGATATGAAAGCAAACCATTTACCAAAATAAACTGCTAAATAACAAATTATTAAAATACATAACATTTTTCGAAAATGCAATAAAATCTCTGATGTATATTTTGAAAACTGTATTTGAAAAAATATTAAAAATTCCGAATACAGTTTTGATCATTAATCTTTAGGTAATCATAAAACGTTTATCAACAGTTAAAGAATTTTTTAAAAAAAGTCTTAAAACCGTAGAATTTATCGAAAGGTCTGTCACATTGAAACATACTAATGGTTAGGCAAACTCGTGAAAAATCTTTGTTAAGATCAGTTAACAGAAAACCATATCAGTAATATGTGTCAACGGAGAAAAACCAATCTCTTGTCCACAACAATTTATTAATATTTGCGTATTTCGGTTTAATAAATTGTTGTGGACAAGACGTTGTTTTGTCTCCCCTGACATTGCATTTATCCACAGTTCTTCGGTTTGATTTATAATAACAGCGAAATTATACTACTGTATTTTCTGAAGCTTCTTTCACTTATAAATAGTGTCTTAGTTACAATTACTTAGTTAGAATTGCTAATTTTTAAGACGCATAATGTCTCTAACTCCTCAAAACTTTCATTACTATAGACAATATAGTGAATGACCCAATAAATCTATACAACTATATGGTCAAACTTTTCATATACAGAGTCTTTATAATTAAAGTTCCATTTTGACATGGCCATAAAAAAACTACTGGACCAAAAGCTATAATATTTGGTAATATTATACAAGAGGGCATGGGAAGATCATACCCACCAAAAAAAAAAAATTAGTTCAAAAGGTCACCACCAGCATGGAATGGCGCTCTATGCAATATTCGTATACGAAATTAGACACAGTACTCCGGTGTAACCTGCTTTCAGTAAATGGTGGAGGCCACATTCAACATGTAACTAATTTTAGTAATGATTAAAGACTTGTTAACCTGTGTCTTCGTGTCTAATTTCGTATACGAATATTGCATAGAGCTCCATTCCATGCTGGTGGTGATCTTTTGAACTAATTTCTTTTTAATGGGTATGAACTTCCCATGCCCTCTTGTATAATATTACCAAGTATTATAGCTTTTGGTCCAGTAGTTTTTTTTATGGCCATGTCAAAATGGAACTTTAATTATAAAGACCCTGTACATTCTTCAAGCAGTTTGAGCAAGTTTGTTATATAAACCCCTGTCCGGATCTGAACCAGGTTCGCAGAATTTTTCTTTCCATTTTTTCAAATAATATCATTTCCTGATGTTTGAAGAATCAGCCCAGTTTATATTCATTATTTATTATGCTTGATATTGTCAAACTAACGTAGAACAATTTCCATATTACCTGCGGGATACCGTAACGTATCCATGAAAAATATCTACTATCGCCTATCCTTAAATTCAGTCAGCTGCATTTGTTTATCTATGCTGATATAAAATCACCCTCTTTATACCTTATCACCAGTAAGTTTTCAATATTTCAGTATAGAAGCACAGATTTAGGACAATTTTCGGAAAAAATTGTATACTGGATAGGTACACCGTTGTCGCCAACCGCAGATTATGGAGGCCGAATCCGTAAAGGACAAACCCCAATCAGGAAGACCTCAGGAAGATTCCATAAAGGTGGGCGGCGCGAAGAGAATATCAAAACTCGCCACGAGACGCCAGTTCAAAGCCAAGAAAATATGCTTTAGGAGTTCCACATCCTCAACCATCAGCTGTAGCCAATATACAAAATTCCTTTTCCAGCAAAACTGTGCCCCTGACTAAGCAGTTCTGGGATCGATGGAATGATGGCCGTATACTGTCTAATGGCTGCCTGCTCGATGCATCTTAAAACTTGTGACTTTTTTTTTGTTGGGCAACATTCAGAGCAAATTTTATGTCATCTGGCCGAAAGGCCTCCCCACGCTAGAAAAATGGATTAGAAACGCTTGAGCTTCTGTTATTTCCATTCTTGTTTAATATCGGCCAGGTACATGTAAAAAGATGGCTCGCTTGTTTCGAAAAAGGAACGCCTTGTATAATTGTGACTGTCCACACAGATTTTTGAAGCCAATATTCGACCAAAATTCTCGTGCATCGTAGATTCGAAACCAAATTATCAAGTGGCTCCTCTTTAACATTTTTTTAAGATCATGTTTGACTTTTGAGTACTTGACCTTGTATTGTATAAGTAATTATATATCACTGATTGGATCGATAGGGGAAGATATGGCGCTGCGAGCAACGCCTAGGGACCTTACAACAACGTCTTCGCATGATATAAAGGTATGATAAGGTGCTTGGGTAGAATTATTCGACGATCGGATATGTCTTGCCTTACCATGGCTTTACTGTTACAGATATTTTACAAGAACGATGAATTCCTGTAGGCGCCTGAAAATACCACGGAAACGCCCACTGACACGAAGTGCTGCGACGAATATTGATGACATTCACAGAGCGGGGTACATTTCAGTCCGTTAGAACTGAGGTGCGTAGCTCAGAGCAAGAAGTCCGTTTGAACTGAGGTTAGGAGGTTATTTGGGGTGCGTAACGCCGATAATAAATGCACTTGAAGCTACGCGCCAAATGCAAATAAGCACTCAAATTCCATAACCTCTAACAAACACTAGCGATCGGTCGTTGCGGTCGCATTTTAGTTGCAGTTGCACCCAAACGAACCGCATGCGCACAGCCATATCCCTTCACAACCAGTCCTCTGTTCACACTTTGACCAACGAAAATTTATCGGCCTCGGCGGCTCAGTTGCGTGGTCGCCTCTGATGCCCGAGGACGCGGGTTCGACACCGGCCGAGGACGACGAGGATTTTTTCAGGGGGGAAATCCTGAGATCACGCACTTCCTTCGGAAGGGAAGAAAAGCCGTTGAAACCGTGTAGTCGTTTGCTGGCTGCACGTTAAAGAACCCTTGCGAGGCAAAATTTGCGGCCCCTATAACGCCGTCCTGAAATGACCATAGCAGTTGAAAAGGACATTAATACCAAACAAACCAAACCAAACCAACCAACGAAAATTTGACTAGGCGAATCCAATTAAATCTCCAATTTTAATAGTTAAGCTTTGTTAAGTTTACTTTGCATCAATGTCATGCGAGGGAGCTGCCGAGGTCGACAGCAACGATATGAAATGAGTAGATCGCTCATGAGCTGCTTTCAGCCTGTCGGCCATGTCCCCCATTTGAAAGCCTGTCGGCCATTGCTTTGGTTGGCAAAAAATGGCCTTCATCGTATCTTTACGTTTGAAGTTTGCGTAGACAAACACAGTAAAACTCAATGCCGATTTCTTGTCTAGCTTTAAATTGTAGTAATAGATATATTAAAGGTTGACCACTGACCTTTCACAGGTGTGTTTTTATCTTTCTGCGTCTTAGAATGTTTTTCTCATGTAAAAATCCTGGTCATCTTTTATATCGTGGTTGTTGATACATAAAAGATGTCGATATTCAACCACGTTACCGTCGTTTCAGTGATACCAGAATCAGGGCCGCCGCCAGGGGGGGACAAACGGGACTCTAGTCCGGGGCCCCAACGGAAGGGGGGCCTCTTCAGCCACGCTTGATCAGGCACGAGGCAGAGCCCAGAGGGGCCCACACGTACCCAGTTGTCAGGGGCCCAAACATTTCTGGCGGCGGGCCTGCCAGAATGATTGTTTAGAGGTATTTATGAAATTATATACCGCATTTATTAAAAAGCATCTGAATTTGGGAGAGGTCGCTTAAGAAATTTCAGACTACAAGCACGATATTGGTGGGGGGGGGGGG
>JAHWFO010000211.1:2710937-2734385 GCA_023313115.1 Rhysida immarginata | reverse complement strand
GGGGGGGGGGTGATAGAGGGATCAAATCTAAGCAACATTCCGATCTTTCATTTTTTTCTCTGGGGCATTGTTTTTGAGATAAAAAATATTAAAATGCTCGAAAGCAGCAAGTGGTAGAGAGAGCTCCTAAACCAAATCTATCCCCAGCGATGGATTGGTAGAGGGGGTCCTATTGCTTGGCCACCAAGGTCTCCAGATCTAACGTGGTTTCTTTCTGTTGGGACACTTAAAGACATTGGTATACGAAATGCCAGTGATATCCGATGATGAGCTGGTAGCCAGAATTGCCGTAGCTGCGGACCAGTTTCGCGAAGAACCAGGAGCTTTTGAACGTGTACAGGTAACATCTACCCGCATGCATTGCCAGAGGGAGTCAATGCGGCGACGTTGTGAAGCATGCATTCATGCCAGAGGGAGTCAATTTGAACACTTATTGTAAAACATTTGCATGTTTCATAAAAAACAAGTCACATTATTGTACTGTATGCAATGTGTTTTTGTTATTTTTATTACACGATTGAGCATGATTTTGACGTGTTCCAGAAGCACGGGTTGAGTGGCATATTACGTCTACGCGACGTCCAACATTTTTTATCTCAAAAACAATGCCCCAGAGAAAAAAATGAAAGAGGGAAATGTTGCTTAGATTTGATCCCTCTATCAACCCCCTCCCCCAAGTTTGTACACGTTATTCGAGAACACTCTGTATAGAGGACAGTACTACGGGTAGCCTATCCTCTCGCTTCAGGGGCCGCTTATCACAAAATTTGGGAGGTGTTAGCAAGAAAACCGACCAAATCCCAGTTCGGTTAGGAGAAGGAAAACATAGAGAAGAGAGAGAAAGTAAGCAGACGACAAGAGCTAAGAGAAGTCCGGAGGGGAGAGCGCCATGCGTCTTGAAAAAAAAGAGTAAAGGTGCCAACACACATATCCGACTCTGACGCGCACGGTTTTCATCCGACTTGAAGCGACACCAGAGTGCATGCGACTAGCAAAACACACATTTCCAACTTCCGCGCGCACGACTTTTAACCGACAAGCATTTTAACTCAAATTGTGTCCGTGATAGCGCTGTAGTCACACAAGAAACTGTATTCATTTCCGCCAAAATGGATTCGATTACGCGTCAAAAATACAATTTATTACTAATCCAACAAAGATTAATTTTAATCGTGATGCTAAATCGTGTATATTCTTCCCGTGATGCTAATCGTGTTGATGCTTCCCGTGATGCTAATCGTGTATATTCTCGCAACCTGATTGGTTATCGTGAACGACAAGTCACGTGAAAGTCGGACAGAGCTGAAGTTTGAAAAACTAGTCGCACGACTCCTACGACTGGCCGTTTGAGATCGGAAGTAGTCGTTCCAGAGTCGCAGCAACAGCTAGTCGGATGTAAACCGTGCATGTGTGTCTCCGCCTTAAAGGAGGTAGAAAGAGAAGACAGGAGATTGGCGCAATAGCAATCGTTAGAGGGGAGACGGGCAAGGAATGGACGACAGGAGATAGGAGAGGTCCAGAGGAGAGAGCGCCCTGCATCTCGAAAGATAAAGCGTCGTATGCTAAGGGAAAAAGACGGAAAAGAGTTGGAGAGAGAAGGAAGGAGATTGGCCAGATAACAGTGATTAGAAGAGAGACGGAGAAAGAGCCAATAAGAAAGCGAGTGAGAGAGAGAAGGAGACTTGAAAGGAAGAGAGAGAGACAGGGAGAGCAAATAGAGATTTCGAGGAAGAAGGAAGAAAATTGGAGGCGTAGGTGTTCTGGCTACCTTCCCGGGAATTCGGCGACAAGAGGGGCTTCTAGGCGGGCACGCGGGCAACAGGCAAGACAGCTTAACTCTTACCAAGATAGTGAATTTAGATTTACGCCCAGCTGCCGCGGGTTTCGCGGTTACCGAGAAGTTTTACCCTCCCGAAGACCACAAGGGGAAGAGCAGTCAGCGCCTCTACTTGTAGGCTACGATAAGGCCTTGTTATCGAAGAAACGGGACGATACGCCCGTATTGGAGACGATTTCAGCGGTGCCGGCCAACATAGACGTATCAATAGTGGAGAGGCGACAGGCACTCGAGGACGACAGCAATTGTAAAGGGAAGGCGTTCGCAGAAGACGAATCCGAGAGACGAGAGGGCATTTTCCCTAACCTCGACGTCCGGCATTCTATTCCTGTTGCTGGACAGGAGAAACTTTTGGAGCAAAGAGGTAGCAGCATAGGCGCGCAAATCACCAGTGAAAATTGCGTAGCGCGTTGCGAAACTCTTGATCAGATTTCAATTAGTGAGTTATTTGCAGATAATGCGCGAATAGAATTTTTATACTCGTTAAGGGCGAATTATTGTGCTGTTAACGCGCGACTAGCTCTCATATTGCAGTACTTTAATGGTATCTTAATTTCTATTTATTCCAATAGATTTCCCCATTGCGTCGCTCATTTGGGACGACGACTACGCCATTTGGGTTCCGGTAATCTTCCCGCCAAAAGGATTACACGGCGGGTTCACCGTTGGTTTGGAAAAAAGATAGGCGCTCCGAGACGCTGGTTGGAATAGGCTTTCGTAGTCGTTTGAAAGAGGAACTACGTCGAAGCAAATATTCCTGCATTTATTATTAACTTAATTTTTGAGGCGAAAGCCAGTTTTGTTAATCATAATTAACGTTAAATTTTCTGTTGGACACTTGAGGAACCAGGGCCGTTGCCGAGTTCCCTTTAATGGATAATATCTTTCTGTTGTTGGATTTTGCGTAAACTGGAAGTTCTGTTTATTGATGAATTTAATAATAATTCTATCTGACAATTGTTGTAATCATTAAGCTACGCGGAAAAGCATCTGATGATTATTTGATCACTTTTAATTTTGTTATCTAATTTTGATCACTTGTTAATAAAATTAATTCTTCAATGCAAACTTTGCTACCTTATTTAAACCCCACCATTACCCACAGAACAGTCACGTTACACCGCTTCATAAAATAATAATTGGGAAATTTTATTTTAACCCATTTTCGCCCAAATTGGTAAAAATGGAAACTGAGACTTCATATCTTAAATTTATATTCTGTACTACGTTTAGACATAAAAAATAATTTAGAAAGACATAAAAAAGTTACAAAATTATTTTGAAATCAGTACAAGTTTCGCCATCTATGGACGACAGCATATAATCTAATACTATAATTCTCTTACCCGTCCGTCGATCCGTCCGAGGCAACACCATCTAAAGGCAAGATCTAAGCGCGGAAACGTCATATATTGTTAAAACGTCATAAGTAGTCATTTTCAATCGCATTTCTACCAATAATAAGCCCTAAATTATGACTAGGTATGATGATGTACCAATGTATGAAATTTCTGGGCGCAGGCCTTCTCTTTACAGGTGTTGTCCGAGGCCAACAGAGAAAGTTACAACAATTCGTCCGAAGCCAGAGTCATTGTTATTAATTAATTAATTATTATTAATCTATATATAAATACGGCAACACATTTTTTGTTATGCACTTTTACTTGTGTTAACGTGGACGAATACGCATGAAACTTATATGGTTGGAAAGTTCCTGTGCTCTAGGTGTGCACAATATATTTTGTTTGCGTATTTGTTCACGTTAACATAGGTAAAAAGCGTTTCAAAAAAGGTAGCATTAAGGAACAGGTTGTGCTCCATATTTGTCAACGCATATAGCATTGCCTTTTTATTGTTTTTTACACGCTTTTATTTAGCTTGAAATCTCTGTATGTTTGGGTGGAATTTTGTAATCGATATTAAAGTTACTTCCTATTAACTGATTGACTTGAAATTTTGCACACTTACTTGCTCCTGATGACAATACATGAATCAATTAAAAAATCCATTAAATAATTGATCAATTAGTGGCAATTAATTAATTTAATTTTTATATGAAGACTTTACCAATAGATGGCGTTAAAGTGTGTTTTAAAAAAATTTTTTACCCTATTATTTTTAAATAATAAATATCAAATTAACTCAAATCGTTGTTGACGTTCATTAGAAAGAATTTTAATTGTTGTGTTGTTGATGTTCATTTGACAGCATTAGAAAACCGTATAACAAATACTCTGCAAATACTCTGAAAATACTTTGCAGCTTTTGAAAGTCAACGAACTGATTTCAGAACCTGAAGGTCCCCAAGTATAATATAGTACCTTTAATGTACCTATATACATTATTCCATAGAAACAACTGCTTACAAATTGTTATTAACCAACTATTCAAAATATTTTTATAATTAGTAGGTAAGCATTTTATGTATTTTTCGTCGTTTTCTAAGCTATTTTAAGTTTTTTTCATACACTTTGAAAGTAATAGTTTTAGTGAAAAATAAAATAAATACCAATTTTGAAGTTTTTGATTTTCATTTATTTTTAAAAAAATTTGTTAACACTCTTTCTTTAGTAACAAAAAAAGTTATCGATTTTTGATCCGAAACAGATCTTAATTTTCCACAGTGGGACGGGGGGAGAGACGCAGAGATAGGGTGGGGAATAAGTTGCGCTGGCAACGGCAACGAGTGGAGTTGCAGCACTTTGGTCGGGCGAACGGCACATTCAAAGTTCAAGCTAGGCTTGGATCTAAATGTAACTTCAACCTGTAATACCCCCATTCAATCGCAACATGCAGAATTTCTATGCAAAAGCAGATCCTGGATATGCGAGTTACTAAATATATTTCTTTTCCTATAATCTTTGGGTGTTTAATGATGATTATTGCCTCTGCTCGGTTGCGTCGGGCACAACACCTTTGTAATAAAAAAAAATTACTTACAAAGATTTTCTGACCTACGATTCGATATCTCAAGAAATAGGCATCAGATCAGCAAAATAATTTTGAAAAAAATATAAAAAATTTAAAAAAAAACACGTTTTAAAATAGAGAATAATTAGCTTTGTCCTGAAGAATTTTAGCTATGAAAAACGAGGGGCGCATGAAATACGTACGTGCGTGTACGGATGTGTGCGAAATTTTGACATAATTCGCTTCCCCACCCCTCGGGAGTGGGGATGGGTGGACAATTATGGTGTCATTAAGTAGCATTTGTAAGAATATCAAAAACATTTAATTTTATTTTGCTGATCTGATACCTATTTCTTGAAATATCGCCATTTTTCAACGATCTTTTACCCATTTTGATTTTTGTCGATTACAGCGCCATCTGTGACCGAAATGACTCGAATCGTAGGTCAAATTGGGGTAATTATTTCTGGAGAATCCGAATCTGCAATAAAAAATGGGGGTTCCCATTTGAATTTTTTAACTCCTCCCTCCCCCACCTCCAGGGGGTAGGGGTGGGGGGTCGAGTTTGGTATCATTAGATGTCCCCCTTCGAGACGAACATTTTTCATTCCACACTTTTTTCGATCCGATGTGTGGTTCTCGAGATAAACTGAACACCCGGTATACCTAGAGTAGATAGATACTGATACCCCGCCTTCATTTTGCCTTGAAAAGCTCGGCGAAGACGGGCATCTCCGCTAGTTATAAATATAAAACATTTCAGGTTTCTGGACTTCTGGTTTTAAATTTATAGCTTGATTTGAGATTGAGGCCGCAAGGCCCCTGCCAAGAGACTTATATAATTTTTAATACAGATTAGCTAAATTTTTAAATACCACACTATGATTAAACAAAATTTCAGGACCGTAGGCCTTTCCGTTCAAATTTTATAGCTTCAATTGTATTTTAGGCCGCCAGGGTCCCCTGGGCATATACCAGTCTCCTTGTATATTGTCTATATTTTTAAGTAACGCACTGTAAACTTCAAGTTCTTAGGCCTTTTTATTATTCAAATGTTAGAGCTTATTTGTGATTTGGGCTTCAGGGCCCCTGTGGAGACCTAAGAGCCTTATACCATTTTTCGTGTATATTAGCTAAATTTTTTAATAAAATACTATAAGTATTCAAATTTTTAGATTTCTAAGCCTTTTCGTTCAAACATTATACCTCTGTTTGTGTTTAGGGCCCCTACCAGGGCCCCAGAGGACTATATAAGTTTTAGTGTATAAGAGCTAAAATTTTAAGTAACGCACCATAAATATGCAAGAATTCAGATTTCTGGACTTCCGGTTCAAAAGTTATAGCTTGATTTGTGACTGGGGGCTCAGGGCCCCTGTCGAGACCACTGACCTATATAAATAACTGGATGGCGCATCCCTCATTAAGAGGTTTAAAAAGGGATGCGCCATATTGGTCGGGGCATAAGTTTAAACTTTTTTGTGACATTTTTATTTGAGATTATTCCATTACAATTAATTTGATGGGAAAATTTAAATTAAAACTTTTTACTAAGATAATTAAATAGTATTTTTTTGGTTTGGCAGAGTATAAAGTAAATAATATTTACGAAACACACTGCTTAATCAAACTTTACACACATTAAAGATTTGATTTAAAGTATTTAAAAGGATATTTTTAATTAATTAACATTTTACTTTGACCAATTGTTAATTTTACTTTGTTTACCTTTACAATGCTCTGTTTCTGGCATTAAAAATCAAAATTAATCAAACAAACTTTGCACACACGATGAGATTTCTTGCCATCCGCCATCATAGTAAGGGCAACTTCCGGTGGTGTCAAGTTTTTCGCCGGAAGCGCCATCCAGTTATTTATATAGGGCTCAGGGCCCCTGTCGAGCCCCAAGAGCCTTATACCAGTTTTTAGTGTATATTAGCTAAATTTTTAAGTAATTTTCTATAAGTGAACAAAATTTCAGATTTCTAGACCTTTTCGTTTAAAAGTTGTAGCTTTGCTTGTGTTTTGGGCCTGTGGGACTCTGCTGGGGCCTATATTACTTTTTTTAATATTTGCAATATTTTTTTTTATGAATATACAAAATTTCAGGTTCCTAGGCCTTTCCGTTCAAATGTTAGAGGTTCAATTGCATTTGGTGCCTCGAGGCCCCTGGCGTGGTTCTAGAGGCTTATATCAGCTTACTTCTATATTGGCTTTATTTGTTAGTACCAAACTAAAAATATACAAAATTTCAGGTTTCTATACCTTTCCGTTCAAAGCTATAACTTGATTTCTATTTGAGGCCTCGGGATCTTCTGGCGGGCCCCATAGGCCTACATCACATTTCTTGTATATTTACTATAGCTTTTTTAGTACCACACTATAAATATACAAAATTTCATGTTCCTAGGTTGTTCCGTTCATATGTTATAGCTTCAATTGTATTTGGGGCATCGGTGAGATAAGGGTTCATAATACTGTTCCTATCAACGAAATTGGTAGTAACTTTACAGTATAACATAGGGACGATAGAGATTCCAACTAGTTTCGCCTTTTATTCCCGGCTTTATCAAGGATAACACAACAAGAGGCTCGCAGGCCTTATATACAGAAACAAGGTACATTGTATGCAAAGAGATTGGAGGATGGAAATAGAAAATGAACCAATCAAGAAAATAGGAAACCAATAACAGAAATTACTATATGAAACCAAGAACAGAAAATACTAATGAAACCAATAACAAAAATTATATAGGAAACAAAACAATAGGGTGGTTTGGTCCACCCTAGAGGATTCGCTATATTTTTCGCTCCGTCCTCTGTATAGAGCCTACGTGTGTAGAAAATTTCAAGCCTCTAGATCAATCCTTTCAAAAGCTATGGCGTGTGACATACATGTTACATACATCTCTACCGTCGTTAATCAACACCTCCTAAAGAGAAAGCCTCTGCACGGAAACCATCATACACTGTTACATCATTCACTGTTACATCTCAACCCTGAATTTGCACTACTATGATGATGTAACAGTGTATGATGGTTTCCGTGCAGAGGCTTTCTCTTTAGGAGGTGTTGCGTTAATAGGGTTTTAGATGATGCTAAAACCCTAAAAATGCATTAATGCCAAACATGGGTCATTAATTTTTTTAATAAATCGTTTTATTTTAAATTTTAAATATCCTTATTTTGTTTTTAAATTTCTTTTTTCGTGACGTCACAAAATCATTGCCACGGCTTGTTTAGACAACATCTAGAAAGAAAGCCTATGCACTGAAAATTCATGCATTGTTACACGATCATAAGAAGTCAAATTTTGGGCTTATTATTGGTAGAAATACGATTAACAATGCCTTTTTTATGATGATGTAGCAATGTATGAATTTTCAGTGCACAGGCTTTCTTTTTAGGAGGTGTTGGTTTAGATCGCTTCGGCTCAACCAACACCCCCTAGAGAGAAGGCCGACGCACAGAAACGTCATATATTGTTATATCACATTAAAGCGACTATTGTTAATCGTATTTCTACCAATAATAAGCCCTAAATTTGGCCGTTTGATAATGATGTAACAATGTATGACGTTTTCGTTATCATGCCTTCTGTCTATAGTCCATCCAGTCTTGGTTAGCGCGATTTGTGATGGACATGTTAATTGTTATGTATTGTTTAATTTTTGTTATAACAATGTCCAACAATTGAAACGGTCATCACATTTCGCGCAAACTAAGACTGGATGGATTATAGGAGGTGATGGTCGGCTTCACCTGAACGTGGAAAAGATAAAACAGTTAAGTCAAACTGGTAGTGCTATTACAACACCTCCTAAAAATTATGCCTGTGCACTGAAAATTCATACATTGTTACATCATCATAAAAAGGCATTGTTCTTCGTATTTCTATCAATAATAAGCCCTAAATTATGACTTCTTTTGATCATGTAACAATGTATGAATTTTCAGTGACAGATTTTCTTTCTAGGAGGTGTTGGCTATTACAGAAGTTAGTTCAGCGTCACAATCTTAGTGCTTCAACAATACATTAATGACGTCATGTTCAGGCCTGGTAGTTTCTCGGAGGCTGTGATAATACTCAGTCATTTTTGTGAATTAAAAAAAATAAACTGAAAAATGTTTAGTGTTGATTTTGAGGGTTCCGTACCTTTTTAAGGGCTGTATCTTCTGAACGGTAATAGGCAGCAGTTGAAATTTTCACAGAATATGTTATTATGTCTAACAAATAATAAAAAATGTAAAAAAATTATTTTTTTTTGTTCTATCGTAAAAACTGTTATACAAATTGATCCAATGGGGGTGGCACTCACTTGGCTTTAAGAACTATGGCTGGAGAATTTCAGGGTTTTCATTAGGTCTTGAATAAACAATGGCCTTTAAATCTCCCTATTGGTAAAATTGAGGTCAGGAGGAGTAAGTCAGGATGTTGATCCCACACAAACTATCGATCTCTTCAGAATCGCTGAATGAGAATCTTTCTAGCAGCAACAGAGAAATGAAGTGGGATTCCATCATACAAGAAGAAGAAACGGCGAATTAAGTATAGTAGAAGAAAGTTTTCCAGCAAAACATGTAAATGTTCCGTCGAAAGATCATTGCATGATGGCCCTGCCAAAGTTAGGAAATTGTTCAGTATACATATGCCGCATTACTAAGTCCATACATAAGATATGTCCATAATGTATCTTCCATTTCTTAGAGTATTACATTTCCTGACACAAAAATAACTACACTCAATAGCCTAATCAACACAGTTCTAACCCGTAAAGAAAATATTACCTATAATTTAAAAAAAAAATAACTAATCGATAACGATTAAATGTTAATGTCATTTATTGCTCGTTATCAGGTCCTCTATCACTTCTGCCAAAGTTCCCCACATATTTGTTAATATCTTATAAAAAACTGTAAAAATTAACAATATTTCATAGAGTTACAAGGTATCCTGTAATTTTATGATTCCCACTGCGTATTTGTGAACATGCTGCTGAGGACGGAAATTCTGATAACACTATGTAAAAATGTTTGTTTATCCTTTCTTTCTAGATAGTAAATGTGTTTTCCTAATTGCTTCAACAGCATAGAAAATGGGTATTATTTTATGTATTTTTGCTTTTGTGAATGAGTCATTCGCTGATCATGAAATCTGAATTCTTTTCTAGCGAAGGAGAAGCAATGCACCTCTTGAGAAAGCCGCATTTTTTTAATCTTCAAACATCATTAAATCTCCTTAACAAACAAGCAAGGAAGGAAAAACTTCTACAGACAAAATACATTCGAGAAATAAAACGTCGGATACATATTTTGGTAGAGGTTTTTAATTCCTTTACAGGCAATTATACCACAAGCCCTTCTAATAGTTTTTATTAAAAGGATTTTGCCTAAAAAAATTTCTCTCTCTTCTCAGCGTCTCCCAAGACCAAAAAACGGAGTTTAAAGAATTTTGAAAAATTCTAGGAACTACATCGACTTCCTCTTCAGGGACAATTTCTCAGCGAGATTTGGATTTACTGCTCTTACTGGCTTGTGGCTTGCGCTGCCATTCCTTGACTATATCAGATTGGTGAGTAAGTACTGTAGGTTTACCACGTTTGAGTTTGGAGCAACGATAATGACAAACAAAATATGTTTTTGTTCATCAATGGGAAATGTACAAACCTGAATTCCATAAAAGTTGGGACAGGGTGAAAACATGTGACACAGCAAAAATATTGATAAACTAATGTATTAATTCATTTTATTTCTAAAGAAGATAGTTTATTGGGTAGGTATTAAAAATTTCGGAACAAAAAACTTACTAATAGTAATAAATATTAGGTTTTTGCGAACTGGGGGTTGCAACACACTCCAAAAATGTTGGAACAGTGGGCGAATTACCATTGGGTGACATCTCCCTTCCTTCTGATCACACTTAGAGGAACAGATGATACCAATTTCTGTACCGTTGTAATGGGAATTTGTTGCCATTCCTGATGTACGAAAGTTTTCAGCTGTTGAACTGTTCGGGGTCGTCGTTGACGTAACTTCCTCTTAATAATTCGCCATATATTCTCTATTGGGGACAAATCAGGACTGCAGGCAGGCCACTTTAACACCCAAATTCATTTATTGTATAGCCACTGTCCTCTAATGCGAGCTGTGTGGGGAGAAAGGAACGGGTTCCAAAGAGAGTCACCGAGAAGGCAACATATATTCTTCTAAAATTTCAATATAGGCTTGTACATTAATGGTGCCATTGCAGATGTGCAAGTTTCCCAATCCATTGACACTCATGCAGCCCCAGACCATTATTGAAGCTGACTTCTGTTACCATATACAGTTCATTGCCCTTCTCTCCTCTCACATCGCACTTTTTCCTCCTGTCCCCGTTGACCGCTCGAACTTTTTTTAACCAATTTCTCCTCAGCTCACGATTTGAATTTTCGAAACTCCCGACTCGTTCGCGATCCTCGTTCTCATTCGTCGCCTTGTGTTGACTAGTATGGCGACACTGTTTGCTCAGCTCCGCCCCCGTCCTCGAGCGATAGAAGAAACGAGAGCGAAAGCCCGAGCGAGTGTCACCGGAAGTCGAGCCTAAATTCGAACTCCGTGACATCCTCGCCCCCCCCCCCCAACTGCAAATTCTCTTGCGTGTTGATAGTATGAAGGGGGCTGTTTGCGCTGTATGACGTCGAGGAGGCTACTGCCTCCGCAGTGCCCTTAGCTTGACGCCCTGCCGGAGCTTGTCGGCGCTTTTCAAAAAAACGACTAATAAGTTGGATTCTGGCTACCACGTGGGCTCCTCGTAGCCGACCCACTTCACCAGAAACTTTCGGTTTGTTTTTTTTCCTTTCACGTCCTTTAGGGCCTCCACTCTATAAACGTCCTCAAATTGGGGATCTTTTATAGGACCTGGTGGTTTAGATGTGCCCCCGGGTTTAATATAATGTTTTAGGTACGAACAGTGGATGACCTTGTTCCTGCACTTCCAACGAGGCGGAATTTGTAGCCTCGCTGACGCCTTATTGACCACCTGCTGGATCCTAAATGGGCCTACGTATTTAGGGAATAGCTTACGCCCGGTCTGGCTTTTGTGAACAAATCTAGATGCCCGGACAAGCACGAGGTCCCCCTCTTTCATTTTAAATTTCACGTGACGCTTGCTATAGAACGTTTTATACCTGGCATTTGCTCGCTTGATTTTATTTTGGGCCACTTTCAACACCTCCTTAAGATGAATTAAAAACTCAGGTGTGGACTGCTTCCTTATCTGGAACTTATTGATGGAAGGGGGTATTGTGATGTTTCGCCCTAAGTCCAGATAATAGGGGGCAAATCCGGTGGCCTCAGATAAAACTCTGTTGATGGCGATTTCGGTTGTAACTAGGAAGTCATCCCAGTTCGTCTTTTCAGTGTTTACATAATGGCGTAAGATCTGAATCATGTTTTGATTCGATCTTTCCGACTGACCATCGGTTTGCGGATGATACGCCGATGCTTGCTTGAGTGATACCCCTAACAGCTTGAACGTGTATCTCCACAAATCCGAGGTGAATCGCACGTCCCGGTCAGATATAATGACCGAGGGAAAGCCATGTACCTTTAACACTTGGTCTAACAACAATTTGGCGGTTCCTTCTGCAGTGATGGTGGAGTGACACGGCAGCAGATGGACACGTTTCGTTAGCCTGTCGGTCACGGTTAGTATAGCATCAAACCCCCGCGATGTGACCGGAAGTGGCATCACAAAATCCAAACATATGGAATACCATCTATGAGGTGATATATCCAGCGGTTGAAGATCCCCGAATGGGTGTTGCCTCGGGACCTTATTACACTGGCACTCCGCACATTCGCGTACCAAACGACGCACATCTTTGTCTAAGTACCTCCAGTAATACAGGGCACGGGCTTTTTTATGGTTTTGTTAACGCCTGGATGTCCCGATGTGGCAGCAGAATGTAGAGCTCGGAAGACTGGCTGAATGATAGCGGGCACTCTGGGCAGAACCAGCTGCGTAGTTTCTTTACTCCTTCGGTAAATTAACCCCTGCTCGATAAAGAATGGAGACTTCATCTCTTTTAATAGCTGCTTGGTAAAGCTGCACTTAAGGTACTGCTTCTTCACCGACTCGCTGAAGCACGGATCCAAAGCTTCCAATAGGGATGCTTACCCCTACAAATTTGGTTGTTTCTTCCGCACTGCCGGGTACCTTTTTCTCCTTCCCTTGGATGCATGGTTCTGCAAACACGTGTTGACTATGCTGTTTCGTCGGAAAGGGGTCGATGGTAACTCCTGCTCCAAAGCTGGGAACTTCGGGCTCTTTCCAGTGACCCTCGACCTTCCTTGTGACCGTTGTTTCCTGTTTTGCTGCTATCTCCCTCGGGCCTTTTGAATCACTCCGCATGGCTTGATTCATCACCTCGGTGATGCAATTTAGACTCCCTTACCGCAGCTCTTGTTGTATTGGGTCCGGGAACTTTTTAATGTACAATTGCATCTTATCCTGGTCACTCAATGAAGGCAGTTGATTCGACAACGTTTCAAAGCACTGATTGAACTGCTTAATATTGTTTTTATACTGGATTTTTTGTAACCCTTTCAATATCTGCTTCTCTAGTTTCCGCTGTTCGGACTCTTTTCCTTTAGCCGTCATGCACAGGCGGGTTGGTGCGATCCTCACTCGCACCCTCCACTCAAACAGACAAATCAACCAAAGAACCGATGGCCACCACCGTTGAGTCGATCAGGAAACACCACCACAACACAGCATACGACACTTCACTCTAGAAGATATTGATGAAAATATTTTTTTCCCTCTTTTTTTCCCACACTGCACTCCTTGAAGCACCACAAGAAACCACTGGTTAAAACATCCAACCACAACACACTGTAAAACACAACGAGTTATATTGACATTAACATAGTTGGTGGAAAAAAAACACTTGAGGCGATTTAAACACACACTGACGACACCTTGCCTTGATTGCAGCACCACACCAACACAAACGAAAACAAAAAAACATTTTTTTGTTGTTGTTGTAGGTCCGTACTCTCGCCAGCGATGCTACCACGCACCTTCCACTGTAACGTGTATAAGCAGGCTAAAATAGCTGACGCAGTGGAAGTAAAAGAACACGTACAGTGGTAGGTTATAGAAAATTAAAGTTTAATAAATAGAAGCAAAAATAATCGAAAATGATAAATTTCAAAAATATCAAACATAAACCTTAAGCTTTAAGGTAACAACAACATGCATTTAGTTTCAGAATATCAATATAAAAGCATATGCTTACAACTAAAAGCAACGGCTTAATTCTATGTGAAAAATTGTCATAGGCACACAATAAAGTTACCATGCATAATTGACAAACAAATAACTATAATTTCTAACGATGTGAAATTAATCCACAATTCACAACAATAAGTTAAATCACATTAAATCCAAACAAACAATTGCAATAGCCAATAGCAAGCATAAAACTCATATCGTAAGTCATAATCACTAGCTCTTAACTAATTAACAAATCAATAACAAGTTCAGATTTAGCATAAAACAGAATAGCAGTTGTATATAATTATTTCTCTTAGCACACACAAGGCAATGTTTGATAAATAATGAAACATTCACATGACCGCGCAATGATAATATGACATTGCATAATGCGACGTTTTAAGTCCAAAGTCATTTCCGGTATCACACACAAGACACATACATGTAACAAATGTTCAATAAAAAGAAGCTCAACCAAATTCCAAAGAGCACAAAGTCTTTAATTCAATAGATAAATGTCCAGTCGGTATAGTCCTTATCAGTTAAATATAACGGATAATTTTCGAGCTTTAAAATACACACTCTCGTTATAATCTTCACACTGAAACAAACACAATGCACAATTTAGCATTAAAATAGAATCCATGGCACATAACAATTAGTAAACTAACGCAGACCGGATAAAGGGAAAGCAACGACCATGGCAGGTTTCGGTAACATCACTTTTCCACGTAGGCAAACCCATAGCCGTATTTCAGGTAGGCACGTAGGCCACCGGCCATGCCCCTCGAAACCTCGTGCCGTCATTAAGCTCACGTTGATATAAATCACTGAAAACTGTGCCCAAAATCACAGTAGCTACAGTTCACTAATAAAAGAGTACTCACTAAACATGTGGGCAAGACCGATAACGTTTTTGCCAAGAAACAGGAGTGCTGCTGGGCGTTCCAACTCGGGCCGACGAAACCGTCACTTGTCTGCCGTCGCTCCGGTACGGGAATCTCCGCCTTGAAGGCTTGCCGGCACGGCTCTAACGCTGTCGCTGCAACGGACGCATCTCTCCGCGTACCCCCTCTGGCTTCCCCGTACGCCCTGCCTCGGAGCTCTCCACTTGGTTTTACCATATACATTTCATTGCCCTTCTCTCCTCTCACATCGCACTTTTTCCTCCTGTCCCCGTTGAACGCTCGATCTTTTTTTAACCAATTTCTCCTCAGCTCACGATTTGAATTTTCGAAACTCCCGACTCGTTCGCGATCCTCGTTCTCATTCGTTGCCTTGTGTTGACTAGTATGACGACACTGTTTGCTCAGCTCCGCCCCCGTCCTCGAGCGATAGAAGAAACGAGAGCGAAAGCCCGAGCGAGTGTCACCGGAAGTCGAGTCTAAATTCGAACTCCGTGACAATTATCTTCCCGAGGACGCGGGTTCGACCCCGGCCGAGGACGACGAGGATTTTTTCAGGGGGAAAATCCTGAGATCACGCACTTCCTTCGGAAGGGAAGTAAAGCCGTTGGTCCCGTGTAGTCGTTTGCCGGCTGCACGTTAAAGAACCCTTGCGAGGCAAAATTTGCGGCCCCTATAACGCCGTCCTGAAATGACCATGGCAGTTGAAAAGGACGTTAATACCAAACCAAACCAAACCAAACAATTATCTTCTTCCACTTGGTTAAGTCCATTGGTCCTCTGTCTAAGGTTCATTATCTTATCCGGGGGATTTTTGGGAATTTCAAGAGATTCCAAAAAATTAAGAGTCCTGTGATCGTCCGTCATATGTTATAATTTTTATGTTGTCTTTCGTGGCCGCATGACCGCTGGTCAAAATATGGTTTGCAAATCCTGATTTCTCTGGTTTGTATTTCTTTATATAACCAAAATGCTCGTTCATTCTGGTTTCGATTCGTCTCTGTGGTTTGACATATATACGAGGCATGTTTTTTAAGTAAGTACCGTTTTGCGATTCCGCCGCCGCAGCGCTACGGTCGGCGTTCCGCGCATGCGCGCTGGTTAACTACATCTCTAGTCTATGCACTGATGCCATTACAGTGTGATTCTTCATTGTATACGTTCTTTACTGAGTGTTTAAGATGCCTCCGACAATCGTGAGTCCCGCCGATTGTGAAGTACGGGCTGTTATACGATTTCTTAGTGCTAAAGGCGTAAAACCGATCGATATTCATCGTGAGATCTGTGAAGTGTACGGACAAAACATTATGAGTGATGGAATGGTAAGGAAATGGGTGAGAACATTTAAAGATGGCCGCACAAATGTGCATGATGAAGAATGGAGTGGGCGTCCTTCGGTCGTTAATGAAGATTTGGTGCAGAAAGTGGACGAAAAGGTGAGAGAAAACAGACGCTTTACAATTTCATCATTGTGCGACTGCTTTCCTCAATATTCTCGTAGTGTTTTGTATCGCATTGTGACCGAGAACTTGAATTACCGGAAATTGTGTTCACATTGTGTTCCAAAAATGTTGACGGATTTGCACAAAACCCAACGTTTAGGCAGTGCATTGACTTTCCTTGAGCGGTACCAAAATGAAGGTGAAGATTTTTTAGACCAAATTGTTACTGGTGACGAAACATGGGTGGCCTACGTCACACCAGAATCGAAACAACAATCCATGGAATGGCGACATTCATCATCCCCCAAAAAAAAGAAGTTTAAGCAAACAATTTCTGCCCGGAAAATCATGTGCACAGTTTTTTGGGACAGAAAAGGAGTATTGCTAGTGGAGTTTCTGCCTCGTAATGAGACAATCAATGCAGCGTCTTATTGTGAGACATTGAACAATCTGCATCGTGCAATCCAGAACAAAAGACGTGGCAAGTTGAGTAAGGGTATCGTTTTGCTGCATGACAATGCCCGTCCACATGTGACTAATCGGACCAAAGATCTCATCAAATCTTTTAAATGGGAAACTCTAGATCATCCTCCATACAGCCCTGATCTGGCGCCCAGCGACTACCATTTTTTCCTGCACTTGAAGAAACACCTGGGTGGTCAGCGTCTTCAAGACGATAACGAAGTCAAAACATTTGTGATACAGTGGTTAACAAGTCAGGCGGCAGAATTTTATGAGGAGGGTATTCAAAAACTGGTGCCACGTTATGACAAGTGCCTCAATATTCACGGAAATTATGTAGAAAAGTAGATTAAGGTACAGGCTTTCATGTAAAAATAAAATTATTGCGATATCTTTGCACGTCTTTTTTTAGTTCCAAAACGGTACTTACTTAAAAAACATGCCTCGTATTTATGGTCACATCAGAAGATCACTTGGTGACCGAAATGTATACATATATGAAGAATAAATGTTTCTTGTGGACAAGTGGACTGACCTCCTCTCTTCTATTACGCATATACACGATGTTATCAAAAGTTTAGGGATAGCCCTCATAAATCATGGAATCTGCCAAATGTTGCATGACAATGACATGTAAATTATTTAAAATAGCATCACACGCCTTCAAACACATATCTGCTTCGTATTATTAAGCCCTATTCGTATTATTATCATTTGATATCGAGCCGGCCCCTGTGTTGCAGATAACTACAGGGCAGTATAATAACTCGACATCAAATGAAAATTGGGTAATTTTACAAATAAAGGGAGCAAGAACCACAGAAACATGACAGTTTTGACGTTCACCCCACCCCCCCTCCCCGACTGTGGAAACTGATGGTTGTTGCAGGCCTCCTTCATCTCCTCCATTCTGTCAATCGACCGAGCTGGCCCCTGCAATTGAGCGGGTAGGCTTCCCGTTATACTGCCCTGTAGTTATCTGCAACACCCTGTATATAGCCTTTCTCTTGATCTTGCATTCCTTACACATGTGTTTGTTATTCATTTGTTTACATGTATTTATTTATTTATGTGATGGTTTTTTCTTGCTTTTTTTGTAGTGATTGAAAATGGGAAAGAAATGTTTTGTACCAAGGATCCTTCCAGAAAATCGGTTTTGATTGAGAAATTAAAATCAAAGCTGGATAGAGTGATAGCCACGACAGACTGGGAAGCTGAAATATGTCATCTGCTACGATCATAGCATGATTGCTATAAAGCACCAATTATAGACTGTATAATTTATTATGTTACAGGTTTTGTTTGCAAAAACTGGCAAAAATTAGCTCTTAAAAACAATATGCCAGTCACTTAATTTCACGACATATTTTTAATTTTTATTGAAAATTTTTCTTCACGATTAATCAAATACAATGATTTATTAAATCGTAGGTTACTGATTGAATTGTAGGTTCACTATGAAATTTCTTAACAATAATGTTAGAATAATAATACGACACGATTTGAAAGTTAATGAAATTTATAAAATTAATATTCACTGATCGGCTTCTCATTCATTTGAATGACAGATATTTATAATACAAGAAGACCTACACGTTTTATTTCAAATGCTATTTATTCTTCTAGTTGAATTTCTAAAAAAATAAATTAAACCTTAAAATCAAGAATTACGTAAATATACAGAAGAAAACGAGCAATTCCCTTACAGACGTAAGGAGAAAAACGGCCTCCCTTGCAAAAGCGCCCTCTGCGAAATACCTCGCGAACTACGGACAAGATTGTAATCTTCTCCTAACAATGCTGCATCACACGCCTTCAAACACATACATGTGTCTGCTTCGTATTATTAAGATACGGGTCGTTCAAACCAGCTTAGCGACTTACAACGTGGAACCATCATAGGATGCCAGTTGTGCAGCAAATCAGTCCGTGAGAATTTCACCATTTTACAAATACCCCGTACAACCACAGGTATTGTGATTGCGAAAAGGAAGACCCAGGAAACAACGATAAACGAACTGGCAGGCCCAAGAAACTGACAGACAGAAATCGTCGAGTGACCCGGAACAATCGAAGGTCTTCTGCTGATGTGATTGCTACAGAGTACAGAATAAAGCTTCCTGTCTTGCTAGCACAATGGCCATTCATCGGGAACTCCATTCCCTGAGTTTTCATGGTTGTGCTGCTGTTCACAAGCCCTTCATCAATGACAACAAATCCAGGCGACGTTTGGAGTTGTGTAAAACTACCAGGAACTGGAACATGGAACGATGGAAACGTATCCTATGGAGTGATGAATCACGCTACACACTCTGGCAATCAGATGGACGAAATTAGGTTTGGCAGATGCATGAAGAGCATTTCCTACCTGAGTATGTGGTGCTTACTGTGAAGTTTGGAGGAGGTGGCATCATGGTATGGGGCTCTTTATCATGGTTCGGACGGGGCCAGCTTGTTCCTATTAAAGGAACGATGAATGCTGTTGCTTATCGAGACATCTTGGACAACTCTGTACTGCCAACATTGTGGGAACATTTATATATTGGGTTTATCAATATTAAATTGTTAATTTATATATTGAAATAGGAGAATATATTTAATGTTATTACACAATATTAGCCCAATATTAGTGAATTTGATTTGTGGTAACAGTTCGGAGATGGGCCTTTTCTGTACAACATGAAATTTTTCTTGCCATAAAACAAGATCTGTACACGGCTGTTTCAAGACAACGGGGTTGAAAAAATGGACTAGCCTGCCGAGAGAGCCCCGATTTCAATCCTTTGAGCACATGTGTAATGAATTGGAACGTTGACTACGAGCCAGACCATTCCTTCCTTCTTCCGTGCCTGAAATACAATGCTCTGAGGGACATTGCAGCTTCTTATTACCAAAAACTGGTGGAAAGTCTTCCTCGAAGGATTGGAGGCTGTCATTAGAGCAAAAGAGGGTGTCACTGCTTACTAATTCCTGTTATCTGAAGCCTGTTGTGCAGGAATGCTGGTATTCCTAAACTTTTGATCACATAGTGTATATGATATTAAAAAATAACATGAAAAAATCACTATTCTAATTCAGGGGCATTTGAATGTATATACTCTTTCTCTTGATCTTGAATTCCTTACATATATGTTTGTTATTCATTTATTTACATGTATTTATTTATTTAGGTGATGGTTTTTTCTTGTTTTTTTTGTAGTGATTGAAAATGGGAAAGAAATATTTTGTACCAAGGATTCTTCCATAAAATCTGTTTTGATTGAGAAATTAAAATCAAATCTGGATGGAGTGATAGCCACGACAGAGTGGGAAGCTAAAATATGTCATCTGCTACGATCATAGTCATGATTGCTAAAGCACGAATTATAGACTGTATAATTTATTATGTTACAGGTTTTGTTTGCAAAAAATGGCAAAAATTAGTTCTTGTGAGGTTTTTAGGCATGCTTTTTCATTTGAAGGTGTATTTTCAGAGCATAAGGAGGCAGCTCTATTAATCTGAAAACCAGAGGCCGTCTTATTCACCCGAAAGTAAA
The DNA here is from genome assembly GCA_023313115.1 of Rhysida immarginata. Taxonomy (NCBI): domain Eukaryota; kingdom Metazoa; phylum Arthropoda; class Chilopoda; order Scolopendromorpha; family Scolopendridae; genus Rhysida; species Rhysida immarginata. The sequence goes on along the minus strand of JAHWFO010000211.1, from coordinate 2,714,033 downwards.
TATTTTCAACATGTTAACTGCTGCAGAAAAAGAATTTGCCAAAGTAGATAAGAAAAAAAATGCCTACGAAATCGCTATTGCCAAAACATTAGAAAGTGCTCCACTTTCATTTCTTTGCGAAGAACATAAAAAAGATGTAGCAGCCGAATGCCGAAAATGCGGCAGTTTTCTAGGCAGTTTAATGATGATGTAAAAAAACTTGCATGGAAACAAAAGAAAAGATCTAAATTTTTTAATAAGTAACTTGTATGTAATAAACACGTAAATCTCCTTTATATTATTAATAATTTTAAGTAAATAAAATTCAATATATAAATAAATAATTGATTTCACCAATGTCAGTGTAATATTTTTGAATTGAAATTTTTGTGTTTATGAAATCCAATATTAAAAGTGAGGAATGATTGTTACTGAAACTTGCAGAATTTTGTTTTTGGAATTCTACAAGCTTCAGCAAAAACCATTCCTCACCTTTAATAATGGATTTCATAACCACAAGAACTTCAATTTCATTTATTTCAAATTATTAATACTTCAAATGTAATATAAAAATAATTTATAAAACTTAATATGATTAAAATTACTTCTTTCAATATATTTAATAAATTTTATTCTAAAAATCAATATGTGAGTCACTTAATTTCACGATATATTTTTAATTTTCACTGAAAATTTTTCTTAACGATTAATCAAATACAATGATTTATAAATTGTAGGTTAACTATCAAATTTCTTAACAAGAATGTTCGTATAATAACACGACACAATTTGAAAGTTAATGAAATTTTTAAAATTATTATTCACTCATCGGCTTCTCATTCATTTGAATGACAAATATTTATAATAAAAGGAGGCCTACATGTTTTATTTCAAATGCTATTTTTTTTCTTTTAATTGAATTTCTAAAAAAATAAATAAAACCTTAAAATCAACAATTACGTAAATATACAGAAGAAAACGAGCAATTCCCTTACAGATATAATGAGAAAAACGGCCTCCTAATCTAGTGCTTTACGGCCTCCCTTTCAACAGCGCCCTCTGTGAACTACCTCGCGAACCGCGGACAAGATTGTAATCTTCTCTTAACAATGCTGCCATTGTTCGTCGGATTACCTTTCCTTTCGAATATCGCCTCCGCGATGGCCTATAGTTGACGCTTAGGTCACTTCAAAATGGCGCACGCTATGGGTACTCGGGGAATAGTGGCTAGAAGGGCTATTCCGTCCCCCGCTCTTAGCAGCAGCTTCAGCATAAGTTTCCAGGAAATTTTTGCCTATGTTGGTGATAAGACGCGATGTTTGGTTGAAGGAGAGGAAATTGCTAAAAGTCGTACACATAATTTGCACACACAAGAAATTGTTGAGCATCGGTTTCTCTGGTTTCAGGATGGAGGGCTTCTGTAAAGTCCATCATGGCATCAACAGGTTGATTTTGTATGTTACTGGTTTCTGGTATTTCAAGAGCATTTATTTCCTCGTGGGTTTCAGTCAACTGGTTTTCATTTGATGAGAAATGCAACACAGACTGCGATGCCGGTTTAATGTTAGAAGCCTCATCTATATAATGAAGTTGGCATATAAATGCTGAAATAAATACGCTAAACGACTCCAAAAGAATACTTGCAGAAGTAATTTTTAAATATAAACATTTTTTTTTCTCTTCGTTCTTTCAGTCTTTTTGTTCTCTCGATAGATGATTTGCTGGGAGGTTTTAAAAATGAAAGTTCGCGTTTCCTCTGTGGTAGATTAATGCTTGGTAGTGCACCCAAATTCAAAGAGTGTCGTTCAACTGGTAGACCTTAAATAAACAATTTAATACTATATTTCATAACGTTAACTTTTTTTTCAACTAAAGACTTAAGATACGGTAGGATACTTCTTATCTTTACTAATATATGTATATATTACGTCCATTAACCATAATTACGTTCTACCTATAAGTACAATTTTTTTTTTTATTTTTCAACTTACCGCGTGAATGTAGTCAGAGGGTAGAAAATGAGCGCTGCAAACATAAAAAGAACTGGTAGCTTGTTTTCCCAGCTTTAGCTTTACTTTCGGTTTTTAACTGCTTATTTCGTGGGAAATTGTGAATATAGATGTTATTTTCTTTGTTAAGCTTCCACTTGTACCCATACCAGGCGCCATTTTGTTAGTTTGAGTAATCTACGCTAGATGTCGCCCACTTCTACCGCGGAGGCGAATACCGTGGTGCCGAGCAACAATCCAACCTTTATTGTTTCCAACAAAGGAAAAAACATAGATTGTTAAATTCCGAATAAATACTGACGTCATAGTTTTTTTACTCGTAGCCGACGTTGGCTACGTTTTTTAATATATCTATTATCATTAAAAAGAATACGCGCTAGTCTAAATACAGTAGAAAAATCAAATTAAATCCTAAATAAGTAATTTTAGCTATTTTAAATTATTAAATTAAATTTAATTTTTTTTTTAAATTTTAATAAAAACCAGTTCAGAATGTGTGGTACTGCATTGCCAGAACGATATTAATTAAAAGTCGTTACTGTATTCGCAAAGTCGGTCGTTCCGTCACTTTTTTCTATTTTTTTGATTTTGCCTTTACATTCTGATAGAGTATCAAATAGAGTATCAAAAATAAGTAAATATTTTAACACGCATATGTGTCCTATCTCTTCGGGAACAGGGTCAAAATGACGGCTAATCAGTTTGGTCGAAGGACCAAAATATAATGAAATGAATAATAGTGTTCGGCATTAATGTATATAAAAAATCAATAGTGTAAATTTTATATCTAACTTTACACAATTGATTTTTTATCTAATCATTCCTCCTCTCTTATATATTAATGTATATAATTAACGTTTTTGTTTTAGAATACAGGGTGTTTCATAATTGGTGTCCTGTCTTTAGGTCCTAATAACGACTCAAGGGGAACAGATTGGGGGAAAATGAATATTGATTATTTGGTTTTAATGTCCCCTAATTCAGAATAAAAATATTTCGCGTCCCTGGGGGTGAAGGGGTAAGTTTTGAAAATTTTAATTTTGTAGGGGTAGGGGTTAGATCCCATGTGTTATTTAGAAAGTTGTAGAGCATCATGTAAAATGTGGGT
>JAHWFO010000211.1:2659148-2710537 GCA_023313115.1 Rhysida immarginata | reverse complement strand
CTACAACTTTCTAAATAACACATGGGGTCTAACCCCTACCCCTACAAAATTAAAATTTTCAAAATTTACCCCTTCACCCCCAGGGACGCGAAATGTTATTATTCGGAATTAGTGGACATCAAAACCAAATAATCAATATTCATTCCCCCCCCCCCCCACCTGTTCCCCTTGAGCCGTTATTTGGACCTAAAGACCAGACACCAATTATGAAACACCCTGTATAGTAATCGTGCAATATATCCCCAAAACGGTCTGCCGAGAAAATTATAGCAATAAGAGATAAAAACGCCAAATAAGCAGGGGGGAAAACCGAGCCCAATATGCCAGTTTCACTGAAGACCAAAGTTTACATGTAACAGTTGTAGATATTCTTCTATGTTAGGCTAATCACGGTGAAATTGACAGTAATGAATTCGTAACATTGTGAAAGTCTCGCTTTCATAGTGACAGCGACTTTTTTACTTTTGACAGTCCTGTCACAAACGATTTTTTAAAAATAAAATTGAATTTACAGTTTGCACTGTTGTGGCATCTGTCATACGACGGGCTTTCGAATAAGATCATAAGCAAGTAACATAGTTAACATTATTTATCGGATGCTCGGATCGGTACGCAAGCTTTGTCAGACGCGAATTGTGGCGATCCGTAATAACAACACGAACTTCGCTTGGGGACACGCGGCTGGTAACGGAAGATCACGAGCGCTGAGATCCTCCGTAGGGCTCCTATCCCCGCGACCTTAAACGATAAGCAGTTTTGAAAAGTAAGTAAGAACATATTCTTCAGCTATTTTGACAATATCGCTTTCATTATTGACAGCAATTTTTTTTTTATTGGCAGTCGGGTCAGTTACCAATCCTGTCACAGACGATATTTCTTAATTAAAATCGAATTTTCAGATTCGCCTACTGTGGCACCCGTCATACGACGGGCTTTTATACTAGTCATTAATATTTTTGAATTTTATAAACGTGCGTTTTCTCCCTGTGCATATGCACGGAAATACGCTAATAAATTACTGATTTTTTTTTAAAATTGCTCGTTAACTTGCTTTTAAATTTTTTATGTCATTAAAAGAGTGTTCAAGATGATGGTATGGCCTGCTCCCCCTAGAGAGAAGGCCTGCGCGCAGAAACGTGCATGCATTATTACATCATATAAAATCATTTTTAATCGTATTTCTATAAAAAATAAGCCATAAGGAGGCCAACGAGATAACAAGATAATATGTTATCTCGTAGGCCTCGAAGCCATAATGTAGGACGTTTCTGTGCGCAGGCCTTTCCTCTAGGGATGTGTTGGTATGGCACCTAAATTTTGTTTCTTGCAAAATAAACCAAGAAAACGAAAAAATTGAGCAATTACAGCCATCAACGAGTGTGTATGAATATTAATGCGCCTTCAACTTCTTTCTTCCAGTACTCAACAATACGCACGAATCCACTTCACCTAAAGCGACGCTATCGCTTCCAAGGTATGCTTGCGCGCAAAAAAGTGCCCGTACAACTACGTGTAAATGGCTGAATTATAAACAAATTTATCAAAAGAATAAAGAGAACTTGCACTACCAAAATTTTTATAATTTCGGAACACTTACGACGAAGTATCTTTTTTAATTTATAAATAACTTTTTAGGTATATCAAAAAATCTGAATTTTCGTAAATCCGAACCACTCTGGTCTAGTTGTTCTGACTAACGTAGATCTACAGTGTTGCATATTGAATAAAAAAATATAACATTTATGGAAATGATTCTTGTAATTGAAAATTCAAATCGATATGTGGCTTGATAATCATATTAAATGATATGAAAGTAGCATCAATGTTTATAGATTTCAATGTTAGGCTACATAACAAGGTGATGCTTTGGAAAATACCAATTAAAGCATCTATTTCTGCTTGGATTGCTAATGAACGAGAATTTCAGTCCGATTGACAAGATACAAAATCAGCCATTAATCAGTGATGCATACAGCTATTGTAAATACGAATTTTTCTAAAGGAAATGATAGAGAAAAGGAAGAGGTATTTCGAATAACTTAGAGGAGATCCAATATTATCATATCTTGTCGAATATGTGCCGAGGTATAGCGTCGTTATCATAACTTCTATGTAGATTTTGGTACATGAATACTTATTGTTTGAGAGTTAACGTTCATGTGTTGAGAAAAGCTAAAAATCATCTAGCAATTTGACATTTTTTTCTGGTTTTAATTCAAACATGTCACGAATCTCCTCATTAATTACGGCTATTAAGAAGCAGTTGAACTGTCAGTTTCTAACAATGTGTAATGAAATGTTTTACTATCAGTAGCGAAGTGAAAAGCTGAAGTTACGGACGGGAAATCATTCTATATTTAAAAGATATTTTATAACCTCGTCAATTTCCGTTGTGGTAGGCCAGAGTAAGGAATAAAGTTAACCATTACAAAGAAAATGACCAGAATGACGAAGTGCAATAATTCAACAATTTCCGTTTGAAAATATTTCCTTGAATACTTGACGCATTTTGAAATCAATTCCTATAAAATTAGCGAGAATGTAAATCGAGAATGTAAAATGTAGATCTGAATAACATTTATGCTGGGGTTTTTTTAAAACATGTATTATCATTTACAACCATAATCTATCCACTGAAGGAGGAAGTCTCTTAAACATTTTCTCCACGCAAAAAGCATGGTTAATTTGAAGGAAAATTGCCTAATAAATATCCATGCTAACCAAATGTAGATTGGAGGCTGTTAGTAGAGGTAAAAAGAACAAACACTAGCATCCACGCCACTGCGGGATTCGAAACCGCTACTTAAATCTAGCCATTAGATCGGCGCCAATAACACTCTCGGCCACCAAGGCCGGTCGCTTTCATTAAAGTACAATTGCAAATTTATTGAAAACTAGTATTAAAGCCCGTCATACGACGGTTGCCACAGTAGGCGAATCTGAAAATTCGATTTTAATTAAGAAATATCGTCTGTGATAGGATCGGTAACTGACCCGACTGCCAATAATAAAAAAAAATTGCTGTCAATAATGAAAACGATATTGTCAAAATAGCTGAAGAATATGTTCTTACTTACTTTTCAAAACTGCTTATCGTTTAAGTTCGCGGGAACAGGAGCCTTACAGAGGATCTCAACGCTCGTGATCTTCCGCTACCAGGCGCGTGTCCCCAAGCGACACAAACTCAGATTTTCTATGTTGTATAGCCACCTGGTTCTAGGACGGCCTCTTGATATCTTACATAACCACCGGCATGGAAAAAAACAACTGCCTACTATCACCTGTTTGTAGCATCACGTGGCCATACCAAAGCAACAGAGAACTCTCAGTGAGGTGAAGTAGCGGCTCAACGCCTAAACATTTATTGTGCTGCTGTGCAGTCTATGTAGTAAGATAACACCAACCACGCCTCTCAGGATTCTTATTTCTGCCGCTAGCACACGCAACCGCACTCTTTCAGTCATTATCCGAGATTCATGACCTACCGCTAGCACACGCGATCGCATTCTTTCATCTTATTACCTGAGATGAGAATGGGGAGAAAGATAGATTTGAAAACAGAGAGTTTGGCTTTCTTTCCTAGTTCGTGTTGTTATTACGGATCGCCACAATTCGCGTCTGACAAAGCCTGCGTACCGATCCGAGCATCCGATAAATAATGCTAACTATGTTACTTGCTTATGATCTTATTCGATAGCCCGTCGTATGACAGATGCCACAACAGTGCAAACTGTAAATTCAATTTTATTTTAAAAAAATCGTTTGTGACAGGACTGTCAAAAGTAAAAAAGTCGCTGTTACTATGAAAGCGAGACTTTCACAATGTTACGAAGTCATTACTGTCAATTTCACCGTGATTAACCTAACACAGAAGAATATCTACAACTCTTCAATGTAAACTTTGGTCTTCAGTGAAACTGGCATATTGGGCTCGGTTTTTTTTTCTGCTTATTTGGCGTTTTTATCTCTTATTGCTATAATTTTCTCGGCAGACCGTTTTGAAAATATATTGCACGATTACTATATACTAAAACAAAAAAGTTAATTATATATATTAATATATAAGAGAGGAGGAGTGATAGATTAAAAATCAATAGTGTAAAATTAGATATAAAATTTACACTATTATTATTATTAATTATTATTATTAATTAATTGGATCCAATACGTCCAATTTACACTATTATTCATTTCATTATATTTTGGTCCTTCGACCAAACTGATTAGCCGTCATTTTGACCCTGTTCCCGAAGAGATAGGACAAAAAACATTTACTTATTTTTGATACTCTATCAGAATGTGAAGGCAAAATCAAAAAATGGAAAAAAGTGACGGAACGACCGACTTTGCGAATACAGTAACGATTTTTAATTAACATCGTTCTGGCAATGCAGTACCACACATTCTGAACTGGTTTTTATTAAAATTTAAATAAAAATTAAATTTAATTTAATAATTTAAAATAGCTAAAATTACTTATTTAGGATTTAATTTGATTTTTCTACTGTATTTAGACTAGCGCGTATTCTTTTTAATGATAATAGATATATTAAAAAACGTAGCCAACGTCGGCTACGAGTAAAAAAAACTATGACGTCAGTATTTATTCGGAATTTAACAATCGATGTTTTTTCGTTTGTTGGAAACAATCAAGGTTGGATTGTTGTTCGGTACTAAGGAAACGGGCATGGAGCAGGAGGAGTTAGCATTTTATATATAAGACTAGATGGATCTTGTCAAAATTTGACGATAAACAACCCATCTCCATCTCTTTAATTAAAAATACAGGGTGATTATAAATGATTCATCGGGGTTTAAAAGACTGTATTGCTTTCTGAAATACACACAAAATAATGAGTGTTACATGAAAAGAACCGTAAACTGTCCACATTTTAGTCATAACACTACAAATGTTCAATGTGCGCCCCCTTTGTCACACGACACACGTCAATGCGGTACGTAGTCCAGTTCGGCCGGCCCACACGCGTCCCAGCATTTCCCCATTGACGTTCAGCAAATGGTACGTCCTGGCCCGTCACACCGAAGTCCGCACGTGCGAAATTTAAATTCGGATATATTCTCTTTCGTTTGGTGATTGTTACGAACGAGTGCTGTCAAGAGCTTAGAAGCTATAAGACTTCAAAACCCGATGAATCATTTATAATCATCCTGTATATTTGCCTGTGTTGTTGTTTATTGTTATCATTGTTAATTGTTTATGTAACTGTGTTAAATTGATTATCAATGCTAGCAAAGTTTTTGATTGTGACATCATTCTGAAGAGGATTGTTTGATTTGCCAGAGTAAGCAATTTTGAATTGTAAATTATCGGTAATTAATAGTAATTATGGACATAAAAACTAACCTTGACAAATCTACAGAATAAAATCATTCATTAAGACCAAAATGAAGTTTACAGATGCAGTAGTTTTCTAGAACGAGCTGTCGAAAGAATCCAACTTGGAACTTAAATATATAGATTTTGGTAAATAAATACATATTACTTGAGAGTTAGCGTTCATGTGTTGAGGAAAGCCGAAATTCATCTTCCAATTTGATAACTTTTTTCTGGTTTTAATTCAAACATGTTACGAATCTCCTCATTAACTGCGGCTATTAAGAAGCAGTTGAACTGTCAGTTTCTAACAATGTGTAATTGAACTGTTTTAATATGTATCAGTAGCGAAATGAAAAGCTGAAGTTACGGGCGGGAAATGATTCTATATTCAGAAGATATTTTATAACCTCGTCAATTTCCGTTGTGGTGGCCAGAGTAAGGAATAAAGTTACACTCATTACAAAGAAAATAACCAGAATGACGAAGTATAATAATTCAACAATTTCCGTTTGAAATTATTTTCTTGAAGACGGGAATAAAATTCAACAATTTCCATTTTGAAATCGATTTCTATAAAATTAGCGAGAATGTAAATCATGTAAAAATATTTAGATCTGAATAAAATTTATGCTGTTTTTTTAATATCATTTACAATCATTATCGTGCTGAAGAAGGAGGTCTCTTACACGCTTTCTTCCGACAAAAGGCATGGTTAATTTGAAGGAAAATTGGCCAATAAACATCCATGCTGATTGGAGGCTGTTAGTAGGGGTAAAAAGAGCAAACACTAACATCTACGCCTCTGCGGGATTCGAACCCGCTACCTAATTCTAGCCAAAAGATCTGGGCCAAAAACACTCTCGATCACCAAGGTCGGCCGCTTTCATTAGAGTACAATTGCAAATTTATTGAAAATAATTGTGAGGTAATAATATCTTCATATAAAATAAAATCAGGTAAGTTTTATAATCAAAGACTAATCATTTAGATTAAAACTTTTCAAAAATAAATCAAATAGACTATTAGATGAATAAAAGAACTAGATAATGCAATATGACAGAAAATTATTAATAGTCGACGCGTTTCGGTACAAACACCATCATCACGGGTTTAGCTGCTCAATTATGAAACAATAAGATATTCGAAACGTCCCATTAATTTTATTCCACTTCAATAGATACTGCTAAATGCAAAATAAAACTCCCTTAAATTAACCAATATAGTAAACATTTTCTTCTAAAGTATTGCCAATGTAAACCAATTTGATATAAAGATCAAGAGCCATTCTAGTTAAGGTTTCGAGAGAGTGCGTCTCACGACCCCAGCACTTATTTCATCTTAGGAATGAATATTGCGCCAGAACGATCAAGAACTTTTGCTTAGAGATCACGCAACTCAAATTAAAGTGGCATTAAGCCACTTGCATAAGCCATGATACAAATTCATTTGTTTAAGATTGTTTCTAATAAGACTTCAAAAAATACGATTTACATATATTTTTTGTGAAATCTTATTCCATAAATATCATTGATTGAATAAGATATTAAAATTTAAAGTCACAAGTAAATCTATTAACAGATTTAAATGAAATAAATGTCGTTTCTTCCAAGAAACGTTAACTTATTGTTAACCAGAAAAATTTAATTAAAAAATCTTCAGACTACATCAACAATTTCAGAAAGTTTTAAAATGATAGATTGTAAATCTAAAGTGGAAGTTTTTGGAATATTCAATTGCAAAAATTTAAAGGTTAAGAGGATTTAAATAGTAATTTTAGATTTGAAGGCTAATAGTTTTATTTAACTTAATGTATACTGATAACAAACACCTTAACACAAAAATTGGAAAAAAGATTGAGAGAAAAAAAGATTTGCTATTTTACGCCAAGTATTAAAATTACAGTACAGTATATAGAAATTTTTCTTATCAGCGTATTAAACATACGTCTTTTTCCTTTTTAAATAGTAAATCTACTGTTATATTTAGATAATAAAATGTTTGTTTTAATATATTTAAAAATTCATACGATAACATTAAATAAAAATTCACATAATAATAACAATAACATTATTCTTAATCTAAAAAATACGCTACAGTTAATTTTACCTACCGTAATTTTACTGAAATAGTTGCAACAGATAATGCACATTCATGTCAGATTTAAACAAAAGCACAAGAGTTTACCAAAAGATATCCCTTTAATTTGCTAAGAATAGTATTTTACAAAGAAATACTCTATAGAGCGCGGATGGCACTTTATGGGTAACATGTAAAGATAAACGAAATATTAAAAAAAAATAATTTAAACACTAATATGAAATTTAAATACTCATCAATTTAAATTTTTTATATAAATCTAAAGATATTAGCAGAATAGCACGACATAATTTAGTAACATTTGCTAACGAATTAACTTAATACTTACTTAATTGTTGCGTATCTTTGAAAACTTGGAATTGCTGATCGTTAGAAATGTAGAAATAGAAGCAAAACGTACGCCTCAAATTGATCGTTTTCTCGACAATTCAGTCGCGAAAAAGAAATGAGCGCAAAAGTTTGTCGTCTCTCACTCGTGTACAGCAGAAATCACCTACTGATAACAGGAATGCCGAAGACGTTGGAATTAAAATTTTACATTTTAAGCAAGTTGCCCTTGGTGTTAACGTGGATCCTGCTGTTAAACATCTGCGATGAATTTCGCGTACAAGGTTAGCGCATTTAAAACGTCGTGCTCAGCCTTCGAGTACCTACGGAAAAGTAGAACTCAGCAACCGCTTGACAACGCATTTGATCATCCGCCCGGGCTCACTTTCATTTCATTCCTCCTATCTCCTCTGATACAGGTGGCCAATGAGCGCGAGAGAGAATAGCACGAACCTCCGGCTTCAGCCACAAGACGGCGGCGACAGCAGCAACGTCGCGATGGGCTCGTAGGTGTTCTATCAGGAACGAGAGCTTGCGAAACTTCATTTACTTTTAGTGTATACGGTAAGAAAAAATACAGACAGATATAATAAGGAAGCGATGCGAATATAATAGATGTCTTGGAACTCTTGATCAAACGCAATTCTGCCGGAAGATGACAAAATTCATGTTCGATATTATCTCAAATCATTCAATACCAATCGATCGATGCATGCATGCATGTGACGAAGGAGCTCGTGTTATTTTATTAATGAACTGTGCTGATCCAATTATAGAAATAAACATTTATTTTTATATGAATCCTAAGCATATAAGAAAATAATAATCATATACTCGTCTTGTTTCAAAATTTTAGAGTCTATGATTGTTTTAAAAATATTTTATTCAAACAGACATAATTAATTTCTCTTCATAAATTAATTTACTTTTATGCAATAAAAATGAGAATAAATGATAATAAAGCTGTTATAGGAACAGCTAGACAAGTTACACTGTTATGAATTCATTAGCAGGAACACAGTTGCCCATAGGGCGTCTTCCCTTTAAGCTAATCTAACACACCCGTCCCCAATCTTCAATTCGTTTTTCTTCTTTCATCACTATTCACTCATTGATTTTCTCCTTCACCTGCTATTTCCCCAGTGTTTAATTATTTTATTGGAACAATAGTCTATTTTTTGCTGCCCGTTCTTATTTAATAATTCATTTTCCATCCCCCCCTCCCTTTTTTAATAAAAAATTTTAATTATCATTTGGAAACCAGCAATTATTTTCACCTTGGAAGTATCATCTTACGAAAAAAAATCACCCCGGCCGCTTCTTTCTTCAAAGAAAAACTTTTTAAATCTTCTTTTCTTAATATAAGGAACTTTTTTTCTCTAATTTCACGACAATACGATTCAGCTCCTTAAGACTGTAACGTAATCCTCTTTTAAAACCATAGCTTCAATGAACTCTTTCGTTATTGTCATTTGAGTTGGTTTAATTCTAATTTCTTCTTAAGACCAAACTGTAGATGCTTTAAAATGATCCTTATTGTTGTCGGTGTGTTGAAATAAAGTAAAAACTTGTCGTTAAATTGAATATAAATAACAGAATAAACATTTTTCGAACAATTTAAAACCTCTGCTGATGTTCTTATTTTTTTAAAACTTCAAAGATACATCTCCTCTAAGATAAGAAAAATGTTTTCATTGAAGAAAAAAAACTTGGGTTGGCGGTGATTAGATTTACCACCGCACGAGGCTGCCATTTGTCCACATCCATGCTTCTTCGCTTTCTGCATCGCTCTTCTATTTATAGTAATACAGAGAGTTGGTAGGGATCTATGGTAACAAGTTACAGAGAGCAAGAAAAGTTGGAAAACCTCTTTCGTCACCATGGTAGCCATTCAATCAATTTAGTAGCCATGCATCATCTGGTAGCCGTACATTCAATCTGGTAGCCATGCATCGCAGTTTCCAAGATCAATTCTTAACCACACACGTTGAGACGCTTTTCAAAGACCCTCCACTGTTCGCAGTTGTCTCTTTCTGAGGGCCAGTTTAAATAAACAAAGCTACAAGAACCCATGGGCTTTGCATCCATGGGCTTGACTGGTATGTCGCTGAATAGGAATGGAGCAGATTCCGGTATCTTCTTGCATGTGTTCCAGGAACAGGCGAGTTGATGCAGCAGTGTGACTCAACGCCTTGTTTTGGTGCAGCCATACCTAGTTTACCCCTGTACCAAAGAAATCGAGAACGTCACGAGTAAATAGAGGGTTAGAACGTTAGTCTGAAAGTACATTACTTTGACTTTGACCTTTGACTCATCTCTGTGTAAAGTTAGCTTGCAGTTCTAGCTGTATCCCGCCACAATCATGAAACCTTTTGAAAATGCTTCCTTGCATGCATTAGGTCCGTTAATACGTGTTGAACAACGTCTGGATGGCACAGCATACCTCCGTATCGTCGCCGATCAAGTCCACCCTGTCATATTGATGGCGTACCCCAATGGAAATAGCTACTTCCAGCAAGACAATGCGCCCAAGCCACAGAGCTCGTATTGTGCAGGAGTGGTTCCAGGAACATGAGGAGCCCCCACAATCCCCAGATCTTACTCCAATTGAGCATTTGTGGGACGAAGTCGAACGAACCATCAGACGGCTGGATCCACCACCGTCCAATCTAGCACAACTAGACAGTGCTATCCAACAGGCATGGTGTCAGATTCCTCCCACCACCTTCCAACATCTCGTGGAATCAATGCCACGAAGAATCACCGCAGTATTAAAGGCAAAAGGTGGCCCAACGAGATACTGACAGGGTAGTCATAATAATATGCTCACTCATTAATTAATTTTCTTTTGTACCCAGTTCATTATTCATAAATCATCACTTTTGGTTTAAAATGATTATGAAATGTTTGGAGAAGGCTTTCTAGAAGACTTTCTCATTTTCTTGCATTTCGTTCATACTTTGTTATCAAAGTTCAATTTTTAACATAACAAACAATCGTTAAAAAAATTACTCAACGCATCTTTTCCGCCCGGGCGAAGCCTAGTAATATTGCTAGTTAAATAAATAAATTGAAAAAAAATTAATAAATCTCTTGGTCTGTCCAAAGCCAGGGATTGTTGTGTGGTAAGATAATACTCTTAAGGGCAATATCTTTTGAACGGGAATAGGTAGCCGGTTGAAATTTTGACAGAGTATGTGTTATTATGGCGGATGGCGGACTGTCTAACAAATATTAAAAAATGTAAAAAGTTTTTATTTTCTTTTCTTGTGTGTTTTTTTTCTCTTTTTTTTGTTGTTCTATCGTAAAAACGATTATACTTACAAGCGTCAAACTTGGCATGATTATAGTTCAAACTCTAAAGTATTACAACAAATAATGAAAAACTGACCAAGTGTGGGTTGGACTTGTGCAAAGCCAAACATAACTTTTTTCAGGTGACTGTTAATTTAATATTTGAAAACATTTTTGTTCAAAGCGCTTATTTTATAAATTTCGGCACTTAAACTATTATAAATTATATGTCTATAAAAGCTGAAATCGAGAACACAGTGCCACACCATCCAGAACCTGGAATTTTTTTGGTAAATATATTATACTAGAAGCGAACCCACCCGTTTGTATAATCGGGAAATAACCCATTGTTAGATTTTTTCTTTGTTGTGATAACGTCCACCGTCGCTGATTTTATATAAATGATGGTAGTACGGAACCCTCGATGCGCGAGTCCGACTCGCACTAGCCCAATATATTTTTATATGCAAATGAACAGTAGCCTATATTGTTGCAGAATATAAGTTTTCAACACCATTGATACTCTACTTTCATTTCTTTACCCTTCAACCTGTACGGTTGACACTCGTCATGCGACGGGTGGAATTTCTAGTAATAATCTAATACTATAATCCGTCCGTCCGAGGCCAACAAAGAAAGTTACAACAATCCGTCCGAAGCCAGGGGTTGTTGTGGTAAGACAATATTCAGTCATTTGAATAAAGACTAAAAATAATAAAATAAAATATATAAAATAAAAATTTTAAAGCACACACTTTCACCTTAATAAGTGCAGTAAAAAGTAAATATTCTAATTTTTAAAAAAGGCAAAAGTGTGGTGGCGCGCTTTATATTAAATTTTAAAAAGAAAATACTAAATAATAAAATAAACGCGCCACCACCAGTTTACTTTTTTTTATCATGATAATGTTTTAAGGCTGGACATCTATCTACAAAAAACGTGATGCGAAAACCGACACCAAAAAGTGTTACGGAAACAGTTTTCCATTGTTGATGCACGTTTAACCATTGTTGGCGCCGGCTTGAAGCACACGCCGGAACTGAAAAGACACCTGACCGTTGTTGTCTGAGCAATAGTTTTTATTAGCACTAGCAGAGGTATCCGGCGTACTGAGCACATCGGTTCGGGTCTGCGCGTGCTCTAAACGTTAATGAGATGGTGCGCGTGGAGGATGCACGTGAATGACGATTATTGAAAGGGCAGAACGGTCTCTAAATCAAAAGAATTTTATTATTCGTACGGAGCTTATTATTTATTACTATAACTTGAAAACGAATTAACTTTTTTACACTCTGTTTTCACCAATCCATTACTATGGGACAGAGTACGAACAAGTGCGAACGTGAGATAGCCGGAATATATACGTGCTCTAATGGCACGTGCTCTAATGGTACCATTATGATACCCCCTTAACAATTTCCTATAACCAGATATGGCATGTAGTATATCATACAAATCGTCTCGACGTCTCACGGAATCAAATATATATATAAAAAAAAAGTGATAGCAGATATTGGTCTAGTGGCACGTGCACGTGTATTTCTCATGAATGAATATAACGCATAAATAACGATAGTGTGAATTGTTTAGTAGTACGTGTTTTAATGATACCAAATGGTACTGTTGAAACTTTCAATGCTAAGATATGTCATATAATATATCAAACAACTCGTAATAAAGTATCACGAGGGATTATAACGAGTAAATAAGATAGTGGGAATTGGTTTAGTAGCACGTGCCCTAAAGGTACCATATTGTACCATATGTACTATTGGAACTTTCAATGCTAAGATATGGCATTTAATATATCAAACAACCCGTAACAACTTGTCATGAGTGAATATAACCAGTAAATAATGATAGTGGGAATTGGTTAATAGCACGTGCCCTAATGGTACTATATGGTACTGCTGGAACTTTCAATGCTAAGATATAGCATGTAATATAGCAAACAACTCGTAACTACGTGTTATGAGTGAATAAAACGCGTAAATAATGATAGTGAGAATTGGTTTATTAGCACGTGCCCTAATGGTACCATATGATACCGTTGGCACATTCAATGCTAAGATATGGCATATAATATATCAAACAACTTGTAACAACGCGTAAATAATGATAGTGGGAATTGGTTAGTAGCACGTGCCCTAACTACCGCAAGGACATCTTGACCAAGAACGTTCTGCCCTGGTTGAAAAAAGTGACGAGGAATGCGGACTACGTCTTTCAACAGGACGGTGCCCCGGCACACAATGTCAAGACCGTTCAAGATTGGTTGAGGTCGAACATGAACTTCTGGTCGAACTTTTGGCCTCTTCAGTTGCCCGGCCTCAACCCTCTTGTAACAGCGTGCGGGCGCATATCGAGAACAAGGCCTGCAAGATCCGTCACAGCAACGTCGACCAGCTGAAAGCATCTGTGAACCGCGTGTGGACCGCCATGAAGAAAGACTACATCCCTAACGTTCATCGGGCCTTTAGATCGCGTCTAGAGCGTGTGCTTGCTGCCGATGACGATTACATCGATTAATATACATTGTGTACACATTAATATCAATTCTGACAATAAAAACCGTGTCTAACAGCATCACACACGTAATTTTGTCATTTTTGCGGGGATCCTCACATGTGTAATACCCCGTCCGCACAACAATGTTAAGTTAGCTTAACGTGCTTAAGCTAGCCTAAACAATAGTGCGAACAAAGCTGGCCTTTCATAAGCTAGCTCATGTTTCACATAAGAGCCCGTCCACAAATTACATCATCCTTTTTCCAAATAATATTATACCCCCCCCCCCCACCGTGTCAGCACATGTCAAATTTTTGTAAACCCTCCCCCCCTTCGGTCATACGTCATCTTGACACAATTAAATTCTATTAATCAAGATGTATCGAGGTAATAAATAAAAACAATGCAACCATACAGGGAACAAACATTCCATTTATTGAAATATTTACATATCTTTAATCTATGGTGAGGTAGCCCAAATCTCCAAATCTTTAATTATTACAGACGTATTTTTTTGAAGTTGGTTCAGAAACGGACACGTCAGAAATAACATATTCGATAAGTCACACAAAAATCGTCACCATCTTCAATACCAGGTCTGTAAATATGAAATCGGTGTTTGCCTATAAATGGCCTTAGCTGTCAATGTAGTTACCGTCAAACCGCATCGTTGGTGCCATTTTCTTACTCTGACATTTCACAAAGATTTTCAACTCACTACAATACAATTTTCATACAACAGCATAGTTTGTAACATGTCGAATTTTGTGCCTGGAAACTACGATTTGCGGACAGCATTGATTTTCTATTACCATTTGAAGAAAACTTCTGCAGAATCGCATCGAATGCTTGTCGACTGAGCATGTTCTTGGTAAATCACAGTGCTTTGAGTGGTATAAAAAATTCTAAAGTGGCGATTTTGACGTGAGAAACGAAGAACGTAGAAGACACTAAGTTATCTATTATGAGCTGCTGAAACCTGGCGAAACCGTTAACACTGAACGCTGCAGATAACAAATGATTGATCTGGATCAATCTTTGCATAAAAAACGACCAGCATATCAAAAAAGACAACACAAAGTGATTTTGCTTCATGAAAATGCACCATCACACAGCAAAACTTAGTCAAGGAAACGATTGAGGTGTTTAGTTGGAAAATACTTTCCCATGCGGCTTACTCGCCAGACATGGCTCCGTCCGATTACTATTTATTTGCATCGATGGGGCACGCACTTGCTGAGCAGCGCTTCACTTAAGTTATTACGAAAATGTACAAAAATGGCTCGATGACTGGAATGCCTCAAAAGAGCAAAAGTTTTTTTGGCATGGCATCCACAAATTGTGAGACAGGTAGAAAAAATTTATAGTGAGCGATGGGCATTATTTCGAATAAAATATTATTTATCATTTTCATACAATAATCGTGTATTTTCTATATAAAAATTCCGATTTCATATTTACATACCTGGTAGATGAGTGGAAGTCTATCTCTCCTTGTTTGCAGGTAATATTATCTACGACTGCAAGTGGTGTAGTTGGAGCATTCAAATTAGAGGTGTTGCCATGAACTGCTTCGTGCAATTTCATGCGCTTGACAGAAAAGAAATAAAAACCACAAATTTGGCAAACACGTATGTGCAAGTTTTCCTGCACACTTTGTTAATATGCATCATATGGGATTATTCTATACTTTGTACATGCAGTTGAGATAACTTTATGAGACAGTGCAAGTGTTACAAACAAATTTGGAAACTGGTCACTGAGATGAATGGGATTTACCTGTGGAAGTCTGCTTTTCCCCACGGTTTGTCAATTAATACTTCTTAATGTAGTTTAGCGTTGGGTGCAGAGTTAAGAGTTTGTTTCTCATCTCATGCTTTTATTCGTATTTGTTTATATTTATATTTTTCAATGTTCTTTCATATTTTTCTACCTTTGACCCGATGCTCTTACATGAGGGACTATTTTACAGGGTGACTAGTGACCGGGAATTGTCAGGGAATTTTTTTTTTTTTTGTAACCGGGAACAGTCAGAGAATCATAAAATCGAGAATTTTGAACAATGTCAATAATATTCTTTCTTGACAGCCTTTTTTGTCTGCTGATAATCAGGTAAAATCTTTTTGCTAGGCACCCTATCATTCCTAAACTTTTTTATAATTTCAATTTCATATGTGTCATCCTATTGCATTTTTCTCGCCGCCCCCTTATTATTTCCTATTTGTCCTCCGTTCTGTCTTATCCCAACAGTTCTTCTAATTAATCTCATTTGTTCTCTTCTTGTTTTTCAGCCAATACCGTATTACTATTCCCCATGCAAACTAAATATAAACCCGTCCGTTAGTACAACTTTCATTTGAGCACCCGCTTACCTTCAGAAGCCTTCTTAGACATCGCAGGCCGCGTCACCTCCTGGACATCAATTTCGACGACATCCAAAAGGCGATATTTCCCGAATATTGGATCTCCTAGCTCCTCGTGTCCCTTGTTCCTCGTCAATCAACAATCAACACTATCGTCCTGATAGGAAAGGACTCCATCTTATCCTCTGGATGACTTAACTAGGTTTCATCTGGCTTCTCGCCTAGTTCAGTGTACTTCCCGTGGTTACTTTCTGGACGAGTATGGCAGTGAAAGCGTTGCTTTCGGGCCACTCGTTTCGTTTTACCTGCACTGTTCGATTGTCGATTGTCGACAATTTTCATAACTTCAGGATAATTCTCTAATATTCTATTTGCTTTTAGAGAATTATCCCTTTTTTGCTTTGATAAAGGATAGTCTCTATCCGAAACGTCAGCTTTTTATTTTGATTTTGATTAATTATTTTTGTTTATTATATTTTATTTTTTATTTAATTTGTATTTTTAATTAATAACTATTATTTTTTATATTTATCCCAAAGTGGGTACAGTTATATAAATATAAGGGGTATATACACACACTGGCTAATGAATTAGAAACCCGTGATAGGCAACGATTGTGATAGGCAAATGAATGCAATCATGAAAGGCACATGCTCATTCCAAGCTGCAGGTACAGGGTAGGAACAAGCTGCAGCTGCTCAAGTTGAGCAAAATGCGGAAAACAGCAGACCTGTCTGAGTTCCAAAAAGGAGTTATTGTGGGAGCCCGTCTAGCTGGAGCTGCGATTTCCAGGACAGTACAACTGACCGGTATCTCAAAAGGTCAGGTCTCCAAGGTGTTCAATGCGTGGAAACGGAATCCACAAGAGTTGTCGAAACGGCAGAATTGTCGATCAAAAACAATCAACACAGACAGGGACCGACGTAGTCTGAGATGGATTGTGCGGCAAAACCGAAGATCTGCTGTGGAGTAACTGACGGCAGACTTCAATGAAGGATCATCGCAACCCATCTCCTCCAGAACAATGCGCCGAGAGTTGAAGCGAAAAGGGATGGGAAGTCGCATGCCAGTGAGGAAGCCCCTGGTGTCAGCAACAAACCGGAAAGTACGCCTGCAGTGGTGTAAAGAACGGTGTGACTGGACAGTAGACGACTGGAAAAAGGTGATGCGGTCGGACGAGTCACGTTACACATTGTTTTGCACCGATGGCCAGCAGAGAATTTGGCGGCAGCCTCATGAAGCGATGGATCCTCATGTGTTGTGAACACCGTTCAAGCTGCAGTAAGAGGTGTCATGGTTTGGGCCATGTTTTGTTGGTATGGTTAGGGTCCCCTGATATTCCTTGACAGTCAGGTGAAAGCCAAAGACTACCTGAACATTGCTGCAGATCAAGTCCATCTTGCAATGGTGCATTTGCACCCAAATGGTGACGGGTTCTTCATGGACGACAATGCTACTGTCCATCGAGCAAGAATTGTTCAGGAGTGGTTTTCTGAACACGACACCGAGTTGCAACATCTGCCGTGGGCCAGCGCAAAGTCCGGATTTGAATCCGATCGAGAATGTTTGGGACATGTTGGAAAGAGACATTCGTCGAAGGCATCCACTTCCGTCTACTCTGCAGGACCTGAAAGTCTCTCTGACGAATGCATGTTCTGCGATTACCTTACCTGCATTGCAACACCTTGTAGAGTCCATGCCAAACCGCGTATATTCTGTAATTACAGCCAAAGAAGGGTCAATACCCAATTGAATGAAGGTTTCTAATTCATTGGCCGGTGTGTGTATATGTCATTAAATCAATCATTAAATTGTTCACATGGCTTATTATTGATTGATTAACAGTTTGATATTTAAGGGCATTAGTTAATCAGTTTATTTATTAATTATGTGTTTATAACATCCTCTTATATTCATTGAACGATCAATATATTAGAAACACCACCGCTAATAGTGTCGCGCTTTCTCTAGCACTGAATAGTGTAAGCTCGATCGGGTTGAGATCGGGTGACCGAGCTGGCCACTGAAGCAGGTGGGAGTCCGCGTCATGTTCCTCGAACCAGTCCAAGACCATTCGAGCACGGTGACAGGAAGCATTGTTCCTGCTGAAACTGTCCGTCACCACCAGGGAACACAGTCATCATGAACGGGTGCACCTGATCGTCAACAATGTTCAGGTAGTATGTCGCATTCAGGGATGTGTCTACGGATATCAGAGTACCCTGTGTGTCCCAAGAGAAGACACCCCAGACCAGCAGTCTTCCTCCACCCGCCTGCACGGTTGTCTACTGACAGGATGGATTCATGGCCTCGTGCTGTCTGCGCCAGATGCGCAGTCTGCTGTCCGCAAGGTGAAGTAGGAACCCGATTCGTCGGACCAGCCGACCTTCTTCCACGCATCCAGTGTCCAGTGGCGATGCCTGTGTGCCCGTAGCAGGCGCGCTTTCCTATTTTGCGGTGACAGCGACGGTACCCGTACTGCCCGCCTGTTGTTAAACCGCACCGTGTGCTTCGAAATGGGTTGGGATGCTCCCTCATTGAACTGTGCTGCAATTTGTTGGGTTGTCCCCGTCCTATTGCTGTGGATAATTCGAGCCAGTCGCCGTTGGCCTCGTTCATCCACGGCCCTGTTTCGTTCGGAGTTGTGTTTGTTGGAGGTTGTTTTTGGCATAAGTGCCATTCAGGGAATACCCTTGACACTGTTGCACGGGAAAACCCGAGAAGGTTCGCGATCATGCCTCGTTTATGGTCGGTCAAATCAGTGGATTTACCCATATTCATTCCACTTCTGCTGCTGACTGCAACTTGTGATCCAATGCATCCTTTTTACACACCACTTCGGCCTGTTTCATTGTTTGCGTGTCACTGGGAGGCCGATCGATTTTCCGTAAGAGGTGTCTCTAATAAATTGGTCGTTGTGTGTTTTTGTTCGAAAATTTCTCCATTTACTTAGTTGTTAGAAATTCACTCTCTACTCGTGTCAATTTCTCCCAGGATTGATTGGGGGATGGAAGAGTGCCTATATGGGCGCAATTAGCATTATATATTAATTAGCATGGGATTATAAATTGCTCACTTTTTAAATCTTGTAACTTTTAACTGAAGATGGTTTAAAACCGAAACGCGTATTAAAAATAAAAATGAAGTTTGTTGCAAATTTGAACCTGATATCACTGTTCTTAATTCATTGTGCAACATGGAACAATGCAATCTAAGTAAAACCACAGATGAAAGATATCTCTTTCAACTGTGATAAAACCGTCTCGTATACTCACGTAATTAATTCCCTGCACTTCCCGTGTGAAATTGGAGTGGTTGTGTCTCAAAATTTTCCTCAAGATTTTCCTCAAATCAATTATAAATTTACATTTATTTATGTATTTAAATTAGTTTAAATTGGTTAGTGATTGCTGTCATTTTGGGCAGAACCCCCCCCCCCCTTGTTTTTCTCCGTCAGCATTCCGCGATCCCCCCTCCCAACTTGGATGGATGACGTAATTTGTGGACGATCCCTAAGCTAGCTTATCTAGGCCAGTTTCTTAAGCTAGCTTAGCCAACGCCTCCTAAAGATAAGGCCTGAGCGCGAAAACGAAAGACATTGTTACATCATCATCCGAAGACATAATTCAGGGCTTATTATTGGTAGAAATGCGATTAAACGTATCTTCGGATGATGATGTAACAATGTATGACGTTTTCGTGCTCAGGCCTTATCTTTAGGAGGCGTTGGCTTAGCCGTGGCTTATCTATCACGTAGGCCACGGCTTAGCGCGTTGGGCTAGTACGACGTTGCATCTTGGGTACCCGCCATTCCTTTCATAGTAAGTCTAATGAACATGGCGGCATCACTCGCTTCAACATCTGTTATGTATAATTCAATAAAAAGAAAAGAAGACTGAAGCACGGACGAAGTTGGAACCCTGATTACAATTTGGGAGGAAATCATTGACGACATTACGTACGGAAACGAGGCCAACGAGAAAGACAGGCCTCAAAGCGGAAAAGTCACCTGATCATCTGGGTCCGAACAACAATCCAACCTTCATTGTTTCCAACAAACAAAAAATATTGATTGTTAAAATCCAAGATGGAGATGCAAGTCAATGAGGTTGACTTAGGCCTTTGACTCACCTCTATGTAAACTTAGCTTGCCATATAGCTGTATCTCGCCACGATCATGAAACCTTTTGAAAATGTTTCTTTGCATTCACGGTACCATTTTCTGAAGTTCTTTAGAACCCCTTGTGGGGTAAAAAATGGCTCGGCCCTTGTTGGCAGTGGCGTAGCTAGCTTTTTAGCACCCGTGTTCAATTTTTCATTTTTAGCTTTTTAGCGCCCCTTCAATTTAGTTTTTATCGCCCAAATTCGTTGCCCCCGTGTACTTTGCACACCTTGGCCGCCCTTAGCTACGCTACTTGTTGCACTCGTTTAAATAAACATACGCCTCCTCTTGTGTGACCAGGTATTTCCACTTCTTATCGCCAAGTATCGTTCATACAGTTTACGGCAGTTGATCCGTTGCTCTTAAACGTAGCGCGGCAACAACTTAATGGCGGTTGCTTCTCGTGTTGCTTTTCCAGTTGTAAACTACGGTTGATAATTGTGTTTCGTGTACACAGATGTCCCTAACTTCTATGCAATGGCCCGCTGTGTTGGTGGGTTACATCCGATTACGAGAGCCCGAACTTTCCAACGACGCGTCAGGAGTACGGCTAGTGGATGGTTTCTAAATTAGGGTTGGGCGATTAATCGATTAACTCGATTAATGGAAGCAAATCGATGCATATCTATAAATGTTGCTTTAAGTATAGGGCTAATCGAGTAATCGTAATTACTCCATTAGATTGATTAATTTAAACCACAGACGCTTACACAATATACGGTAAGCGTCTCTGATTTGAACACATCAATTAATATTGACAGAAATCTTTCTTGACAAAGATTTGATCACGTGGTTCGCTAAATCGATTTAAATCGATTTATTCGATCAGATGATTCAGCGAATAATCGATTAATTTTGTTACTCGATTATATTTATCGATCACAGTTATCGCAAAATGTCCAGCCCTACTCGGAATAGCCTGCTTTTTACTCTCAAGAATTGGTGGCGCTTCTGGTTTTGCCAAATGCAAGCAAATGAACCCAAGCCTATTTCATATACAGGGTGTAACAAAATGATCACTACAGTGGAATAGCTGGAGAAATACACATCGGGTCAAAAAAACAAAAAACACGTGCTTAATATGTTCATAAAACTATTCAATGATACAAACTTCTACTCCCTCCCCAATCTTATTTAGTACACTTGATACTCCATTCTTGGAAACTACGAAGCCTCGCTTCTTGCATGCTTTCTTAATTTCCAACTCAATGGTTTTAGCTCAGTGTTCGAATAGTAACTATTTTAATACCTGCCTAACAATAAGCCACGTGATAGCTCACGTAAAATGAACGCGCGCGCCACATTTAAATATGCTAATTGTTACCTTAGATCCCTTAACAACCCTCTGTAACTGATTAGAGAAAAAAAAATCTCGAAAAATGCTCTAAATATTTTCAATTTACTTTAATTATTTACAATATTCTTTGTATTGGTTAGAAACTAAAAGAAGTGTCTCCATCCACCAGAAAACAATATTAAAACTATATCACTGAAAGAATACAAGACATTAGAAACATCTAATGTGTGTTGTAAAAAGATAGACCCACCTAATAAAATGCAATTAGAATGAAAACAATGTGACAAAATGAAACAAAAAATTAAAATTATTCAAAGCATATTTTGTAATACAATTTCATCAACAAAAAAAATCACAACAAAAATTTTATCTACATGTTTTAGAAAAAGTTCATTTTAATCTATTGCAATTTGGCCTCCATTATATTGGATCATTTTAAATACTGTGTTAAGCAGTAGTTGAATCACTTTCTGAAGATAATTGACATCGATTTATTCCAGTTTTTAATGATTGCATCCTTCAATTCATACAAAGAGGTATGCTGTTTGCTATCAGCATTAACAGCCCGGGATAACACTCCCCAGAAATTTCTATGGGGACAGGCTAGTCTAATAGCTTTGAAACCACTCAAGTGTCTATGTAGCCGCGTGTATGGAAGCATTATTCTGTTGGTAGATTCAGAATGGACCTCCCAATTTCTTACGAAAAAGAAGTAAAATTTCTTCCATGAGGTTTTATTAGTCCACAGCTTTCGTTCGGCCTTTAATAAATACAATATTGGTTTTTACAGTCTATCCGATGGCTCCCCAGATGTAGGCTAACACGTATAAGCCACGCGCTATCACTGCAGCCCACAGCTAGTTAGCAGAAGCCAGTGAAAGATGACATGTACGATGCACGATTGTACGCGAGAAGAACATGTGTACGCGCATTTGTGCTTTTTCTGTGAGCCAGAAGATCGAACATAAAGGAAATGCGTTGCGAAATATAACCCGGGTATATCACAAAACTGTATACCACAGAAAAGAACTGTATATCACAGAAAGACGTGTTTAAATGGATCCAGGAATTCAAAAAGAGTTCTGGTCGTCTCATTGGGAATGCTTGAAATATTTACCTTATAGTCCCTATTTATCTCCGGGCTATTTTCATCTGTTTAGGTGCTTGAAAATTATCTGGGTAGTCGCCGTTTCGAATATTATGCAGCCGTAGCCCAATAAAACTTCTTTGCTGCTGGCTTTCAACAGTTGTAAAGCAATGGGAAGTGCAGGATTGCATTGAACAATAAAATAAAATCTTGTAAACAAAACAAGGAGGAGCTTTAGCAGTTAATGAAAAATACATTTTTTAAATTTTTTAAAACTAAATTAACCCCCCCCCCCCCCCCAAATAGGATAAGGCAAGTAGCAGATCCTGCGGTCAACTATCTTTACCCCTTTATCTGCACTTTTTACCTCTCCCCAAGTTTTTAAATCAAAAATTGATTTTCTCGAACTTAATATGTAGAAAATGTAAAAAAAAACCTCGTATCTTCTTTCCTCTCTCATCATTTCCGAGCGTATGATATATCACGTGCCATGTGTTGCCATAGTTCTAAGGACCAAGTGACTCCCACCCCCGCAAATCAGACCCCACTGGAACAATTGGGCCTAAACTTTATATTAATGTAGATCTTGCCTAGAGGAATCTGGATACTGAATTTCACGCCTTTACATATCTAAATAGCACATGTTGCCTTCTCTGAATCCCACCCCCGTAATTCCGACCCCAGTGTACCAATCAAAACCAAACTAAATAATGACTGAAAGAGTGCGGTCGCTTGTGCTAGCGGCAGAAATAAGAATCTTGAGAGGCATGGTAGGTGTTACCTTACTACACAGACTGCACAGCAGCACAATAAATGTTTAGGTGTTAAGCCGCTACTTCAC
Source organism: Rhysida immarginata (assembly GCA_023313115.1). NCBI lineage: Eukaryota > Metazoa > Arthropoda > Chilopoda > Scolopendromorpha > Scolopendridae > Rhysida > Rhysida immarginata. The sequence goes on along the minus strand of JAHWFO010000211.1, from coordinate 2,687,222 downwards.
CGCACTGAGAGTTCTCTGTTGCTTTGGTATGGTCACGTGATGCTACAAACAGGTGATAGTAGGCAGTTGTTTTTTTCCATTCCGGTGGTTATGTAAGATTCCAAGGGGCTAGAACCACGTGGCTAGACAACATGGAAAATCTGAGTTCGTGTCGCTTAGGGACACGCACCTGATAGCGGAAGATCACGAGCACTGGAGATCTTCCATAGGGCTCATGTCCCCGCGACCCTAAACGATAAGCAGTTTTGAAAAGTAAGTAAGAACATATTCTTCAGCTATTTTGACAATATCGATTTCATATTGACAGCAATTTTTTTATTATAATAATAATTATTGGCAGTCGGGTCAATTATCAATCTTGTCACAGACGATCTTTCTTAATTAAAATCGAATTCTCAGATTCGCCTACTGTGACACCCGTCAAACGACGGACTTTAATACTAGTTTTTTTATATAAAGTTAAAATCATAATATTTTTCTACAAAAACAAAAACGCCATTAGATGGCGATAGTGGCAGTGCAGGAAAAAGAAACCCATCCAAAGTTTTTCTTTCCCCGCGCGTTGTATAGGCTTCATTTTCGTCTTTTCTGTCGTTGTATGGTTTATGTCTTGTGTTCAGTTATTGTATAATTATCTATTGGATAGTGGTAGGTATGATGAGGAAAATGTTGTGGAGGAGTTTAATTCCTTACTTAAAGTAGTTCACGGGTATGAAAACCGAAGTGTTTATGAGATGATAATAGACGAATTAGGCCAGAGAGCTCGGCCTGTTGACCCGAATTCTAATTTTCTTAAGGTTTTATTTATAGATAGTCCAGGTGGTGGGCATTGGTGAATGTCTCCAATTCAAAGCATTTGGTGTTCAATTCTTAACCGTATATAAATCACCAAAATGCCTTCCGAAAATTGCCGTCGAATGCATTAAGAATGCTATCAGTGCACACGAAAAGATTATTATAGCAGGAGACTTCAATATTAATTTTAAGGACAAATCAAAAAATGAAATATCACAATACCTTCTATCACTTGGTCTTAGTCCACGTATTTAAGAATATACGACAAGACAGAATTCAGCAATAGACAATATATGCAGCAATTTCCCTCTACAATCCAGTACCATACATACTTTTTTTAGTTACCACAAACAAATTTGGGTCAGATTTTAAAAAAAAACATGGTAGATAACATATTCATCGTACGGCACCCTCTCCACGCGAGTTCGACATCGCACTTGCCCATTTATTTTAATTTATGGATTCCTAAATAAAAGATACCAAAAATTAATTTTACTTTTAGTGCACTTTATGAAGTAAAAATGTGTGCTTAAAAAGTTTTTTTTACTATATTTTTTATTTTATACGTTTTATTCTTGGATTTGCGCTTTTTTTTTGGTAAATTTAGTTATCGTTTTCTATAATAAAAAAGAACGAGTGGTTTTACAAGCAACCAAAGGCCTAATTTTAAACTGCATAACTTCAAACACCAGTAAACTTCTTTAAAATAACGACAAATTTAACATAGTAACTCAATTGTCACTTTCGACCATGGATTCAAAATGGCGGCTCGCTTTAAGCTTATGGTATAGGTTGTCACCACCCTTCAACACACTTATCCAGGCACCCTAATTGTAGGTAAAGCTCTATATATACAAGTATGGACAACTGACGCCATTTTTGGCCTTTTCGTAGTTTCACTCACTATAGACTGCTTATTAAAATTCGAAAATCAATCGTTTTTTATGTAATTTATGTATACTTACGATGACCGTTAAATTGCATAAAAAACGAGTGATTTTCGAGAATTTTAATAAGCAGTTGAGCTTACGAAAAGGCCAAAAATCGCAAAAATGGCTTCAGTTATCTATACTTGTACATACAGAGCCTTACTTGTAGGCTATGCATTGACTGGAATGAATACTTTTGTTTTTTCACGATAGATGGAAACACTGAATACCAAACTGACCAATCACAGTGCGCCTTACATTGCTTGTGCTCTATACATTAGATCAAAGACGTATATTAAAGACAGACTCCGAAGCAATTATTGTTACTTGAAGCAAACTGGGAAGCTCCATTCCCAGAATTGTCATGGCCGAAAGTGAGTGAAGATGATGCAAAACGCATGGCTAAACATGAGAGTAGCTGATTAATAATTCTTTCACACGCCGATCACGGACTGATAAGTTTATCTTTTCGTTTACTTTGTATTTGAAGTATTTTATTATATTTTCGATCATGGTTTCAGTTTCAATTTCGTTTCGTTCGTCTGTCAGTTATGTATTTTCTTTTAATTATGTATTTTTGATTTATGCTTGTGGAAAATGATTCCTGATCTTTTTTCGTGTCTGTTTGTACAGTTGTACGCAGAACAACTTTGAGGAATGGTTTTGAATTAATTATTACTCGGGCCCAAAATCTTTAAAAACAAAGCAGCCAGACAGCTAACTACTCCATGGCTCACTCCTGCCATGAATTGTCATGGCTCAATTTGCTTCATTTTTTGCCGATGTTAAAGCAATAGTCTAGATTCGGAGTCTATCTTTAATATACGTCACTGCCTTAGATAAAGTTATCCGAGGAATAAAAAATGTTGGTAGAACGCAACTGAAGCGGTATACCGAGTTTAAGTTTAAACCTTCGATAGTTATCTGAGGATTTATCCGAAGTTTGTAGAACCGGCCCTTAATAATATAGCAAAGCCAACTAGAAAGACAAGCCGGGGCACTAAAAAGTCACATGACCAAAGTAGATCCAGCAACAATCCAATCTTCATTGTTTCCAACAAACGAAAAAACGCTGATTGTTGAAATCCAAGATGGAAACAATGAAGAATGGATTGTTGCTCGATCTACTTTGGTCATGTGACTTTTTATGTGCCCCGGCCTGTCTTTTTCGTCGGCTACGGATTATGACAACACCACCTACACATAAGGCCTGGTAACGGAAACGTCATACATTGTTACATCATCATTAGTCGACCATTGTTAATCCTATTTCTACCAATAATAAGCCTTAAATTTGGTCGACTACGAGGCTAACAAGGCCTGGAAGCGAGAAAGTCACCAGACTAACTGGGTGCTAGCAACAATCCAATCTTCATTGTTTCCAGCAAAAGCAAAAACACTGATTGTTAATATCCAAGATGGAGATAATGAAGATTGGATTGTTGATAGCACCCAGTTGATCAGGTGACTTTTTCGCTTCCAGGCCTTGTTATCTCGTTGGCCTCGGGCAATGCCTCCTAAAGATAAGGCCTAAGCACGAAAACGTCAGACATTGTTACATCATCATGCGAAGACATAATTCAGGGCTTATTATTGGTAGAAATGCGATTAAACGTATCTTCGGATTGGTGTTGGTCTAGGAGGTGTTGATTATGAGCACTTCAGCAACCGTGCGTCGACAAAGCGATTTCACGTGCGCGCGCCGATGTCAGTAACGCTTAAGAGAGGAACAGAAAGTAACAATGTATTCCTTCTTGACAAATCGATTGTTATATGACATGCCATTATCTTTGTATTCTATACACTCACTGTTTTAGCACGTGAATTCGACTTGAAGGGGTCCACGAAAAATTCTGAAAAGTTGATACGGCTTAATGGTCATATTTCTGAAAACACAATTTGAAAAAGTTAATCTGCTTTCAAGTTATCGTGCAAACGGCGGACGGCCGGACGGACGGCCGGATAAACGTACAGACCACGGGCGTATTCTTTTAAGTAGCTTTTATGCTAAAGCTCTTAATAAAGGTCAGCTTTTAATATCTTTTCTGCTCAGTTTTGCATTTTTTTATTGACTTACCGTCCTAAGATCATACATTAAATGTCTTACAGTTTGTTAGCCATTATAAAGGAAGAATACCTAGCAGACAAATCTCCTAAAGAGAGGTAAATTCTTCTTAAAAATTCGACTCTTTTCTGATTGCATCATAACAATAATCAAGGGTTATAAAGTATATCAATCAGATATACTCCCCAAAATTGGGGAGTAATTGGATCAATTAGTAATTGTAATTTAATGTAATTGCAATTAATTACATTTTTTCAGTAATTGTAATTGAAATTCAGTTTTAAAATTTTCAAGTAATTGTAATTGTATTTGTAATTGAACACTGTAATTATAATTACAATTTCAATTACAAAAATGCAACACGTGGCGTCTGCAGAAAAAGAAGAAAGTCTTGGGTCTACAGGTTACAGATTCCAGGGATTCGACGATTCATGAATTCACGATTCACGAATATTTTAAAATTTAAATATATATTCTACTTATGTAGTAGTATAGTATAGTATATAATTAAATTCAAAAAATTGTGGCACTTCATGTTATATTTATCTTGCACATCTATGATGATTTTACAATTTATTAATTTAATTTCTAATGTTAAAAACCCAAGACAATTATCTTCACTTCCCAAACGTTCTTCACGTTCCGTTCTCAAAGTCCCTCCTGAGACGTTCGAGAACATTGGTCTGGCTGCCAGCAAACGACTAACAGCTAGTGAGCGAATGATCTTAAGTGATCTGGTAGATATACAGTTCTCCATTTGAGGAGGCGACAGATTGTTTGCAAGGTGAGAAGAGGGTCACCATCTCCTGCGTCCTTCCTGTCATCATGTGCCTGAAGAAACACCTGCACGACTGCCAATCCAGAGCGATTAGAAACACTGGCAAACTGGTTGCCAATCTAACGAATTCGTTGGAAACTCGGCTGTCCGTCTACAAAGACCACAAGGTTTGCTTGTTGGGGGCCCTGTTGGATCCCAGGTTTAAGTCGGCGTGGTGTGAGGATGCTCAGGAGAAGATGAAACTCCAGAACCAGCTCATCGGGAAGGTGGAAGTGATCTACTCGAAATCTGCTTCGAACCTGCCTTTGGTTGAAGTTGAAGGAAACGCCCAAGAACCAAATCCCAAGCGCCCACGACTGTTTTCCTACATCAGCTGCGTAGATTCTAACTCCACACCATCACCGTCAACGACTTCTGCACGGAATGAAGTACTCCTTTATTTGCAAGAACCGTGCATTCCACTGGAAGCTGATCCACTTCAATTCTGGAAAATCCACAGTTCGGCAGGTCTAAAGATGGTCGCCAAAACCATTCTTGGGACCTGCACCCATTGAAAGAATCTTCAATATTGCTGGGAAATTTTATCGACCAGACAGGTGCCGAATGTCACATAAAACTTTTGAATATCAAATGTTAATAAAATGAAATAAAAAGTAATTGTAATTTAATTGTAATTGGTGTGAAGTAATTGTAATTGTAATTAAAACTTTTGAAGACTAATTGTAATTGAATGTAATTGCTAAAAATTCAAAGTAATTGTAATTGACTCCCCAATTGATTCCCCAAAATTGACTCCTCACCTTTCGATTAGGTGAAATTGACTCCCCAAAATTCACTTAATATTTTGTTAAGTGAAATGCGTCGGAATATTTAAAATTTGCTTTCTGGCCCTCCCTCTCTGCTCTTACGGAAATCAGTTACTTTTCAGAAGGATTTCACCCTTAATAATAGTTTGTTTGCTTACTATATGATTGTTAATACATTGAAATCCATATCTATTAAAAATGCTCCATTCTAAGTAACAATTCGTATGCATAGAGAGCACTGATATAACTCCGAATGTATTTTCGCAATTCTCTCGTCAGATGATGGTCTTGCAGCTTGCAAGATAAAGTACGTGTACTGGAAAAGGAAAGTAAGGACATTCCGCCATTTCTGTGCAAAATTCTTTCTTAGAGACATCTATAGGAATGCCAAAAAAAGTCAAATCGTGGGTTATTTTGCAACAGCATTGCGAGAACCGCAACTGTGGATCTGGGGCTGTTTGGATGCCCGAGCTTCTGTCATCTATCGGGCTGTCAGTTCCTAGAAAAAGTCGTCATAAGTGTCTTACTTTAATAACTCCTAGTACGAGGACAAATAGTGGTGAGATTACTCCTTCGTATAAACTTGTTACTTTGTATAATAAAAACCTTTCTCATGAAGATGTAGACATTTTTAATGACCCAACCAATTCTTTTTTTAAGATTTTAAATATCTGATTTTGATTTATTTGTTCCGAAATGTAATCTTTTTCTTTTGATTCCTTCCCCCGCTTGGCTTTTACCACCTGTAGGGGCAGTTTGTATTTGCTTGTACATTCTGATCTGATTAAATTAAAATTAAAATTAAATAATAAAGTCATTATAAAAATTACTTGCGTTCCTGTAGATGTCTGTATGAAAGAATTTTGTACAGAAATTGCGTAGTGTCCTTACTTTCCCTATCCAGTACTTTATTGCAAGAGACGAATAAGTATATATTGTTGTATTTTTTAAAATTTTTTTTAATTTTTTTTAATTTTATTTTTTTAGTTTTTTAATTGTTAGTGATTATTGATAACTTCATCTTTCGTTTTCAACAAAATTGTATGTGACCACAGAATTTATCTTTAATGTGCTTGCCTGAGGACATTTCAGAATGAATCCAAAAAGAGCTGACCTAAGCTAATCTTTGTTTCAGTCTTATCTCCGAATAGCTTCAAAAATAATAATAAGGATTTTGAAAAACCCATCATTATAAAATGCAACATTGACAAAACAATCATTTATTCGAGTAATTGGACCGAAAAATTGCTGTGAATATCTTCATTTGCCTATTATTCATGAGAAAACTTCCTACGACTTACGGGGAAAGGAAGTTGAACGACCAATGAAACAAGAACGATATTGAGTGGGAAAGAACGTGTATGTTAGAAAATAATTAAAGGTCTGGCGGAAGCTTAGGGGATCGATAACGCTTGTATTAAGGGAACTGTTTAATAGCGGCGAAAACGTTTGGCAAAAGAAGAAAACTGATGGAAGTAAATTAGAATAGAATGAATGGACACTGCAGGAGGTAGAGCTCGTGAGACCTCAATAAAAAGTTTAATCAAAATCATGTAATTTTAAAAAATGCAGAGCGTCTTGTAAGACACGTGGAAAAGAAGAAGGGAAGAAAATGCAGATCATTGATGCTTCGTAATGATTATCTTTGGCATTGATTACTTTTAGAAAATCTTTATTTTTTTAATTATTCCCACTTCCATACCCCATTAATTAAAATTTATAAGGCTCTTTGAAAATGTTTTCAAAAAGAAATCATAATGTTTTTCATTTTCCATTTAGAAAGAGAACGAGAGTTTGCATGTTCCTTCATTCTTATCTTTCTTTTAGAGCAGCGATTTTCAACCTGTGTGTTGCGGCATTTCAAGTGCCGTGAGTGAATCTTAAGTGCGCCGCGAAAATTTTAATAAACGCAATTTATTATTATTTTTTTTTACCTTTTGTCATTAAAATTTTAGTGTGCCGCGGAAGTTTATGTGTAGGTTGAAGTGTGCCGCGAGAGAAAAAAGGTTGAAAAACGCTGTTTTAGAGTAATGATAGAATGTTTTCTTTATGTTTACCATCAGATCTTTTCTAAATAGTAATAGAGGAAGAAACAATTACCATATGGAATTAATTTATACCCTAATTAATTTTAGCTTAGCCTTGCTGGCAAAAAAAGCATTCGTTTATTGGAATCGGCCAATATAGGATGCATCAAAAACAATCTTGCACTATTTAACATCTACTGCGGATAAATATTTATGTTAGAGGACGGTGCAAGGCACCAATCTAAAAAAACTCATTAAGTTTGGTTAGAACACGACCTTACCTCATTACCACAAATAGGCCTAGGTGGGGCGTTACCTGAAGGAGCATCTGCCTAACTCGCCGGTCCACTGCCGAAAATCACAAGTCACTACCAAGGTCACTTGACCTAACCGTTATGATTTTCTGACCTTTGTTTTCGTTTCTAAAGCTCAAAATTTTCTTTTCACTAAAAGCAAAGTAAAACTCATGATTCGAGAAGATATGTTGAAATTTTGAAAAAAAAAATTTCTTACGGAAAATGGATCGGCCTCCCAGTGACAGCTAAACAATGGAACAGGCCGAAGCGGTGTATAAAAGGGATGTATTGGATCATAAGTTGCAGTCAGCAGCAGAAGTGGACTGAATATGGGTAAATCCAAGGATTTGACCGACTTTCAACGAGGCATGATCGTTGGAGCTCGACGGGCGCAGTTGAGCATATCGCAAACCGCGAACCTCCTCGGGGTTTCCCGTGCAACAGTGTCAAGGGTATTCCGTGAATGGCAGTTATGCCAAAAAACAACCTCCAACAAACACGACTCCGGACGAAGTTTCCAGTTGTCAAGTTTCTAATCGATGTGTTCATGGACCCAGGAGAGACGTTGCTGACGATGTTTTGTTGTTAGCAAGGTCACCCTCGTGGGTCTTCTGCTTCCATATCCCATGGACACCAGATTTCGCTGCACATTTCGCATCGATACAGCTCTAGTATCACCCTGGTTAAAATCTGAAGTCATTTGGCGTAGTGTCAGTTGCCTGTTAGCGGTGACCATCCTACTCAGACGCCGTTAGTCCCGTTCATTGAGGAGGTGTGGTCGACCACTGCGTTGTCCATGGTGGGAAGTAATGTCGTCAAATTGGTACTCTCGGTAGACTCTTGAAACTATGGACCGTCGTGAGATGTTTAATTCTTGAGCCACCTTCGATATTGAATGACCCATACGCTGTGGTCCACATACCAGGCCACGTTCGAACTCGGATAGCTCTCGTCGTGTAGCCATTGTCACACATAACACCTCACCCCTTACTCATGACAGTGTAACTAAAACTACTGACACTGATTTGCATATTTATACTGTTTGCACATGATGCTACTGCCGCTTAAAAAATAGTCCACTGCTATCCCATGACTTTTGGCATGTGAGTGTAGAATGAAAAGAAGCCAGGAGTAGAACAAGTCGCTGCGTATCACTTCAAACGGTAAGCGATCAAGGCTGGGCGAGATATCTTGCTCAATCGACTTCACTCACTCATATAAACCGTCTGTTGCACGGACAACCACAAATATAGTAACCATGGATGAGTTCCGTCTTCTCAGTCGTCGGCAAAGTCTTTATGAAATACGAAGTCTTCTGGTTTTGATTATTTTGAATGGCATTCAATCAAATCTGGAGAAACAATGAGAATACGCAAACCGAGAAGAGAAGACGGGCAAAACGGACGAGGATGTTGCGATCAAATCTTCGCCATTTGTCAGTTAATGTACAGTGAACTATCACTATCGGTAACCGGACAATTCAGAACATGACAAATCAGAACAAGACAATTCAAAACATCACTAATCAGAATGCTGCTAAATCAGAACTATGCCAAATCAGAACTGTCACAATTAAGAACTATGACTAATCAGAACCTTGTTTAATAACATTATTTAAGGGGAGCTGAAGATAGTGTTGGGCATTATTGAAAAAAACCCGATATTTCGGTAATCGATTTTCCACTAAAACGATATATCTTTAATCGATTTTCATTAAAGTTATACCGATATGAAAATCGATATTTTCCATTCTAATTAGTTTTCAAGTAAAATACATAACAAAGGCGTCAGATTGAATGCAAAACATTTCAATTTTAATGAATTAAAACAAATAAGGAAAACGAGGTAAATTACATTGAATAATAGTTATTTTTATTGCCACAAATTATCGGGAATATTTGCTAAAAATACAGTCATTGCCATGTTTTCTGGTTTAACTCTATTTCTTTTTTCTGTGATTATTTGGCCAGTCTTTGAAAAAAGCCGCTCACACGGAACTGAAGTTCACACAACACAAATATTTTTCTGCTATCTGAAATAAATCAGGAAATACTTCTTTGTATCTTTTCCAGATCTCCAGTTCTGTTCGTCTGTCTTTTACAGAAGGTACATTTAAATATTGACGAAGAGTGAAACTTTATGTTGAAATTATGTTGAAATTTTGAATTTAGAAAACTGGGTTCTAACTTTAAAAGTTGAATATACCATTAAAAATAGGGGTTCCTATTTAAGATTTCAAAGTTATCTCCTAGTAACAATTTGGAATCATTTTGAGGCTGCTGCTGAAAGATGTCCTAAGACTACAAATTGTTGTGAAGGTTTTCACAACACCTTAAAGCCACAAAAAAGAAGTACGAGACCCTGAGTATTAGAGTAGCAAGAATTGTGCAAGAATATCATGTTGAAGAAGACAAATTAATATTTTTACGTCGAATGGCCAATCTGCAGTGATTACTTTTTTGTATTTTGTCATAGTCCATATTTTCATGATTAAATTCGTTTAATGATAAAATTCAAAGTATTTCACAATTAATACCATACATATGAATAAATTTACGTTCTGTTTCGTCACAATTCTGGATTGTGACAGTTCTGATTAATCAGAGTTAAACCAGAAAACATGGCAATGACTGTATTTTTAGCAAATATTTCCGATAATTTGTGGCAATAAAAATAACTATTATTCAATGTAATTTACCTCGTTTTCCTTATTTGTTTTAATTCATTAAAATTGAAATGTTTTACATTCAATCTGACGCCTTTGTTATGTATTTTACTTGAAAACTAATTAGAATAATGTTATTAAACAAGGTTCTGATTAGTCATTAGTTCTTAATTGTGACAGTTCTGATTAATCATTGTTCTGTTTTATCTATGTTCTGATATGCCATTGTTCTGAATTGTGACAGTTCTGATTTGGCATAGTTCTGATTTATCAGCGTTCTGATTAGTGATGTTCTGAATTGTCATGTTCTGAACTGTCATGGAACCATCACTATCATATTTATCGAGATTGAGTCTGCGTTCACGACGGGGAGAGAATATATCAAGGACACAGTGGCCCAAATCATTAACGCTAACATTATGTGGGATATTTATACGTGAGCAAGACGAATCTTTGTGTGGATGTGTAGATTTGAAGTGACATAAAAACAGAATCCCATGCTGTTCTGCCAATATGCTAAGGCACCCCAAGGCAACCAACATTTGACCCGTGTTCCATTCTCCCATGTGGAATCTCCATCAAAACCATGGAGCACACATACGGTATATTAGCTTATTCACTTCTAATATCCCGCTCGTGATACTTATGAACGGTAGCGATTGAAGAGGTTGAGGAGGACATAGACAATTTATTACGTAGGCCTAGTACTGTTTTCTTACTTCCGAAATACTGGCCTTAATGGCCTGCGAAATATTTATGGCCTTGATAGCTGCCACAGAGGAGAGAGTATGACCTTATGACCTGCATTGAACTGTAATTTACTACCTTGCTGGATGTGTCCATCACGCATAAGCCTTGCCTCCTTCTATCAGTTTAGCCTTCTACATTGCCTCTTACAACCCGTCATTCACGCAGTTTTCATTAATCCTGTTTGTCTCCCGTTGTATCGGCTTTATTGCATTCAGCCGCTTCTCCTCTCGTTTTCTTTCAAAAGCTCCCCGCTCATCATCTTTCCGTCTACTGTAACTCTCTTGATTCCATCCTCTCTCTCTTTTCATTTTCTTACCCCCTGTCTCTTAAACTCTTTTCTTATTTTCTCCTCCAGCCTTCCGCTTCCGGGTGGGAGTTTGAATACCAACTCCTTCCTAAGACATCGTCACGGGTTTGCCTTTCCCGATGTAAAACACTTGACAGCTGCCTTATAGAGAACATTAGACCGATCTAACCTAATTCAAACTAAAGCAAATTAAAACCTAATCCAGTACCAAAAAGAGAAAGGCAATTGATTGAAGTGACATCGTCGAAACGCCACTGCCACACTTAATATAGAGGGCGCTTTGAACCTTTACCCAGTAGAGTCCTTGTATAAGAGCTACTGTTTCTTTTAGAGTGACCTTTTTTCCCAGCGCTTAAAAAGGCATTAAAAGGCTAGAAGGTCAGAAGTCTGCGAAAGGAGGCCACCTCAATTTGATCCGAGATGCTTTGCGGATTCTAAACAACGTGCCATTACTCCTTTAGAGTATGATCTATCCACCTATGATGTTTTAATAAACTTTCAAGTATGGGTGTAGCGATTTCCATGATCAGCATCGTATTAGATAAATTGTTCTCATAAGAATAGTCAACACTTTGTTTCAAGCAAAATCAAACGGCAATTACAACTGACAGGAAGGAAACTTTGTTTCCAGCAGAATCACAGACTTTTGCAGAGGTGATAGGAGTATTGTCACGATCGGATTGTAGTAGGTATAAAACAGGTACTTCTACTCTAAGCGAGCGGCCGTGAGGTCTTTTATGGATGCGCCAACTGAAGCAAGCAAAACGGAGAGGCTTGCGGGGGAGCAATCAGAAAATTGCTTCGTCGCATCTGTTTTATCAAATCTCTGGAAAAGAAGTAGTTCAACCCGGAAGAGAGAATGTTCGCAAAAAGCAGAAAGAAAAATAGAGACAGAGCAAGTTAAAGAGCCCTCGGGGAGAGAGCCCTCAGGAATGTGGAAGAGAAAAAAAAATCAGAAATGCATCAACTAAGTTCAAGATAAGTTGGAGAGTTTACGATGGCATGTAAACAGCCTTCATTTTTGCCGAAAGAACTTTTGGATTATTCATTTCAAACTAAATACAATAATTTGGTTCACTTCAGAATTACCAAGGACGAGCGGCAAAACGAGAACCGCATTTTATCTTTCTCACCTACGCACAGCGGATTACAAACATACGGCATCTTTCCATCGGCTTGAACGCGTTTATCGATGAAGACTTCGGATGCGTTGAAGGCTTATCAATTTCAAGCTGAACTCTTTATTAACGATGAAAACTAATATCGCATTGTTGCAGGAGTTAAAAGCATATTGTCTTCTTCAAGTAGCCGCCATCAAGTAGATGACGTTTCTCCTAAAGATACTGTATTACCTTGTACAACGAAACTTCTAAACGTGTATTTGGAATTAGAAATGCTTCTCTATTTTCATTACAAGAGTTATAATTGCAAGATTTTGTGTGAATTAAATATGTTATACATCATTTCATGAGCTTCTTCTCATTTCTCCTACTTTTATCACTACAATCTTCCATTGCACACGCGACAAATATGACACATTTTTGCTTACATGTTAGCTCAAAAACAAATGTCTAAAATGTCATAAGTCGTTATTTTTGTCTACATGGGTTTACTAGTAACAGCAATGTTTTCAAAGTAGTTTTTCATCTACATAAGCGATTACCATAAACAGGTCGATGAAAATTAAAAAAATATAGAAATAATTTTCATTAATTTTTGACCTTGAAAATGGCAAAATAGCCGAAACATTATGTATTACAAGAAACACCCAACCGTTATTAATTTATTACTGCTTTTGAGAAATACAAAATGAATTTATTTTCTTTCGAATCGCCTTCCTAAAAATTTCCATGATTGATGGAGTGGGGGCTTGACTTTTATGTTCGTTTTTTAAAAGAGATGACTCGTGCATTTATCAATAATAACAGTTCAGTTTTACTGTGGGTTCTCTTCTTCCATCTGTGAGCCAAAGTTTCAATTTCCTTGTTCGGGATGTCATCACAGAAAAAAAATTCATGGCAGGTGCCGTTTCAAACCTTTCGAATAGAGAACATTTGTTAGAAATTGCGCGTTGGGCATTTGAATTGAGGAGTGCCATTCGCCATCGGCGATAGACGCTTCCTTAGTTTGGCGACAGTAGAGAACAGATCACAAATGGTCATCGTTTGACAAATGACAATGCTGAAAAATCTAACCCAAAATAATGACGTGACAAAAGGGGAACTGACAGGAAAAAAGATATGAGAATTAAGAAGGCAAACTGCAGTTGTATTGATGCAAGTTTTCTTCTTTCTATAAAGAAGGATGTTTGTTTGTTTGTGGGTTTGTTTGTGGGTTTGTTTGTGGGTTTGTTTGTTTGTTTGTTTGTTTGTTTGTTTGTTTTTTATACAAATCTACAGTTTTATTCCGATCTTGATAAACATTTCGCATACATGACCTTCAAAGCATGAGGAAGGTCACTGTCTACCTCAGATTACGAAAAAATATTAATTATCGATAAAAAATCGATATTCATGGTTATGGCAGGGCATATTAATGAGAAATATCTCATGACCAACAATGCAAGACAAAGTTTTTGCAACAATAAGTATCAACAATGGTATCAACACGCAATTCACAAACACTCTGCACGGACCAACAATATATATCTCATGACCAACAATGCAAATAAAATTTTGTGCAACAATAGTATCAACAATGGTGTCAACACGCAATGCACCAACACTATGCAAGGATCAACAATATATGTCTCATGACCAACAATGCAAGGCAAAGTTTGTGCAATATAGAATTCAATGCATAGAATTCCTGTTATTCAGGCTTTTCTTAGAAAAGAGAATTCTTAGTACTTAACAATTTCTTGAAAATCTTTAAAAATGATCAGTAACTGGAGATAATGAGTTAGCAGACTATTGAGAAAGAGTGAAAGACGATAGAGGAAGCACTCCTTTAGCTCCGTGCTGTATTGAGCAAATGGTAAGCAAGTAAATAGAAGAATCGGCGACCGCTAGACTACACAAAGTGATGAATGGCCAATTTTTGCTTCAAGGCATCGAAAGAAAAAAGGAAATTGCAACAACATCAAGTGTACATCTAAAGTGAAATTACGTGAGTAAAAAATTATTTAGACTAGAAGGCATCCTTGGAGAGGTCCATCCATTGTGAGCCTTTAAAAAATTTTTTTTCGGCAAATCAAGTCCCGGTATATCACTTAGAATGGATTTTTTCAGTGAAGAGGTAAATTCCTGTCTTTCTGATTTTTCTTAGAATGGATAGTCCCTTCGCTCTATATTGTAGTGATTGAGTTATTATTTATCCAATTTGGAGGTTTAATTTAGCTTTTTCAGGTTGTTCTGTTTACCTACAAGCGTAATTATCCCGGGCAACGCCGGGTCCTCTGCTAGTATTTATATAAAAATCATATTTTCAAAACAAGAATGAGAATTAAAACGATGTTTGTTTCATTCAAATTATGTTTGGATCTGTTGAACGCGAGCGAAGCTAAATTATTTTTGTATGCCAGTTTGCTAACACTTTAAGATAATGAATATTTCTCAAATCGGTAAGAATGCCAATGAGCTTGTTTTCCTTCGTATAAATTCAATGAATCTAAAGATGCCGCAGATTTTTTTAAATTCAAAACGTAATATGATATATGCCACTATATCATTACTTGTCACGTGATTTTCCGGAGAAAAGCACAGTGAACAGTGAAGGAGGAGGGGGGTCGCGGACTCGAGGTTTCAGAACGCGGTTTTTCTGGAACAAGAAATATTACTCGAGTTCGCGCTCACCCCTTCCATTGAGTGGTTCGGCCGGCGAGATAAACGAGAAGAGATTTTCTCATTACGGGGGACGTCAGAAGGACCCTGGAACTGACGGAGATCGGAGGAAAGCGTCGCAGCAGGAAAACTCCTATGGGATCGGCTCGGAGGGTTTGGCGAGCCATGCTTGGAGACGGAAAAATTTGTCAGGGAACCGTCGCGAACCAGACAAGTTCGTCGAATGTCCTAATTGCAATGTGGAAGCAATTGGCATGGCTGCAAAGGCTTCTCAGCGGAAAGAGACTTATTCCTCTACGCCTGTAGATAGTGGATTTAATTCGTCGGACTGTTGCAAATTCCCTCCTTTCAGTGTTTCACGGAGAAACATTACTACGGCGAATAACAGTAGTTATAATTTTACAGACGCTAGCGAGAAGCGAAAATCTTCTACAGCGGCGAGTGATTCTCCCCCTCCAGAGACGAATGGATGGAATCCCGTCAGTGAAGCAGTTTCATTGAGTTTGGAGAATGCGCCGAATTTACAGGGTAATATTGAGCAATTAATCAAGACATTTCTCTGTTCAAGTGTATGCATATCAATTGTCTGAATTGGCATTGTATGACTATAATAGTTAGCTGGAACTGTCCAAGTTTGAAGTCGGTGTTTTGGGAGGCAAGCCTTATTGAGGAGCGAGGATTAATGGGAATATTTCCGCTCGGCTTGCGCGGCTATCTAAACGACAGTCTTGGAACTTTAATGCCATTCTCCGACAAAGCAAATTGTCTTCTTTTTACTATGTACGTTTAGGCGAAGAATTTCTTCAAAGATAATTGTGCTGGTGATTTTCCGAAAAGCAAATTATCGTCTTTTTCCTAAGTACGTTTAAGCGTAGAGTTTTCTTCAAAGATAATTGTGCTGGTGAATGTTATGCATCTATCATTTGGAGATTATTGATTTGATTATTTGCATTATTGGATGTCTCAATTAGACAGGGGTTAATTGCGTATTGATAACCCTCAATTTTTACCTTGTTTAAGAATTGTATTTTAATAGTCCCTTACAGTGCATTAATAGATTATTAGTTCTGGATTAATGTACTTCACGAATAAAGACTTTATTGATATTATTAGACGTTAACTCTTCTAAGATAATCAGTTATATGAGTAGCTTATATGCATATATTTCCTAAATGATGAATATGGAATTTACCAGCCCTCTTCATTTTGTCTTCGTTGCTTTACGAATTTGTTGCTGGTGAAGGAATTTTTCTAATGCTTGTCTGCTTTTCACCTAGATGCAACGGACGAGGCGCTGGGGACATCTTGAACGAGTCGCAAGAGCATCTTTATCTACCCGAGATCTGCAGGTTTCATCGCAGTTGGATGTTCCGGCAAGTCTGCAGCGATCTCCATAGAAGTGCTCGACGGAGATCCACTTATCTCTTCGTAACTAGGATTTTGGGCGTATGCGGATTTAAGACACGCTTCCCACTGCCAAATGGGCTGCTAAGAATATTAGCTTGGCGTTTTGCTATTTAATTTCATTAATTTAATCTGCTGACAAGTGATCAGCTTTGCAATTATTTGTACGTTTTATTATTCGCCCAGAATAAACTTTAGTTGTTTAAATTTTTAAAGGTTTCACTCACTACCTAGTCTTACACGTGACATTACTATAATGGCGGATGTAGAAGATAAGAAGGACGAGACACAAAAGTTACTGGACAAACAAAACAATTAGACGAAGTGATAAGACCCTGAAAAAAAGCTGACGTTTCGTTGCTTTTCACAGCAAAAGATAAAAGTAATTACTGAGATTCCTTCTGGAAAAGACTCCTTCCATTAGTCCACTTGGAACCACTGCTCCAACATTTTCTTTTTATCCACTTTTTTAATCTCCCATATTTAACAATTTTATTGCCCAAGTGGATTTTAAAATTCTACAAGCTGTTTTTTATATCGCACAATACATTTTTTATTTTGCAAACTACATTTTACGTTTATTGGAAACTTATTATTAGAGAGATTAACTGGGGACAAAATGACTTGAAGTTTGCTAGGAAGGATGCGGATTGGACTGTGGAACAATGGGGAAAAAGTCGTATAGCCGAAGAGCCCTGACTTACTTTATTTCAGAGCAATGGGCACTTCAGGGTAAAAAGGGAAACGCAAGATATTGTAAAGCTTATAAAGATAGTGCTATGATCTAGGCTCCCTTCAGTTGATCTGGTTAAAGTTTAGGCAATAATAAAATGAAGTCAGCTTATTATCTGAATCAACTGAACCAAACAGGAAAGAAACAGGTCTAGGATTAGCAATATGTTAGCGTTTTTATTGGGTGCTCGACGCGTTTCGAGAAACATCTCATCTTCAGCAGCAAAGATCGACCTCCTTGAGAAACGACTCAAGCACAATATCAACAAGAGGATGCACAATAATGATTATGTAAACTTAGCCATAGAAATTGAAGTTGCCTTAATTAAACTCCCTCCTGATGAACGTTCCAGTGCTCGGATCTCAGCCGCCCAGGAAGTGGAAAAAAATCAGTAAAATCACCTCAAATGCCAATTCTTCACAAGACAATAGAATGGCCGCAAAGTTCAGAAAAAAAAGTTAGATGATTACCAAGCTTCCCTGGTCGGAGCACAAAGGGGAATGCTACAATAATAATTTACAACAAAGACTTCCATAAGAAAATAGAAGCATTCATCGCAGATAACGGTTTCACGCAACTTACTAAGGTCCCCACACTGGCTTTCCAAAGAGACATCAAGTCAGTGTCCAGAAACTTTAAATCCCAATTATAAAATTATAATTAGGATTCCTTCACTTTAATAGAATTATAACTACGCAACCCTCTCCGCCCCATATCCCTGTGCTCATCAAGATACATAAAATTTAGCAATCTATCCGCCCAGTCGTCATTTGTATATCCTCCACTTTTTAAAGGTAGTCGATCTTTGCTCCTGAAGATGAGATGTTTCTCGATACGCGTAGAGCACCCAATGAAGACGCTACCTAAACCTGTTTCTTTCCTATTTATTTACCAGCAATATAGATCAGATATGCAACAACTGAAGCACCAGAATATCCCATCAATGGATTCCTTCTGGACAGGTTTTGGACAACAATGCCAAGGTTCAGTATGCTCAGAGTGTGAAAGAGCATGTGTCACGTATTAGTATTTGTGAAATTAATATGATCAGAGAGAGGAGCGGAAACAAATTTGAGCTAAATCAAAGTTTAATTTTTAAAAAATTTGGAAGAATAAATTCAGAATTCATTTGTAAATATTCTTTAGGTAGAGATTAACAAGTCAATGGCATAAATGTTAATCCATAGGTAATTGTTCAGGTAATGAAATAATCTTGGAACACTTGTTTGATGTAATGTTGCATGGGCCTAATAGTTGTGGGCACTAGAGGGTCTGATGTGGAGAATGTGGTAAATGAGGCGTGTATACAATGAGGATCGGGTCGGAATTCTAATGTGAAGCTCGTCATCCTTAACACAGAATACGACGACCTCAAGAGGGGAGTCAACTGGTCGAGCTAATCAAAACGAAAATGTAAAAATATCCGAGTACTAGAAGAGGTCCCGGCGTTGCCCGGGATAATTACGCTTGTAGGTAAACAGAACCACCTGAAAAAGCTTAATTAAACCTCCAAATTGGTTAAATAATAACTCAATCACTACAATATAGAGCGAAGGGACTATCCATTCTACGAAAAATCCGAAAGACAGGAATTTACCTCTTCACTGAAAAAATCTATTCTAGGTGATATACCGGGACTTGATTTACCGAAAAAAAAATTTTAAAGGCTCACAGACGCCTTCTAGTCTAAATAATTTTTTACTCACGTAATCTTACTTTAGATGTACACTTGATGTTGTTGCAATTTCCTTTCTTCTATCGATGTCGTGAAGCAAAAATTGGCCATTCATCACTTTGTGTAGCCTAGCGGTCGCCGATTCTTCTATTTACTTGCTTACCATTTGCTCAATACAGCACGGAGCTAAAGGAGTGCTTCCTCTATCGTCCTTCACTCTTTCTCAATAGTCTACTAACTCATTATCTCCAGTTACTGATCATTTTTAAAGATTTTCAAGAAATTGTTAAGTACTAAGAATTCTCTTTTCTAAGAAAAGCCTGAATAACAGGAATTCTATATTGCACAAACTTTGCCTTGCATTGTTGGTCATGAGACATACATTGTTGATCCTTGCATAGTGTTGGTGCATTGCGTGTTGACACCATTGTTGATACCTATTGTTGCACAAACTTTTATTTGCATTGTTGGTCATGAGAAGTATCTTATCTAAAAGATGACAACTCGAACCACATTGTAGTTGTTGATAAGGAAAACTATTTTCATAATGTCCAAAAAATGCTTGATGAAGGCCCTTACATAGAACTCAGTAGCAACCCCTTAAAAAACTTAGTCACTAAAGTCAAGGAATGCATCAAAAATGTAATATTATCTTTAGAGACGCTAAACTACCAATCAATCCTATCCTGCCACGATTATATTGTCTTTCTAAAACCCATAAGGAAGGCAATAAGTGGAGACCTATTGTAAACAGCATCAATTCTCCTACAGACCTTTTAGCCAAGTTTATGCTAAAAAACTTCCTCATGAAATTAAAACTAAATGGTCTAGATTTCTCAATTAGAAATTCTCTAGAAATGTGCCATAAGTTAAAGAATTCTCGAGTATCAAGTGATGACGTGTTAATCTCGTTTGACATTGAGTCACTATATCCGAGCATTCCGCTTATAAGAGCGATTGAAGTTCTTGAAGACACAATGGATGAGAATGAGTGGCCCTTAGGGATTGTTAGTGAGGTTATAACGGTCATGAGACTTATTTTATTCAACAATGTTTTTGCCTTTAACAACAAATGGTACAAAATGACCGATGGTACTCCTATGGGAAGCAGCATCAGCCCTTTTGTAGCTAATGTCTACATAAGAAAATTAGAAAACCAAGCCTTAATAGAATTCAAATATTTTTCGAATGTGTGGCTAAGATACGTGGATGATGTATTTTCAATTTTTAATACGAAAGAAGAAAACGTTGAGACCTTTTTGTCCAACCTTAATAATCTTTGCCCAAATATTAAGTTTACTAAGGAAGTAGAAGCCAATGGTAGCCTTCCATTTCTGGATATTAGATTAACAAGATCAGGAGAGGAACTAAGTTACGACATCCACAGGAAAGCAAATTTCGTCCCAAATTTTATTAAAAAAAGACTCTAACCATAGCTACCAACACAAATTAGCAGCATTTAGACATATGGTATACAGAGCGCATGTCATCCCTCTGAACGCAAAAAGCAAGGAAAATGAACTTAAAACAATCGAGGAATTTGCCAGATTGAACGGTTACCAGAAAGAAATAGTTAACAGCATCTCCAAAAAAGTAAAACACAAGATCAACCTGGAAAACATCACCACACTACAGAAAGGTTTGGTTGGTTTGGTTTGTTTGATATTAACGTCCTTTTCAACTACTATGGCCATTTCAGGACGGCGTTATAGGGGCCGCAAATTTTGCCTCGCAAGGGTTCTTTAACGTGCAGCCGGCAAACGACTACAGAAAGGAGACATCCCAGGAAGAGTGTTAGCCTTGCCCTACAATCAACAACTAAATAGGGGCATCAGGAGGATCGCAAGAGAATTTGGCCTTACTATAGTCTATAGGAGTTCCAACACAACTAAAAAAACAGATAAAGAACCCAAAGGATATAATTCCGCAGGAAAATAGACCAGGAGTCTACAAATTACCATGTGCCAAATGTAATGCGGTTTACTACGGGCAATCACGGAGAGCAATCAAGACAAGAATTGGTGAACATTTGGCATGTATCAGGAAAGGAAATTTTGCAGTATCGAGATTCGCTGACCATATCTTAGATTGCCAACATGACTATAATCCTGAAGACTTTGAAATTATCTACAGCACAAGTGACCCGAAACTGTTAAATATCCTGGAGTCGTATGCCATCACCAGTGAAGAACCTGCTAATTTACTAAACAGCGATTTGGGCCCCATGGACGTGACACAATTGAGAGACTTGGCAAAACTTTTACATATTGCCAATATGGAAAGAATAAACGTACCATGGACAACAACGACTCCTGATTGGTTGATCATCGTCTACCTGTAGTTTCAATTTATGTACTTTAAACTTACATTTATTTCTGTAACTGGATTGTAACTAGCTCTCTTTTACTATATAAGTGACTCTGTAATTCTTCTACTTTATCAGAACAGAACTTCTCTGGTCTGATCAAGTTCTTGTATACGCTGAGGAAGGCAGCTTGGCTGCCGAAATGCGCATACGTTGCAATAAACCTCTGATGTGGAATAGTGGTTTCCTGTTGTTCTTATTAAAATTATTCATTACCTCCGAGTCGATCTCTTCTATGATACAGTCTTTGCCATCCCATTCATCTATCAGCCGACGAGAAATTCGAGTGGCTGCTTTCTTCTCTGCTGTTGGAGCTGAAGAAGGTGGTGCTTGCTTCAGCAGAAGCCTCCAAAGATCTTACAAGGAGAGGGCCCCAACGAACAATCGAGTATTTTGATGCCCTTTGGTAGGATGGTAGTCTGATATGTCCTTTTCGTAAACCAAGTCCGCAGCCTCCAACTTGGCCTTATTTTCGAGAAAATCCATTTTAAAGTCTGCGTTATATAACTAGTGTAAACTGTACCTTGGCAATCATCACAACAGCGGCAGCCGAACAGGTAACGTCGTGGCGTACGAACCGTCAGATTTCGAGTTCGAATGCACCCGTGTTAGGCTTTGTTTTGTTTTTTTTTCTTTTAATGTTTTGTAACTTTGCTATCGTCCACTTTTTAATATATTTTTCTGTTATAATATGCTGTTATAATGAAAAAAATATTTTGAACAAGTAAGAGCAATAAGGAACACATTTTCAACTAATTATGATAATAATATCTATTATAAAAGTGTAAACAATTCATAAACATATATCGATTTTAAAGAAAAAACAAATTTTTTAATGTTTAACTTTTCATTTCTTCTTATGTTCAGGTTTTGATGTCTTTGCTTCTTGCCCATATTGGGCGCTATAATAAAATAACATAAAATAATCGTTTTAACAAATAATTTCGAAGTTGTAGAATATTTACAGTTAGGCTTGTCGAATACAACGTGCTGGATGGTATTCTTCAAAAAAAATTTGAAAGAACTGTCGGTCTTTAAAAACAGCGTTATAAAAATTAAAACAAAAAAAAAATCAATGCCTGGACTCGAACCCACGATCTCGTGATTGGTACGCTCGAACGTTAACTACTTGGCTGCTCGCCGTTGTGATAAAGCATCTACAGTTGTCGAGATGCAGCTTATACTAGTAATATAAGACAGACTTTAAAAAGGATTTTCTCGAAAAAAGGGCCAAGTTGGAGGCTGCGCACTTGGTTTTACGAAAAGGGCATATCAGACTATCATCCTACTAAAGGGCATCAGAAAACTCGATTGTTCGTTGGGTCCCTCTCCTTGTTAGTCAGGGGTCTCGGCGCACATGTATAAACGACCAAATAGAGCGCCATTTGCAATCCAGCAAACATTCAAAGCTGTAGACCGAAGGTGAAATGGAAAGCGTTGCTTAGTCACTGTACGGAGCCGCTTAAATGATGAGTAGCGGCACCGAAATGTTGATGGACTCAGTCTATTCCATTCAAGGAGCAAGAAAGATTTGAGAGATGATGGAGTTTATTTCATTAACCCCTCTTGTTCCATAATAAATGGAATAAACAAAATCCACTTACAAACCAGTCTTCTTAATCGGCCCATTCACTTATAAAGCGCACCTGGACGAGGCAACCAATTGCCGCACACAACCATCTGAAGAAAACACTTGGTGGATAAATTGAGCACATTCAGAGACCAATGTTTAAGTCCTAGCTCTGGTACCAAGCGCACCTGCACTGTCACGTGTAATAGTGAAAAGAACAAGGTGCATGAATTTATAAAAACTCCAAATGTTTAATAAATGAACAATGAACAATAAAATACACTTAATAATTAATGAATTTCCTCAGTAATTGATTTAAACACAAAATATTCAATTAACAAGGTTAGGAGAATAACGGTGTGTGGAAGCGAATTGCTTCTAAAGAAATCTCAGCCACTCAGTGGTAATGTGTGTATCCATCGCCGAATTAAGACGTTATAGTATTTCTCATAAAAGAAGTCCGTTGACCTTTGTTCGGGTCAGAGTGGAAACCAATCAGATACAAGTACTGTTGATTCATTACTTTCTCCTGATATTAGAGAGAGCTAATTCTTAATGCTTTGATGTTAATTCTAATTGTTTGTAAACTTCCACATCGTGATATTTTTAAGTAAACAAATTAGAAAGAGTTTATAAATATTTAATCTACTCTATGTTAAGGAAAATTTATTGAAATGTGTGTAGCTCTGAAGCGCGAGAGCTGTGTGGAAGCAAATTGCTTGTAGAGAAATTTCAGCCACTGTGTATGGTTCAGGTAATGTGTGCGTCCATCGCTAAATTAAGATGCAAGGTAAGTTCGCTTCAATGGGCGTGTTCCTTCACATTCGAAATGAAGCTTGCCACAACTAAGCAGACAATATGCAATAAAGAACTGTCACATTAGCTATTTGGAAAATTTTAAACATAGATTCTTATTCCAATATTTATTTATTTATTTATAAGGATACAGAATAAAAATTTCCCTATCGGTGTCTGTATGGCAGAGGCCGACATGTTAGGTCCCCGACTGGGATAGAATAAGAAAGGGTACAGTGAATACATGAAAAGATACAGTTTTTTATACAGATAAAGACGGAATTTCGTTAGACAGTAAAGCTATTTTTTTATAGAGAGAGAATGATTAGAATTAAAAAGGACAAAAATTAGTTATGTTGGAGAAGATATATTTATTCAGTTCTTTCTTAAAAGTAGTAAGACGTAAATGAAAGTGGATGGTTTCGGGAAGAACAGCCCACCATCTAACTCCGATGTACGAGATACAATGGCGCTGGTAGCTGTTTTTTACGAGGGCAGTTCTGAAAGGAATGGGATTACAGGTTGGGTAGGTATGTATTTGGTGTAGAGGGACCAAGATAAGGGAGTGGTAAGAGTTAGATTGCAATTGAGAATTTTGTAAACAAAAACAGCTAATTGGATGAAAAATAATTGATATACCGTTGCTATATTCCAGTAATACGTATATAATTGTATATATTAAATTCCAAGATGGATAATAGCCTTCCTCATCTTAGCTGAATGACAATATCAATGCTAACCAATCAGAAATAATTATCTTAGCTGGCTCAGCAATAAATACTTCATCCAAGTTTGGTTTTAGTTTCATATATCCATTGATAGGAATTACTGCTCTCTATGCAATTTACAATTAGAGAGATATAACAAAACAATAGGCAATAATGATTTTTCGATTGAAAAATGGAAGGAAAAATTCTGCGACCCGGATTCGAACCAGGAACCTCGACTATCATGGCCGACGCCTCTACCAATTGGGCTATCGCAGACACCACGGACAGCCAAGCTGTCCCAAGGTGTCGTAAAGACAACCAAGTTGTCACGGTTGAAAGCCCAATGGGAGACGGGAACCTGGCCCGCAGATCGAGAATTTCTCCACTCCAAACCATCAGAAAGTTGATGAACTCACAAGAAAATAATTATAATTATCAACTGGAGATAGCTTGGCTGTCTGTGATGTCTGCGATAGCCCAATTGGTAGAGGCGTCGGTCATGATAGTCGAGGTTCCTGGCTCGAATCCGGGTCGCAGAATTTTTCCTTCCATTTTTCAATCGAAAAATCATTACCTATGCTTGGAGAGCATCTCCAGTTGATAATTATAATTTTTTAATAGGCAATAAAATTAATATTCCTCTATTAATTTATTAGCGACAACAATTCCAACAATATAGTCGCAGTAGAAAGTATAAATAAACCAGAATCAACAAATTCCTAGACGCCAACAATTTATAATTATTAAGCCGCAGAGGCTACGAATTAGGCAGGCAAGAATCCTCCCAATTTTGTGGCCTGATATCCATTTATTCTCAATGGAAATGCAGGGTGAAAATTAATTCCACTGCCAAACTTGGAGAGATAGTAGGGTAGTCGAAACAAACAACTTTTCTTTATACCAGTTTTGCGAGAAAAATTTATTTCCCAACGCAGAACACTTCAGCAGAACTCCAAGACATGTGAGAACAGGAACGATTATTATAAAGCATTGTGATGTAGAACGAATTTTTTTTATATAATTCATTCTACATCACATGGTCCTAAAATTTTATAAAATACATTTTTTTTTTCCTGTGTTCCAAATAAAAATATATATCCTGTGTGGAAGAGGAGATACTGCAATAGTTTGCAGAGGATCCCTCAACAAGCACACGTGCAGTCGCACATGCTGTGAGGACCAGTCAGACAATTTTCTGGAATGTCATGCATGACAATGGGCAACAACCATACCACGAACAGACTGTGCAGGCTTTGCGACCCAACGACTACCAACTAAGTGTGCACTTTTCCGACTGGTATTTTCAGAATGTTGCCGTCAATCCCGCGTTTGGTGAACTTGTTTTGTTTTCTGATGAAGCACAGTTCACCAAGTATGGTCTCTTCAATTGCCACAACCGCCACGTGTGGAACGACACAAACACTTTGAACAACTGCTGTAACTGTTCTGTGTTGGTAAATACATTTTTCTCGCAAAACTGGTATAAAAAGTTGTTTGTTTCCACTATCCCTACTACCTCTCCAAGTTTGGCAGTGGAATTTATTTTCACCCTGTATACCGGGACAGAAACAACAGTTCTCTAATACAGAAACCTCTTCAAATAGCATTGAACATGAACATATCTTTATCTAGCTATAAATATAGAGAGAGTTTCTCTATAAAGGAGAACACGTGAGTTCGTCACGGAAATAGTTTTGCATTGTTGTTGCACGTTGAAGCATTGTTGGCACTCACTTGAAGCACACGCCGGAACTGAAAAGTCACCTGACCATTGTTGTCTGAGCAACAATTTTTATCATCAACTACAATGACGTATATTAAAGATAGACTCCGAATCCTATTGTTAACAGCGGCAAAAAGTGAAGCAAATTGAGCCATGATAGTTCTGGGCAGGAGTGAGCCGTGGAGTAATTAGCTGTCTGGCTGCTTTGTTTTTGAAGATTTTGGACCCGAGGAATTATTAATTCAAAACCATTATTCAAAGTTGTTCTGCGTACAACTGTACAAACAGACAAGAAAAAGGAACAGGAATCATTTTCCAAAAAAAAATAAATCAAAAATACGTAATTAAAATGAAAATACGCTACTGAAAGATAATCGAAACGAAATTGAAATTGATACCATGATCGAAAAATTGTTTATAAAATATAATAAAATACCTCAAATACAAAGTAAACGAAAAGATAAACTTATCACTCCGTGATCGGCGTGTGAAAGAATTATTAATCAGCTACTCTCGTGTTTAGCCATGTGTTTTGCATCATCTTCACTCACTTTCAGCCATGACAGTTCTGGGCATGGAGCTTCCCAATTTGCTTCAAGTTACAACAATAGGATTCGGAGTCTATCTTTAATATACGTCATTGATCAACTAGCAATATTACCCGGGTGGAAAAGATGCGTTGAGTAATTTTTTTAACGATTGTCTGTTATGTTAAAAATTGAACTATGATTAATAAAGTATCAATGAAATGCAAGAAAATGAGAAACAGTCTAGAAAGCCTTCTCCAAACCTTTCATAATCATTTTAAACCAAACAGGATGATTTATGAACAATGAACTGGAAACAAAAGAAAATTAAATTATATGTACAAAAGTAAACAATGAAAAAAAAAATGATAAGACAAATGAATCAGCTACACAGGCAAGCTGGGCAGGGATTGTCATGTAGTTGTGCATTCAAGTCCATTTTAGTAAACAACATTGTATGCCCCTGTGGCGCAAAAACATTTACATTTCGACAGCTGGACACGCGGAAGCAAACAATGTATAACTGACCGTGAGAGAAGCAAGCTTCCTGAAAATATATACCTGCGACCTTGAAAGTCTGGAAAAATTGAATAAAATGAAACATTCTTCGTCTGGCATCGTCATATAGTGACATCCTTTGAAAAAGAAAAGTCTAGCTGATATGCCCGTCGGGCGTCGCTCGGGCTGTTTGTTCCAATGACGTATATTAAAGGTAGATTCCGAATCCTATTTTTAACATCGCCACCAAAGTGAAGCCAAATGAAGCCATGGCAGTTCTGGGCAGGAGTGAGCCGTGGTGTTCTTAGCTGTGTGGCTTCTTTGTTTTTGACGATTTTGGGACCGAGGAATAATTAATTCAAAACCATTCCTCAAAGTTTCCGCGTACAACCGTACAAATAGACACGAAAAAAGATCAGAAATCACTTTCCACAACCATAAATCGAAAATACGTACTGAAAGATGATCGAAACGAAATTGAAATTGAAACCATGATCGAAAAACTGTTTATAAAATATTATAAAATATTTCAAATACAAAGTTAACGAAGAGATAAACTTATCATTCCGTGATCGGAATGTGAAAGAATTACTAATCAGTTACCATGTTTAGCCATGTATTTTGTTCACTTTCGGCCATGACTGTTCTTGAAGGCGGACATTCCCACTTCAAGTATGTTGGCAGGTTTCCGGGTCTATCTTTAATATACTTTATTGGTTGGTATGATGAAATTTTGCATTATTGATGCTGAAATTTAAGCTATGGTCACTTTAATCATTATACAAGGTGTGCCAAAAGAAGCGGGACGGTCGAATATTTCGCGAAATTTATATCGGATCGAAAAACTGAAAAACACGTGTTCAATATTTTTCAA
>JAHWFO010000211.1:2634591-2658748 GCA_023313115.1 Rhysida immarginata | reverse complement strand
CCCCGGGGGGGTGGGTGGGGGTGGAAATTTTTATGGTACTGAATACAGTTTTACACGTAGAATCTGAATCTGCAATAAAAAATGGGGGTTTCCATTTAAGATTTCAAAGTTGCCCCCCGCTCCACCCCCGGGGGTGGGGGTGGGAGGTCGTGTTTGGTGTCATTCGATAGATTTTTGAAAAATATTGAACACGTGTTTTTCAGTTTTTCGATCCGATGTAAATTTCGCGAAATATTCGACCGTCTCGCTTCTTTTGGCACACCCTGTATAGTAATTTTACTTCTATAAACGAAATTAGTTAATAAAATAATATTAATATGTCAAATTAAAAGTTACAATAGTATATAACTAAATTTTAGCACGCTCTTTTAATCTCCTGGTCTGTGCACACGCGCAAATTCTGTTGTTGTAGTCAACAATTGGATTGCTGTATTTATGGAAGAAGCGATTTCAGTCTCCTCTATTGCATGAATTTGGCTACTTCTCAAAGTTAACAATGTAATTTGTAATTTAACGCTCGTACAACGTAAGTGCGCCGTCTGGTCTCACCATCTAGTGACATACTTTAAAAACAAAGTATATTCAACTTTTCAATTAAAGCTCTAGATTAGGTTAGATGCCCTAATTGCATAGAGATTGCAATTTTAAAGTAATGGATGTGAAGAGAAGCGGCTGCAATGTTAAAGTATCCGTATTTTTGAGCCACAAGGAAATTTATCACGTCCCAAACTCTGAATAATTTAAAATGTTTCATTGAAAAAATAAATCTGTGGTGATAGGAAAAAACTGAGGTCAGCTACGGATTCAGCACAAAAAAAAAGTATAAGAATCAGCTCTTAACGTTAAAAAGGTTTTAAAAAGTTATTTTTCTTATTTGAAATGATCACCAGCGTTCTGACATTATTTTTGGGTTAAAGAATATACGCTGGCGCTCAATGAAATTGCACCACCCTGAGTTTCACAATCTTATCCTTATTGCTGGTAGTTAATACTGTTTCCTTGTCTTTAATATGACCTGATCTCATTTACATCATGGCCGGCTATCCTGACAGCCATAATTTACATCCCCCTAATTAGCTGATGCAAGAAGCCTGAGACTCGCAAGACCAGTCCATAGGCTTAGCCAGTATTTATGTTAGGGGGCGAGGGCAAGATACCCACTTTAGAGGGACGTGGGGTATCAAATACATATGTAAGAAAAAAATTACGTAGCAACAATGCACTAAATATCAGCTTAATAGTTGAGGAATAAATCCAATACAGATACTCCAAATTTTACCCTTGTACATATTATTTCTATCAATAATCAAGTATTGGTTCTCAAACTGTTCACAATCACGTATCACTAAAGTAAAATTTTTAACAACCTCATGCAGTACCATTCAAACATAACTGATATACATTGCCAACGACCCTTTCCAAGTATCACCAATAGTATGCGTGAGAACTGGTGGTATAGAGGTTTACTTGAATTAAATAGGGGGAATAGACTAATAGGGTGTTATGCAATTTCATTGAGATCAGTGTATTAAGCAGATCGATTGTCTTGTCGTCAATACGAGATTTTGGATAAACTTAATACACCGTAATCACAGATAAAGGTGATCTCCACGAAAATATTGGATGGCCGTAAATATTAATTCAAAAGTTGACTCTGTGGAACAAATCAATAATGCTTTTACAATCATCGCAACAATTAAAGTGTGCGGCATTTTTTGGTGAGTAACATACGAGGGGCGGTCATAAAATTGTTACAATAAACAATAAAGAACGATCGCTTTTGAAAATGTGTGGTGCCATTGGGAAGCGACATCCCTCGAATGCTGGAGTATACTGTACAAAGCGGCATTTGGTGCAGTACCACTAAACGCCACCAGAGCGACTAAAGAAACACGGCACAGCCCGTCGGAAAATTGGAGGTGCGAGCCGTGATAAGGTTCCTGCATATGAAGGGAAACAACGACAAACAAATTCATGAGTAATTAGTTGCGGTTTATAATAATAATAATAATAATCTAAACAACCCGCAGGTTGCCCCCAACAGGCCGAAGCCCAACACGGGGTTTTCTTTTGATAATAAAGGACAATCACAAACATCCATGCCCCAGGCGGGATTCGAACCCGCGACTTGCTGGTTGCGAGAGCGATAAGACCTGCGCCTCAGCGCTCTCGGACAACAAGCCGGCCCCATCATACGAGACATTCGCCATGTACAGTATTCGTCGACGTTTCCAGTGCGCCCAGACAAACGTGGAAGACGGACCTCGGAGCGGACGTCTTTCCATCTATGACGAGCCACAAATTGCGAAGCAAGTGAAGATGATAGGCCTCTCAGACGGCCGTATCATGGGTCAGTGGAACAGATCATGGGTCAGACTTCTACACGACAACGCGCCAGCACATTCCGCACATGAGACCATGCAACATGGAAAATCCAACTTCTTCCTCTTCCCTCGCCTGAAGAACCCGCTTCGTGAATGGCATTTCCAAGACGACGACGAGGTCATCTTCGAGGTATAGCAGTTCCTCAGCAGCCAAAAGGAGGACTTCTATAAAAGTGGCATCCAGCAAGTCGTCCATCGTTGGGAAAAGTGTGTGGCCCTCGGAGGTGCATATGCGGAGGACTGACGCTACCACCATGCAGGATCACCCCATCTCTCAGTCTTCCAGCTGATTGTAATGGCTTTATGACCCCCCTCGTATTATCAGCACTGAAAAATATACATACATAAATACCAGCATATTACATGTATTATAACATTCTAAAATGTATATTGAAATAATATTTACCATTCTTGTATATCTCGTGATGGAACTCGTGATGAATTTTTGATTCGGCAATTCCTATGAATAATAATAATTTTACAAATAATTTTAAAATGTTTGGAATATACAGGGCTTAGCTCTTTAGGGCTTGGAATAGCTCTAAAGTGTATAAATAAAAATTACGCCTTAAGGTAAAATTTTGTGCTGGATGAAACTGTTTGCATCCTCAATATTTGTGAGAAGTTTGTGCGAGGGTAGAGCTTGAGTTTTTGCATCTATGCTTTTAATTTACGTCTTGAAAAATAATAAATATTTACATATTTATCTTGTTCAAGTATATGTAGGTGTGCAACTTTTTCTGTTTTGTTTCTGCAACTCACATTCCTTTTACAGTGCGTCTTAAAAGTTTAGGTAAACATGTTTCTAAATGATTTCAAAGAATTATTGAATGCAAAACAAATATTAACATTCATAACTGAATTATATCTTCAATCCAAGTTACAAAGCAAAAGCACTGGCTTCTAGTTCATTATTTTAAAGATGATTTTTAAAAAAATGAAAAATCCACTGTCTCAAAAGTTTAGGTAATTATTGAGTTTGCGCAAAAAATAACGCTATTAATAGTCAGTGTGCTTTCCATCATCATGAATCACATCAAACACATGATCATTAACTGTCATGATTAGTTTTCGCATCGATTCTTGATTGAGATTGTAACAAACATCTTCAATTGCTGATGCTAGTTCTGCTACTAAAGTAAACTGACGACCACCAGCATACATCTGACGTGACATGATGCCCCAAACATTCTCAATGGGATTGAGATTCGGACTTCTTGATGCCACTTCATAAAATGAATTTGACCAGTCGTTTGGGCGCATTGTCCTGTTGGAATGCCCATTTGGATGCTCCGATCAGGTCAGCCATTGGTAGCAAATGCTGGGACAGAGCACGCTAATAATCTTCTGACTTCTGTCTGCTAGAAAGAACTGTTACTCCATTAAATCTGGCTACATCCAACACTACGACTAATCCACCGCTTTGTTGTGAAGTATAAGAACACTTTGGTTTATTTTGTAAATCGTGCCAATAAAGAACGGTAACCATGGACTATCCAAGTTCCACTTTTTCTCATCACTAAAAAGCATAGCAGTCATTCGTCGTTCCACGATATGTACTCTCGTGCCCATTGTGGACGTGCTTGAATATGCTCAAATTTCAACGGTGGTTGACGTTTCATTTCAGTATTGGGTTGCTCTTAAACGCCTGTGGACTGTAGCTTTGGATATTTTCAGGGTGGACTGATGTGGAATTTGTCGCAGAGAAAGTGCGTGTTGAGTTGCCATTCGCAAGCTTTGGTTGATTTGGGGGGATGCCCCTGCCCTCCTAGTCCAGGGGACCATATGGCAGACACATGGAGAGAAGGATAAACCTTTGTAAAGAACCTTGCGTTACAACGACGGTGAAATTTCAATCACAAAAACAAAACTATTTTGTCCAAGCAATGTTGAATCCTATAGAAAGGTATCAAACGATACAATAAACGAGTCACCCTTTACTATAAATATAACGCCATTCCTCACAGTTTGGTTGATCTAACAACAGTTTTCTCCCTTCCTTTATTTTATATACATAAACATACATACAAATACTCAGTGTCACAAAATTTGGAGGAGAATAGGCTTCACTCCATCCAAATACCAGTTCATGAAAGGCGAAGTAAACAAGAGAAGGTTAGGAGAAGAGAGAGAGAAGGAAAGCAGACGACGAAGAATAAGAAAAGTCTGGAAGAGGAGCGCCGAGCGTCTCGAAAAAGAAGCGTAGAGGAGCCAGAAAGAGAAGGCGTGAGATTGGCGCAGTGGCGATTGCTAAAGAGGAGACGAGCAAGGAGCGAATAAGATTGCGAGAAAGGCTGAGGAAAGGAGATAGGAAGAAAGATAGATGGAGAGAGAGAAAGAGAAAAGGGAGAGCGAATTTTGAATCGGATGAAGAAGGACGGAAAAGAGGAGCGGGCGTGTCCAAGCTTACTTCCCATGAACCCGGAGTCATGAGGTGCTTCTAAGCGGGCATGCGAGCAGGTTAGGCTTTCTAATATTCAATATTATCGAGAAGCCGCGATTAAGCCTCGCTGCCGCGTGTTTCGCGGGAAACGAGGAGCATTTGCCTCCCGGGAACCACATGGGGAAGGACGGCTGCCGACACGAGAAATAGTCCGCGGTCCGGAAAATTCGACTGTTGCGAATTTGAAGTCCGATACCAAAACTGCTCATTCAACGCTCTCGATATCGTAGAGACTGATAAAGACGTGGTTTTGGGGGCGTCTAGGAATACGTTGGAAAACGAGCGGAAGCCAATTCAGCGTATTGACCATTGTTCTTCCGCCACCCGGTACGACGAGAATTGGACGAGCAGGAGCCCTGGTCCATGCGAGTTTTCGAGTTCGGTGAAGACAGAATTTATCCAGGAGAGAGTTAAGGACGAGTACCTGGCCGAAATTTCTGAGGCCAATGCAGAAGGCCCACGCCCACGGAGCTGTAGCAGCGTAAGCGCGCCTATCACCGGTGAGCAGTGCGTAGTGCGTTGCGAGGCTCATTTAGTGAATGACAATAGTAGGCAAATTGATCTGTTGTCCTTTGTTGTAGCAAATTCTTTGTGACTTTGACTTTAACTAATGCATGTTATTTTCTTGTGTTCTATCAAGTTCACATTCAGCGACACTTCTCCCCGACGATTTTGCATTCGTTCGGGTTCCAGTAATCCTCCCGCCAAAAGGATTACACGATGGGTTCGCCATTGCAGTTCCACTTCAGAAGTAAAGCGGTCCATGAAAACAAGGATTCAAATTATTTATTTGTTAGATGTTTGAGAATTGTATCACGCGTAATTCACGTAGTTGCTTTGAATTTTGTTAACTAAAGCATTATTTTATTTGGATTATTTGCAATTGTAACATACCGCACTGTTGATAATATTTGTCAGGCCGCAATGTCCCACTTTGGGAAGCCATTGTGACCTCTACCACTCAGTTATTATTTTCGGCTACCTCAACCAAATCAACAACCTACCTTATAGTCAACGGCCAATGTGTCTGGTTCGTTAATTAATTAAATAAAATAAAATAAGACTCGAGAGTGAATTACTTCAGTTGAAATAATAAGGCAAAGTGTTGAAATAAAATAAAATAATCTTTATTCAAGAAAATAAAATCAATTTGAAAGGAGTGGGTAAATGCAAATAAGCTTAAATACTAAAGTTAAATTCAAGAGGCTATATCACTATACTAATTAAAAAAAATTAAATGAAGCTAAATGCAGCTGCTGATTAAATTTAAGTTAAAACACTACAAAAGAAAAATCAATTTTAATCAACTATTCTCTTATTCAAAGTTTTAAACCATTGCTCATGTGACCAATCTATAAAAGGGGTCTCACCCAATCTTATCACTATCAAAGAAAAACAATACAGGCTCTAACAAATATATTCACTTACAGTTTGTGTCCACTAAGCAGAAGTTTCTATATCCAAATATGTATCACTATACTAGATCACCTTAACCCTAGATTACTAAGCTTCGTCGAATCGACTACGCTGGTTTTTAATTTTCTTTATATCCCTCGCGCATTTGTATATAAAACCCTAATGCATTTATTTAAACCAAGTAAGGGATGCAGGTATTTTTTCCATAGGCCTAATAGTTTCCTAATAATTCCAGTTTATAGCGACCATGACTCGTCAAATCGACGATGGTTTGTAACAATGAACCATTTTTCAAAGTCCTTCAAAAGTATTAATTAGGGTATAATCGGCAAAAAAATTTTTTTGGCTATCTATTTTACTTATATTATTCTTTTATATCATTCTTTTTCATTAATTCAATTATAATCATTAATTTTATAATATTAAAATAACTTTATATTTCGAGCTATGCAATATAGCAATTATGTGTTAAATTCTTATACGAATACAAAATTAAGGCTAAAATCGAAAAATAATTTCATATGTTTGCTTTTTAATAAACTTTTATGAACTAAACAATGATAATAAAAAAAGAAATTAACATTTCAATAAAAATTTTATATATAAAAATGCATATCACTTCAAAAGTATCACTTATTGTGAAATCAGCAATATAATAAATTTTAATCATGTATTTTACTTGTAATATCCTTATATATTAATCTTTTTTGTGAATTCAATAATAATTATATTATTAGAGTTTGAGATATATAAAGTGTTAAATTTTTACACCAATGTAATAAATATGTAAAAAAGGACTATAATCGAAAAATAATTTCAGTTCTTTTGCTTTATAATAAAATATTAGGAACCAAACAATGATAATAAAAATGGAAATTAACATTTCTATAAAAATTTTATTTATAAAAATACGTATTATTTAAGAGTAGTTGAATCGACGAAGTTTTTTAGGAAGCGCTCTTCCAGAAAGCTTTGTGATCCAGGGTTAATGTATATATCCAGGGGCACATACACAATAGAACACAATATAGATCACAACACCAATATTTCACTTCTTATAAAGCACACTTCTCCGATCTGAAGATTATTCGCTTTGCTTTAATACAGGAATCTGGATCTATTACCTTATGAATCTGTTACCTCTCAAACAGTTTAAGGCAAGTTCGACAGATACCTACACAATCTCCAAAACTTAATTCATGACTTGCAGATTCTCAGCTGCCTTCTCAATTGATGTGGATCCTCGATGTAATCTTCCTGGTTGATTTGTTTGTCTCACATAAAGTATTGCCATTAATTTCCAAGTCGTAGGACATCTATGTTATTTCACTGATCAATCATCTCACCGACGCTTCATTCATAAAAATGGGGGAACTTGCATATTATCCATAATTCCAAAATTAGTTAGTGGTGGGACATCCCTTTTTGATGAACTGTAAGGAGAAGGGTCGCCTTAATGTAATCTGACCTCCAATTAATTGAAGATTACAATTAGCAGACAATCAGATTCAGAAGTTTCCCTCCCCAAACAAAAATCAAACAATGGGAGCCCGGGGATATTTGTCTCGCACCCCCCCCCCCTCCAGTTCGTCTCCTTTTATTGTCTCTCAGCATCCGGCCTCACTTTCATCCACAAAAAAAAACTTAAAATCGAAAGCAATAATCCAATATTGCATATTTACTCACCAAAATCTCACTTTCTCATGAACACATGAAAGACTGCATATATTAATCATTGATATGCTTTATATTATTATTCATGTCACAGACCAATATGATTCTAAATCACCATAATTCACAATAATCATCAATTCTATTTCCACTGACATCCCCTCTCTATGAAAGCTCATTGAAAACACATTATTTATTCAATTCTATAATCACTTAGTAACTCAATTATAAGTTATTCCATTATTTCAATTCTCATAATAACTTCATCACTATACTGAATACACAATAAGGAACTTCACTTTAAAAGACAACTAAAAAAGTTATCACCACCATGAATTTATTAATATTCAAATTTCCTTCTATAAACACGTGAAACGTCACACAATGATATTTTATTTCCGAGCCATCCATAAAGAGGGCTTTATAGCATTTTTAGTTGTAAAAGCCAATTAATTAGTTAATGACAATTAAAACAAAACTTTCAATTGCCAAACTTTGCGAATCAGTACCAAACACCCTCCCTCATTACATTAGGTACATTACACTCAGATATTTACACACATACACCTATATTTTAATGAAATATTACCCCCTAAAGACGTGGGCAGAAGTAAGAAATATTGGTAATTATTACAATACTGAGTGATTCCAATAAGAAGTAATATTAGAGGAATAGCCCCCTTTCAGAAAGAGTGAGAAGGATTGCAGACTTCGCAAACTGCATTAGGTCTGTTAACAGGTAGGCACTCATCAAGGTTTGCTTCTGGAAAAGAATGGCGTAACTCTTTTTTTGAATGATGCATGTAGCTCCTCCCGTGCTTTTACAATGACTGGGTCTTCACAGTTAGCCAAACTATGCGGTCCGGGTTATGTGACCCCCTGCCGCAAGGACACAAGGGGTCATCTTCCCTTAGCTTAAACCTCTGTAGGTATTGTAGAAATGGTCCATGACCTGTAATGAACTGGACCGCATACGTAGACAGATTCAGCATGACCGTTGTGACCTTAGGAATATAATTATAAACAGGTCT
Organism: Rhysida immarginata; assembly: GCA_023313115.1. Classification (NCBI taxonomy): domain Eukaryota; kingdom Metazoa; phylum Arthropoda; class Chilopoda; order Scolopendromorpha; family Scolopendridae; genus Rhysida; species Rhysida immarginata. The sequence continues at coordinate 2,649,803 of JAHWFO010000211.1, read as the reverse complement.
ACCTTTGACACTCGAGGACCATTGCTCCTGCCAAGTCGTGATAATATTTGAGCGTAGAGTTTTCTTGTAGCTCTGGAAGGAGGTTTGGACTTCTGAGTTGAGATGAGCGGGAAAGGCCAGGGCAGCATTCTTTGCTGCTCTGTCTGCTGTCTCATTGCAGGTATTCCTATGTGGGCTTTCACCCAGACCAAGGAAATTTCGAAGCGCTGCCTCATCTTGGATAAAATCTGCTGAGCAATGAGCACTTGTTTAGTGGTGGTCTTATTGCTGACAATAGCCATCAGAGCGGAGTCAGAGAGAATTCTGCCAGCCACACCAGAGCTTCAGAGATGGCTTGCACTTGTATTGATGGCTATAATGTCCTAGCCTCTAAAAGCTACAAAAGCCCCTCCAGTGTTTTCACCTACGTGTGATCCATCTGTGTATATTTGTATCCAGCTTGCCATTCGCAAGCTGTCGACCATCTCTGTAAGATGTACATTTAGGCCTTCCAGATCGAGGTTCTGGCTTCGGATCTTCACCTCTACCTATTATTTTGTAAATAGCAGAAGCAGAGAATCTAAATTCCTTTGCAATTTCGTTCACAGATTTTTCCAGAAAATGCTTTTAGCATCCAAACATTTCTAATTTCATCAGGTGTAAAATGCTTCTTTTTTGCATGGCACTTGTGAACTTTTGAGATAGTGGATTTTACATTTTTGTTAAATCTTTTTTAAAGTAATGAGCTAGAGGCCAGTGCTTTTAGTTTGTAGCTTGTATTAAGGATATAATTCAGTTGAAATTGCTAATATTTGTTTTGCATTCAATAATTCACTATAATCATTAAAAATTATGATTACCTAAACTTTTGAGACGCACTGTATATTCGAATTTATAATATTCTAATTAAGCCCATTAACAAATGTTAACGAACTTTATTTCAATCGTATATTAGATGCATAAATCTCCACTTTTCTGCTGAATAAGAGTATTTGTATATCTTGGAATCACATTCGTAGCACAGCATTATTTCTAGCATTAGGGCTTTCGAAAGCTCTAAAATATAAAAATTACGCCTTAAGTTAAATTGCTGGCAGAATTTCAAGATGAAACTATTCGTAGCCACATTTATTCTTTTCTTGAAAAATAAACATATTCACGAGAACATTTTTATAATTTAGATGCCAAAAAAAGTTTGCTTTTTTTTTCGAAAACATGTTTACCTCCAAGAAATAAACTTCAATATTCATTAAATATGTATAAATTCTGTTTCTAATATCAATTTCATGTGTTTGCACCACACGCCAAGGATAAAAAGGAGAAAGAACCACACGTCAAGAATTTTCTTTAGAAACAATTTAAAAACTGTAACATCTCCGTTCCTGACTACAAGGATGACCATATTCATAGTTGGGTGCCATTGTAACACACCTAACAGAATCTTCAATATAATCAAAGGCAGAGTGTCGGGTTCGTTGAATTTAAAATAAATTACTCGAGGGTGAATTACTTCAAATAATTAGGCAAGGTTTTAAACTCAAACAAACAATCTTTATTTCAGGAAAATCAAAATCAATTCAAAAAAAGGAAAGGCTAAATGCAAAGAAACTTACATGCTAAATCTTAATTCTAAAAGTCTATATGTATTTAACTGGATTAAATATGACTAAATTCAAAATGCAGCTGCTGATTAACTTTAATCTAAATAATCATCCTACAAATCTAGGGCTAAACCAAATGCAAATAATGCCTCTATCTTAATCTAATATCAAGTTTCGCTACTGTGACAAATCAATGTAAAGTCTCACTAAGTCTTATTTCTAAAGGTCACTTAACTCAATAATTCAAAACAACAAAGTGGGTCTCGCAAAAGAAAACTTATTAACTTACAGTTCTTGTCCACTAAGCCAAATTCTCTATATCCATATTTGTTACACTACACATAATCACTTTAAAATATATCTATATATATTCAGGGGCACACACACATAATATCGAGCACAACACTAAATTCCATTTCTTGTGAAGCACACATTATTTTGCCTTGAAGACTATCCGCTTTGCGTTGATACAGGAATCTGGATCTACTACCTTATGAGTCCGTTACTCCTCAAACAGTCTAAGGTAAGATCAACAGACACCTGCACCATCTCCAAAGCTCAAGACGTGGCTTGTTGATTCTCAGTTGCCTCCTCAATCGATTTGTATCCTCTAAGTAATCTCCTCCCTGGTTGATTCATTTCTCTCATATTGTATTGCCATGAATTTCCATATCACATTAATTCTTATCTCAATGGCTTGATCATCTTATCATCTTATTTACATAAATGGGGGATTTGCATATCATCATCATCTTAATTTGATTTCATTTCATTCTCAGTATATTCTCATAATCGGGAGTATTCCTTCACATATCTTATCCAAATATATGTTAATGGTGGATCATCCCTAGTTAATGAAAATGCAAGGAGAAGGTTCTGATCCATGATGTGTCGGCTCTTAGTCGTATGATAGATTTCATACACCAAGGAATCTGTCCCAGGAGATCCCCTTCCCAAAACATACATTAAACCTTTGCGAGTCCTGCTATCCAGTGGGAGCGACGTGTCCCACTGGCATCACGGGGAAAACTGACTCACGCCCCCCCTTCGCACGGCACTTCTACTTATCCCTTTTCCAACATCCGGCCTCACTCTCATTCACAAAAAAAGAGCACAAAACGAAAGTGATAACATCAAAACTGCATATTTGTTCAATAAAATCACCTTTACTCTTGATCTCATAAAAGACATTGATCATTATTCATCAAACTGTATAATCTCATCAGTCATTCCACAGACCAATGCCATTCTAACTCATTAGATTACACAATGATCACTATTTCCTCCTAGTTTGAACATCCCCTTCACATGAGAGCTCATTGCAAAATTTATTTATCTACCATCAAAATTGTTCATTAACTCAATAATGGTTATTCTAATCGCCAAACTCTTATAAACACTACACAAATACATCAAATAAACTCAGATAACCCTCACTTTGAGAGACCATCAAAGTAATTATCAATAACATGAATTCATTAATATTCAAATCCTCTATAAAACACATGAAACGTTACAAAACCATGATTTCTGTAGATGCGCTACTTAAATTACAAGAATTGAAATATCCAGTATGTCACTGGATTTGATGTTTGGTTGGTTCGTTACGTTTTTGGGCATCTCAACATCTAGGTCATTTTGCGCCCCTTTTCACCTGACTAATATTTTTACGCATTCCTGAGACATATTTTTCTGGGATTCGAACCCGCGACCCGGAAACTTCGAGAACTGGAAAGCCTATGCTCCAGCGCTCTCGGACCGGAATGGGACGTTTCGGCACGGGGTTTCAAAGCAGCTGTTTCGGCGCGAGACTGATTCGGCTCTGGTCGTTTTGACGCCAGTTCAAAATCCCCAGTTTTGAAATACTGGCTCCATAGAGGACCAATTGAGACGAGGTGGCGGAGGGGGAAGGGTTACTATTGTGGCGAAGTCCAGGCAATTCGTATGACATATGCGCTTACTTTATTTTTACAAATATACGAGTAGGTTCAGTAGTTCCCGAACTTTTTGAACATCCTTCGTTTAAAACCTTTTACGATTTGAGCCGTTTCCGTTTTTTACACCAACATATTGCGGCTAGGTTGAAATAAATCACATGTCCCTGAAGTGTTCAAACACACACTTAGCGCGAAGATGTTTAGCGTTGTGTGATGCGCACGTCGCATTCAGTTGATCCCAGTCTGTTAGAATGAATCATCACGGGCGATGAAACATGGTCCAAAGATGTGGACGACCCTCAAACAAATGTTCCACATCTTTGGACCCACAAAAAATGAGTGCGTCACCATAGTAATGCGCCGAATTCTCATCGATCGTTTCTTGTGCAGAATTATCTGGCAAAACACGGAGTATCTATATTTCCACAAGCTCCTTACTCACCTAACATGGCCCCATGTGACTTTACTTTTTTCCCGAAATGAAGCCAGAGCTGAAGGGGCATCATGTCCAATCAGAGGAAGAGATCAAGCTGGCTGCGACGGAAGCTCTGGAGAAGGTGGCAAACAAAGATCTACAGCTCGCCTTCGACAAAATGTATGGACGTTGGCAAAATTGTATAGTTGCCAAAGGCCATTACTTCGAAGGCACAGCGTGTGTCTGTGTCCCATACTTCTTTTTTCGGGAACTTTTTGAACCTACTTCGTAAGCATAAATATAGAAATAAGTAATATTATAACAAGAAAAAAAATTTCTATTACTGAAAAACTATATATCAGCAATTAAATAAAGATAGAACAAATCAGGTAACCGAAATGCCCAGGACTTATAGAATTTTAGCAATTAGAGGATTAAAAAAGCATTTGTTTTCTAAAGAAGACTTTCGTTTTAAAGCAACAGCTACCAGTAAAAACCTACCAGAAACTTATTGAATCACTCCCACGCCGTCTAGCTGCTGTCCGTGCCGCTAAAGGCGGTTATTCGGGATATTAGCTGGTGGTCATAATAATGTGAATCGACCCTGTAGTTTTGCCCGTGTTAATGGTAGAATCACTGAAACGCGTATAATTTAAATATATTACCGTAATGGAATTGCGTGAAGTTCTCATGTCTGCACTGGTCAACATTACTGTTGAACGATCTCAGTATCTCGTTGAATCCATGCTCAAATGAATATAGGCGGTTTTGAAAGCTAATGAAGCTTTAACACGCTTCTAGACAGGTGTACCTACCTAATAAAGTGACAGCTCAGTGTACATAGGAGTAAAATATTTTTGTGGAATTATATTTTCTTTATTGTTGTCTGGTTAAGACCCTTTCTTATTTCTTTAATTTTAAAATACTCACCCTCTAGATGACTACAAAAACTTTATTATTCTTGAATCCCAGGAAATTTCAAAAACTCTCCCTGATAGCTAATGAATATCAGAATGAAATAATGTACTGTATTAAAGTTCATTAAATAACCAATTAGTGACCATTAGACACAAAACCTAAAGCCAATTGGAGGAAGTGCTGTTATTTGTGAAAAAAAAATTAAAACCGATTTGCTATTTTATAGAACAATTTTAGAACAATTTTATTTTATCTTAGTTTATTTTCTTATACCTTCTTATATCTATTGTAAAAATTTTCAATAAATTATTTTATTTAATTCATTTCTATAACTTCTGTTCCCTTTCCTACTTAAAAAACTTCGCATACATTTAAATGTACATTTCCTAGTAATTTTCTAAGCTAATAATTAGTATCTAATAATTGATATAATAACATTGTTTCTTGTTTTAAATACATGTGCTTCCAAATATTTTAAATAACCTGCCATTTTCAATCAATACATTCATCTGAAAATGCCGACAGGCGAAAAGCGTTGGAAAAAGAATTATTTTGATATCATTCAATATTTAAAAGTAAAGAAAAAAAACAACTGTGGAAGTTTACTTACAGTAAGGAGAGGAAAAATCTGCTGTCCAAAATGATATTTAAATCGTACGAATGTACATTTCGGTAGCCAAGCAGCATGTTGTGGACAGCGGATTTTTCCTCTCATTACTGTATCATTCAATATTACTTAAAACAAATATAATTTAAGTACAATATTCAATGATAACGTTGGGGACAAAATTAACATTTTAATGCCAAGATTATGAACTCAGTTAAGTAATCTTTAGCGGATTCAAATTGGGGGGGGGGGGGGGGTTATGGTTTATAAAGGGTGTCCCAAAATAAACTGACATTTTGAATTTGCCACCATTTTTTTCGTGGTACAACCAGAGTAGAGAATTTTTTATGCTGTCATTACTCAACATTGAGGTTAAATTATGCAAAACTATACAATCGAATAACGCGTAGAAATTGTAAAAATTCACTTCAAAATTGGTGAAAATTTTACGAAAACTGTTCTCAGATGCCGCACTTTTTTTGGTCACCGTAATGCACTTTCTCCTACCGGCTTTGACACAAGATCAAAATTAATGATATGGAAGACATGTGGTTTCAACAGAACGGTGCAACATGTCACACTGCCAATGGAACCATGCAATTATTGCAAGAAAAATTTAATGATCGTGTTAGCGAGGTGATGTGATTTGGCCGCCAAAATCATGTGACTTGACTCCGTTAGACTTCTTTCTCTGGGGTTAAGGATAAAATGTACATCAATAAAATGAAATTCGACTCAACATTGCCGTAATTTCCCAGCAAAAATTTCAGTATGTTATGGAAAATTTCCTTGAAAGAGTGAATTTGTGGTTCCAAGACAAAAAAATAATCTCCATGTTTTTACTCTTTAATAAAGCAAAAATATTATAAATTTTCCAATGAAAAATGTGCTTTATTAAAAAATTAAAAATTTAACTCATTTTAGGAGACACTTTAGTTTTTTGGCAAATGAAGTAAATGTCTATATAATTTGTTTAAATTAAAAGATTTTGGTTTATATTTTCAAATTTTAATTTTTGGGTTAATATTTTTCAGAAATTTAAGTTGAATTACAAGGTTCGACAATTAATAACCGAGACTGATGCTACTTTGAACGTGTTCAAGCATGTACGACCACGAATATGCGTGCTTTCGATCTACAAATTATCCATGCTGCCCTGTGTGCAAGTTGCAACAATGAAGTTGCGCGCATCTATAAATTCTCATGCTTCAACTGCACGCAGTCATTAATTGACGTTCCAATGTTAAACATGGAACAAAGGGAAAACATTAAGTTCTATTTTAAACTTGAAAAAATCGCTCGGAAACTTACAAGTTGATAAAACAAGTGTATGTTGAAGATGCACTATCTCGTGACGTGTTTTTGAATGGTTCGCTAGATTTCGTGATGACCAGGAAGAGATGAAAGACGACGAACACACGGGACGTCCGAAAACTGTTCCAACACAGGAAACGATCAAGAAGGTGAGAGAACTTTTGTTACGCCATCGGCGAATAAACCTGAAAATGATGGAAGAAGTCTTGAACATTAACCGAGAAACAATTCGTCCTAATAATGACAGAAGATTTGGGCAAAAGTACACTGTATGCTTGGTTTGTGCCACATTTCTTAACAGATGAGCAAAAAGGAAACAGAGTGGATGCTTGCACGGAATTCATCGCGGCCGTAGATGCCAACACGAACTTTCTGGAATCAATTGTGACAGGGAACGGAACCGAGTGCTATCTATATGACTCCAAAACAAAACAACAAAACATGGAATGGCCTCCCTCGACAAACCCCGCGAAAACAGAAATTCAGGTTTGAAAAGTCAAGAACAAAAGTAATGCTCATCATTTTCTTTGACAGCACTGGCATTATCCATAAGAAGTTTGTTCCGCCTGAACCAAGTCCAAGTCAACAAGAACCAGGAGATACAAAATCCACCTGATCAAGAAAATTGACGAAGTTAACTTCAAACTGTAAGTAACCACAGCCCCAGAGGTTGATTTCGAAACATTTAAGTCAACAAGGAGCACTATAAGGAGATTTTGCAGCGTCTGATTAAGATAATCCATCGAGTATGGCTATAATTTCATGCAAAAGGGAGTTGGTTCTTACTGCGCGGTAACGCCAGACCGCACATGGAAGTGCTTGTCAAGTTCTTAGCCATTAACGGTTTGTGGCGCTTTATCACCCTCTCTATTTCCCAGATTTGTCTCAGCTAGACTTTTTCCTTCCCAAAGGTGAAGACAAGTCTGAAAAGACACAGATATGAGAATACAGAGGACATCAAAAAAGAACATTACAACCGAACTTGGAAGGATTAAGACAGAAGACTTTAAAGAATGTTTCCAAAACTTATATGAACGCTGCATTAAATGCGTAGTCTCAGAAGGTAATTACTTTAAAAAATATTAAACAGTTTTGCCAGCAATATATCTTGTATTTGTTAACTTGCTCCAATCTCGTCTATTAATTGTCTCACCTTGTATAATGATAATTTAAGTACGATAAAATTGCTCCATTATTTTAATAAACTTTTAAGCTCTCCTTCACGCATACAGGGTGTTGATAAATTTCGTATCAAAAATGATAGGCGTGATGGAATATGCGATTCTAAGCAAAAAAGTTCATATGAACATGGGTCCGAATTTGAACGATAACTGAGATATGAACAGAAATAAAAATGCCGCCACTAAGATCAACAAGTTAATAACTCACTTTCACCAACACGTAGAATAACGAAGTTTGAAGAAATAACAGGGTACATAAAACTGTTCATACCGTTAACATCTGAACGAATTCCAACGAGTAATTTCCGAGTTACGCACATGTGAGTACTAATCACCACGTGTTGCGATGTTAACTACGTAAGTCGGAAACTCGTTGTGAAACTCGTTGGAATTCGATCGAATTTTAACGGTATACACAATTTTATGTATCCTATTATTCTTCCAAATTTCATCATCCTAGATGTAGAAAATGAGTTATTAATTTGTTGATCTTAGTGGCGGCATTTTTATTTCTGTTCATATCTCACAAGGGGACCGCACGGAAATGTAATCACGGATTTGGTTGAAATTTTAGGAGGTCAATCTGCAACATTAATATACCTTCTGTGTAAAAGGATTTGACTCAATGGCCTTTCGTTTTGGAGAAAAAAAATAAAATATTTTACGTTTATTATTGTAGTGCCAGATAAGCTAAATGCGAAGAAAGATATACAACTTAACAGCGGTGGCGCAGTGGTTAACGTCAGGTTCTGCGGATTTACTGGTCCGACTTCGATTCCTGTAGTATGAATTTTTTTTCTATTTTTTTTTCATTTTCTTTGTGTTTTTTGCCATTATTATTTTGTTTGCAGTTTGCATAATAACATTCACATACATAAGTAAAATTTTTTCAAATTTTTTTTTTGTATAATATTTTCGCGGATGGTCATTGGCGATCCGTGATTTGGCGGTGACGATTGCGCATAGACCGTCAACAGTGCGAATAGATCTTTATAGTTTCTGTTTTACTTCACACGCCACGGCAATGACCGTCCGTGAAAATACTGTGCAACGCATTTTACATTTTTTTTTACCTACGACGTTGCCTATGTATGTGAATGTTATTATACAAAGTGCAAACAAATAATAATGATAATAAATGATGGGTCTTAAGAGGATTTTTTCACGCCAAACCTCAGATCTTGAGATTTGTTCACGCCAAAACCCATCATTTATTATCTTTAACGATTATACGCCAGTAGGAAAGATAGTCCCAGCCCGCGAACTGGGTACTGCTCCAACCAGCCCTAAGGACATGTAGATAGCGTTAATGCTTCCATGTCCACGGTGGCGCAATTGGTTGGCGCATCTGCACGATGAGCAGAAGGTTCCTGGTTCAATCCCAGGCTGTGGAATTTTCTTTCCTATTTTTCATCAAAATAATAATGGCGAAAAACACAAAAAAGGAGGAAAATATGGAAAAAAATAATGAAAAAAATGAAAAAAAATATAAGTACCCAGACCAGTGAATCCACAAAATCTGGTGTTAACCATTACGCTACCGCTGTTAAGTTGTATACCTTTCTTCCCATTTGGCTTATCTGGCCCTACAATAATAAACGTAATTTTTTTTTTTCGAAACGAAAGGCCATTGAGTCAAATCCTTTTACACAGAAGATATATTAATGTTGTAGATTGACCTCCTAAAATTTCAACCAAATCCGTGATTACATGTCCGTACAGTCCCTTTGTCAGTCATCGATCAAATTCGACCCATGTTCATATGAACTTTTTTGCTTAGGGGTGATGAAATATGCGATTCTATCATTTTAGATATGAAATTTAACAACACCCTGTACAGAAATAGTGACACTGTAATCAACTATCCCAAAAGTTATTTTTTTGGACTTCTATTGTTTTGGATTTCTTTAGCGAACTAAAACGGGGGATATTATCAGAGCACAAATGTTTATCGCTAGTGAACCTCAAACATGTAATTCTATTCTTACTTCCAAATTCACATATCATCGGAATATCATATTAATAGAGGTAAACTGTGAGGAAAGTATTTCTTTATTCAAGTTATTAGTATTGTTCATTGAAGCTATTATTTTTCCTACTCGTAGTCAGGGGCCTTTTTAAGACAGTTTCGTAGAAAGTGCTTATGTGGTCAGTTTGTCCCAATGACCTAGAAAAAACAACTGGACTGCACTTGGCGCAGTTGGCTCCTTACTAGAGGTGAGGCCATGTTGGAGGGGGCAGAAGTAGAATATAAGCAATGTGGAGTAAGTTAAGTTTTTGGCTTCTTTACCTTATAAAATCACGGAGGGTTTAGCATTTTAATTACTGATATGATTATTAGGTTTATTTTCTTTTTATGTAGTTAAATATATAGAATACTGCAGATATATAAAAAGCTTTGGAAATTGTGTAAAATATACTACAGTGACAGTAAGTGCCTGCAATGTTGGAATGTTAATATTCACAAATTTATTGATGAGCAAATAAAACAGTTCTGGTTAAACAGTCCAGTTGTTTATTCTAGGTCATTGGTTTGTCCAGATGCCCGTCCGACCGTCCGTCTACATACGCAATTCCAACAATGCATTGCATTGCAATGGGGAGAGTGGGTATAGTGAAAGACGAATCAGCTTCGCATTGGGGAAAACGCTTGCTGTGCATTTCGTTTCAGCTCCGTGCATACTCTGTACATTGTTCGGATGGTGCGCGTGCTGGATGCACGTGATAGACAATTACAGAAAGTCTCCCCTATTTCTTTTACAAAAGGATTTCTTTATTAGTAGGGAGCATATTTATTTAGTACGATAACTTGAAAACGAATTAATTTTTTCACATTCTGTTTTTGCCAATCGATGAATTTTGGACAGAGCATGAACAAATTCGAAATGAGATAGCCGGAATAGATACAATAACACGTAATCTAATGGTACCACTATGATACCCCCTTAAAAATTTTCAATTTTAACAATGGCATGTAATACATGTATATCAAACAACTCGTAATGACGTGTCATGATTAAATATAACGATTAATTAATGATACTCGGGATTGGCTTAGTACTACGCATTCTAATAGCACTATATGGTACCATTGGAAATTTTCATACATGGTACCATAGCTAAAATATGGCTTCTAATATATCAAACAACTCTTAATGAATATAACGTATAATTAATGATAACAGAAATTGGTTTAGTAGTACGTGTTCTAATGTTGTCATTAATGGTACCATTGGGCGATGTTCTAATGGTACCATTACCGTACCATTCGGACTTTCAATGGTAAGATATGACATGCAGTATATCTAACAACTCCTGACGAGTTGTCCATAGTTACACTGTAATTTCTATGAACAGCAAATTGCTCTTAGGCCTAACATTATCAATAGCTAACTTCTGTTAGATTATTATTGTCAATAGCTAATTGCTAGTAGCTAATCGCTCGCTTCAACGGTAGATGATTAAGTAGAAAAGCTTTAGCAAAGGAAAATGAAAAAATAATAGATGCTTACGCAGAATGCTTCAATAATTGGCGCTCACTTCGTTTAACATTATATAGAATGCCTAGAAAGAAACGAAGTTTTATTTGTTCGTATATATAAAGAAACACTACACTTTCCATTCAAATTGATTATGCAATTTTATTCTTTTAAATTCTCTTTTTACGTTAATTTATTTATTTAGGAATTTAAAATTCAGTTTTCATATTTATGTATTTTATTTAAAATGTTTTAAAATGCAGGTTAGTTCTATACTCGGGAGATTTTAGGAATTGTTTTTTTTTTCATTTCCAATTTCCAATACTGAGCGACTCGGCGTTAACCTCATTCCAAGGTCACCCTTTATTCTGTATGAAATTCTAAAAAAAATTATTTTTTCAACTGATATCTAATGAATATCCATTAATTCATTCTTCTTCGAAATACCTGTGTATATTCACAGTTATTTCTCTCGCTGTCAACACTTTAAGCAATAGAACAAAGGCTGAGGAGAGAGGCTACGGTTAAAAATGATTGACTGCGTTGAACATGTGACTACGCTCGCAAATTAGTAAGTGTGAATGGCCATGTATCTTACTATATTCTTTCCAGTATAGGTATCCGTTGCTGTAACACGAAAATGTGTTCCTTTTATCCGCCATGGCGGTAAAATCATTCTTGTTTATTTTTAGTTTGTTTTTTTTTTATTTGTTTTATCAAAATTTATTCACTGCAATAAACCTTGCCCTAATCAACACTCGACTCGCTACAAAAATGATAAAGAGTTTTGTACCTATTATAGTTATAAAACAACTATATACGCACAAGATAAAGAGACAAGCGAAATCACTATTCCTACCTTTTGTTCAGTTTCATTCTCGTATATCGTGCTGTATAAATTTTATTTCACTATTTCTGTTTTTCGAACCAAGAGCAACGACTTGTACAAACATTTATGAAATTTAATTACTTTTGGTGCAATTCTGTAGTTTTTTTTAGAATTTTTTGTAAAAAGAAAGCAAAAGCAAACGATAATAACAAGCGGATGTCCCTACGAACCAAGGTAAGTTTGTGGTCACGCTTCATAGACATATGTTCCTACAGTATGAATTTATCTAGACAATATTTTCATCTTTACTGTGACTTGAAACAAAGCTAAACAAACCAATCATCGAACTAGAACATATCATGAAATAAATTCTTTCCCACTGTTCATAAAAACATGCCTTTTCTTTTATCATTAGGAAGTATAGTGGAAAATAACAAAAGAATATTGTGTTTTTTTCATTTTTCTGCTTGCCTGCTGCTTCGCAACGAGATAAATTCTTTGCTAACGCACACCACATAGCAAATTCATTCCTAAATTTGTACATCGTCATAGCAAATTCAATATTAAGGAAAGTCGATTTTCGTTTGAGGTTGAATCTTAAAATTCCTGATATACCTTCCATTGCATTCCCCTCCAGGCGATTCAACTGATGAGATATTTGTTCAAAGGTCAGCCTCATCATCGCAGTTTCTAAAGGACATCTTTCCACCTAACGATTTCTATTTTTGCATTCTGCGTGGATCGAATCCATTGAATATGGTACAAGTGGAAAATCTTATATATCAATAAAAAATACCACACACACGCGCGCGTTTACACGCAAACACACAACAAGGTAGGGAGAGATGTTAATCCCGGAGGAAAAAAGAAAGGTTTAAAGTTTTTAGATGGCGCCTTAACTTAGGGTCCTTTCCTCCTTCATTTTTTTTTATTTCCCTTAATGAAATTCGACCACCTTCTAACTCTTTTTCCGTGCTCCTTTTGCTTCGTTCTCTTATATTGTTGGCGTAGCTCTATTAGTCTGCTAAAAGAAATAATAACAGCGCCAGAAGCGTTGTTTGTTGCGAAAATTCTGAAAGGAGAGGTGAAGAAAGGGTAGGAGTAAGGAAAGAATCCTGTTAATTGCTTTCGCCAGTGCCTTTTATCCTCCTAAAGCTCCCACTCCTCAAACAATTACTATTTTTACCGCGTCTTAGTCGTTGCTAAGGATTCTTTCTACCGTTTAAAAGTGAAATTAGCGGTTACAAAAAACTTTATTTTCAAAGCCCATTTACTGTAGCGAAATGTTTTGCCATGCTATTAATTAATTTTAAATTAAGTAACATTTTCTAACTTTGTTTGTAATCATGTACTAATGAATTTATGTTACAGCATATAAATAATTCTTCAGCAGCAATCTAAATAAATGTTCTGACTAGGAAAATTGTAGCATATTTAAATACGAGGCATGTTTTTTAAGTAAGTACCGTTTTGGAATTAAAAAAAGACGTGCAAAGATATCGCAATAATTTTATTTTTACATGAAAGCCTGTACCTTAATCTACTTTTCTACATAATTTCCGTGAATATTGAGGCACTTGTCATAACGTGGCACCAGTTTTTGAATACCCTCCTCATAAAATTCTGCCGCCTGACTTGTTAACCACTGTATCACAAAAGTTTTGACTTCGTTATCGTCTTGAAGACGCTGACCACCCAGGTGTTTCTTCAAGTGCAGGAACAAATGGTAGACGCTGGGCGCCAGATCAGGGCTGTATGGAGGATGATCTAGAGTTTCCCATTTAAAAGATTTGATGAGATCTTTGGTCCGATTAGCCACATGTGGACGGGCATTGTCATGCAGCAAAACGATACCCTTACTCAACTTGCCACGTCTTTTGTTCTGGATTGCACGACGCAGATTGTTCAATGTCTCACAATAAGACGCTGCATTGATTGTCTCATTACGAGGCAGAAACTCCACTAGCAATACTCCTTTTCTGTCCCAAAAAACTGTGCACATGATTTTCCGGGCAGAAATTGTTTGCTTAAACTTCACTTTTTTGGGTGATGATGAATGTCGCCATTCCTTGGATTGTTGTTTCGATTCAGGAGTGACGTAGGCCACCCATGTTTCGTCACCTGTAACAATTTGGTCTAAAAAATCTTCACCTTCATTGTGGTACCGCTCAAGGAAAGTCAATGCACTGCCTAAACGTTGGGTTTTGTGCAAATCCGTCAACATTTTTGGAACCCAACGTGAACACAATTTCCGGTAATTCAAGTTCTCGGTCACAATGCGATACAAAACACTACGAGAATATTGAGGAAAGCAGTCGCACAATGATGAAATTGTAAAGCGTGTGTTTTCTCTCACCTTTTCGTCCACTTTCTGCACCAAATCTTCATTAACGACCGAAGGACGCCCACTCCGTTCTTCATCATGCACATTTGTGCGGCCATCTTTAAATGCTCTCACCCATTTCCTTACCATTCCATCACTCATAATGTTTTGTCCGTACACTTTACAGATCTCACGATGAATATCGATCGGTTTTACGCCTTTAGCACTAAGAAATCGTATAACAGCCCGTACTTCACAATCGGCGGGACTCACGATTGTCGGAGGCATCTTAAACACTCAGTAAACAACGTATACAATGAAGAATCAGACTGTAATGGCGTCAGTGCGTAGACAAGACATGTAGTTAATCAGCGCGCATGCGCGGAACGCCGACCGTAGCGCTGCGGCGGCGGAACCGCAAAACGGTACTTACTTAAAAAACATGCCTCGTACTTTTGACCTTTCTCTCCAATTATCAAATCTATAAAACATGAAAAAATTATTTAGGAGGATAATCAGTTTTGCTGGTCAGCACAGGTTTCATTGTCAACAGTTTTATGACTTTTCTTATTTAATTTTGGGTTGCTGATTTCAAAAATGACACTAATTTAATTTTGGGTTGCTGATTT
>JAHWFO010000211.1:2518294-2596758 GCA_023313115.1 Rhysida immarginata | reverse complement strand
ATTATCCTGCAACTTGACGAGTGTAAAGAGCATGTTAGACCTCATATTTCAGCGAAGGTTTCGTCCCTAAGGCAAATAGGGGGCCAGCGACGAAGTGAACGAAAAAAATAATGTTTGGGTCACCATGTAAAAAAAATAATGCTTGAAATGCATTGTAGCTGTAGCATATGATTAAGAGGCTTCTTTTATTTATCTTCGTTCATTTGTATGAGAATAGCACGTATATTCATGGAGATATAAGGTTTCTTTAAAAAAAATCGAAATGTTTTCATAAGTTTTTTTTTAATAAGATGCAGCGTTTTCAACCCAATGCAATGCCATTTTCAGGAAACTTGACAAACTACATTAGAAACTACACCCTGCAATCAGAATAGAAAAATATTAAGTATTTGATGAAATATAAGCATTTTTACTAAATAATGCTTAACTGCGCATGCGCAAGTGTTACCAAAATTCCTTTTGCACAATTTATTAGCCAAATGTATAGAGCTACTCTTATAAAAACCCAAGCAAATACCGTGAATATTCAGAAAGATATCTTCGATAGAATGAGTTCAATTTCAGTTGCTCTCATAAATAAACAAAACGATAAGGGGTTTTATCCAAATTTTTATTTTTGGATCGGACATCAGTATCAATTTCTTCTCCTTACGCTGATATGAAGTCAATATCCCTATATGAAGTCAATGTAAAGTCAATATGCCTTCAAATCAGTGTAAGGAGAAGAAGTTGATATGTTGTCCGGTCCAAAAATAAAAATTTGGAGAAAACCCCTTATTGTTTTGTTTATTTTTGAGACCAACTAAAATTGAACTCATTCTGTCGGCAATATCTTTCTGAATTTTCAGGATGTTTGCTTGGACTTTTTATAAACACAAAACTTACGAAAATATTTCGATTTTTTTAAAGAAACCTTTATATCTCCATGAATATACGTACGAATATACAAATGAACACAGATAAATAAAAGAAACCTCTTAATCATATGCTACAAGTACAACGCTTTTCAAGCCTTATTTTTTTACAGGGTGATCCCAAACATTATTTTTTTTCACTTTGTCGCTGGCCCCCTATTTGCCATAGGGACGAAACCTTCACTGAAATATATGAAGTCTAATATGCTCTTTACACCCGTGAAGTTGCAGGATAATTCCTCAAATATTTTTCTGGATATTCGACAAAACGTCTAAAATCGAAAGTGTCCGATTACTTTTGGATAGATAATGTACTTCGTAATGGTAAAATTAAGATCTTCTGTCTACTTCTATATATATAAAGAAGGATGTTTGTTTGTGGGTTTGTTTGTTTGTGGGTTTGTTTGTTTGTGGGTTTGTTTGTTTGTGGGTTTGTTTGTTTGTCTGTTTGTTTGTTTGTTTCTTATGTAAATCTACAGTTTTCTTCCGATCTTGATGAAATTTTACATACTTGATCGTAAAAGCATGAGGAAGGTCACTGTCTACTTCAGATTTCGAAAAAATAATAATTATTGATAAAAAAAATCGATATTCATGGTTATGAGAAATATCTCATGACCAACAATGCAAGGCAAAGTTTGTGCAATATAGAATTCAATTCATAGAATTCCTGTTATTCAGGCTTTTCTTAGAAAAGAGAATTCTTAGTACTTAAAAATTTCTTGAAAAGCTTTAAAAATAATCAGTAACTGGAGATAATGGAGAGTTAGGAGACTATTGAGAAAGAGTGGAAAGACGAGAGAGAAAGCAATCCTTTAGCTCCGTGCTATATTAAGCGAATGATAATTAGAAGGATCGGCGACTGCTAGACTACACAAAGAGATGAATGGCCAAGTTTTTGCAACAACGTCAAGATTAAGTGACTAAAGGCCCGTTCACACTGGTCGGTCAAGTGACGGACGGATGGCGACGGACACAACTGCACATGTGCAGTTTATTCACTTCCGTGAACGCATTGAGAATTGCCTCTCATTGAAAAATGTTCAACTTTTCTCAACTGACGGATGGCCTTTATCCAATCACAGTCGAGCAAGGGAGGAAAGGAAAATGGCCGACAATAAAATTGCCACTGCTGGCCTAGATAATCTATTGATAATTATTAAAAAGATTGCTTTTTAAATGGAGAAATATTTTGATTATATGTTTTAATTAATTAAAAGGATTCGTTAATTTATAGGAACGATTCTGAATATTTTAATTTCTTTTAAGAAGTTAGATAGCAAAATCAAACACGATCGGTCGGCACTTCGATAGCTTCGATAACATCGTGAATATAAACTTATTCCTATAGCTTTTCTAAACTTCTTTATAGGCAGAAAACTATGCACACGTGAATATAACTAGGATAAGAATATTAAGCGCTTGTATTTTGATTTTACAGCATGCTTTCATAACAAATTATGACTGCGAACAATGTAATATGAGAGAGACTCTCTCCTGCCGTGGCCTATCTATCGTGTCGGCCCAGGGCCTTCTCTATTATGGTAATAGAGAAGGCCCTGGTCGGCCACGCTCCGGCACATGACGCGTCAGTGGGAACAACGATGCGTCCGTCCTCTCATCGGCAAAGACGGACGCGTTGCCTCGTGAGTTTGAACGGCCCTTAAGAAATTATTTAGGTTAGCAGCGGCATACATGGAGAGGTCCATCCATTGTGAGCATTTAAAAGTTTTTTTCCGAGTTCTCGTTATGAATTTTTACTGTATTAATTCTAAGCGTTTTTATGCGTTTATTTTTAAGATATTGCAAAATTTAAGCATAAAAACAGTCCGAGCCACGCGCGGGGTTATCACCTAGCTTATTTGGTTACACATCAGATCCAAACATTTCATAAAAATGCATTTTGACTATATTCTGTTGGAATTTGTATATTTTGGAAACTGAGATGTTGATAATGCGATGACTGAACGTTCGTTTCCAAGAGTTATTAATAATGTGCATAAAATGATGATGCAATGACAGAACATTAATAAGGCAGCGTCTATTGATGATGCAAAGGAGTCTATTGATGTTTGTGGGTTTGTTTGTGTGTATTGAATACAAATCTACATTTTTATTCCGATCATGATGAAATTTTGCATACTTGACTTTCAAACTATGAGGAAGGTCACTATCTACCTCAGATTTCAGAAAAATAATTATTATCGATAAAAAATCGATATTCATGGTTATGGCTGGGCATATTAATGAGAAATATCTCATGGCCAACAATGCAAGGCAAAGTTTGTGCAACAATACGTATCAACAATGGTCTTAACATGCAATGCACCAACACTAGGCAGGGATCAACAATATATATCTCATGACCACCAATGAAAGGCAAAATTTGTAACAATGCATAGAATTCCTGTTATTCAGGCTTTTCTTAGAAAAGAGAGTTCTTAGTACTTAACAAATTTTGAAAATCTTTAAAAATGATTAGTAACTGGAGATAATGCAAAGTTAGCAGACTATTGAGAAAGAGTGGAAAGACGACAGAGGAAGCACTCCTTTAGCTCCGTGCTGTATTGAGCAAATGGTAAGCAGGTCAATAGAAGAATCGGCGATCGCTAAACTACAAAAAGAGATGAATGGCCGATTTTGATTCAAGACATCAAGAGAAGAAAGGGAATTGCAACAACATCAAGTGTACATCTAAAGTAAGATTACGTGAGTAAGAAATTATTTAGACTAACAGTGGCATTCTTGGAGAGGTCCATCCATTGTGAGCCTTTAAAAAAAATTTTTTATCAAATTTTTATTAAGAATTTTTACTGTATTAATTCTAAGCCTTTTCATGTGTGTTATAATTAAGATATTTCAAAATTTATTCCAAAAAAAAATCCCAGCCACGCCGGGTTATCACCTAGCTTATTTGTTAGCACTGCAGATCAAAACATTTCATAAAAATATAATTTGACTATATTCTGTGGGAAAGTATATATTTTGGAAACTGAAATGCTGACTGAACGTTCGTTTCCAAGAATTTTTGATAATGAGCATAAAGTGAAGATGCAGTGACAGAACATTAATAAGGCAGCGTCTATTGATTAGGCATAGGAGTCACGCGTGTCTCCCTTGAGCTCCCTATGAAACGTCGAGACAACTGGCAAAAATTAATGTGTCTGGAAAGGAAAGAGAAAGAACGAGTATTGGTCAGAGAAACTCTGCAACTAAAACAGAAAGAGCTATATGGGCGTTTGAAACATCTGAACTTCGGTAGTTTCGTATAGAGCAACAGGGTATAAGAGCTTCTACGTCAACGGTAAGAAAAACTTGAGTCTAAACTATCTGGTGATGCTGCGCAGTGGTAAGGCAAGTCAAGAAGAGTTTAGATCCTCTGGTATATCACCTGGACTACCTGTTTTTCGTATTTTTCGTAGAATGGATAGTCCCTTTGCTCTGTGCTGTATCGATTGAGTTATTATTTAACCAATTGGGAGTTATAATTTAATTTTTTGAGATCTATCTCTTTTCCTACAAGTGTAATTACCCCGGGCAACGCCGGGTACCTCTGCTAGTATCGTATAAATAAGCAAAAAACAATAAAGATGAGACTATTATTTAATTAATTGGAATTTTTCAGAGGAGCTTAGTGAAATCACTTTATCGTTGGAGTTCTTAATTTATATTCGCACACCATAGCTCCAGGCGGTTCTGGGACCAAATCTGTACTTCGCAGCATATAACAGACGGTATCTAGCTGAAGTTAAGTCCTCGAAGAAAATTTTGTGTATAACCATAGGTCGAGGTAAACCTCTATCTGACTTTGAAAATGGTCAAATTAAGATTCTAAAAGAGTGGACTACAGTGTTGACAGATTTAGTAACTTTTTAAAGCGCTTTTCCTTGTTTTCATTGTTTTGTGCATTGTTTAACAATGTTCAGCAAAAGACAAGGGCTTTAAAAAATTTACTAAATTTGGCAACATTGGTGGACTATCAAATAGATCAATTGCAAAACAGCTGAATCGTTCACACAATATAATTAATAATTACATTCATATGGGTGACGGGTATGGCACAAAGAAGACAACAGGTAGGCCAAGCAAAGTCAGTAGCAGGCAAAAAAGGGTTATTATTCATGACATAGCTGTCAAGAAAAAAACTGTAGCAGAAGTTGCAGGATGACCTAATATCAGTGTTTCAAAATCAACAGTGAAACGAGTTATAGCTAAGTGTCCCTTTTTGAAATACAAGAAAAGAAAAAGTGCTCCTGTGTTAAAACCAAGCCACAAAGAAAAAAGGATGTGTTGGGTAAGAGAACACATGTTGTGAAAGGAAAAATGGAAGCAGGTGATATAGAGTGATGATAAAAAATTTAACCTGGATGGACAAATGGTTGGCAATGTTATTAGCATGACATAAGGAAAGACGAAGAAATATACTCTAAGCGACAACAAGGTGTTGAGTCAGTAATGCTGTATTTAGCTGGCATGGAAAATGCACAGTTGTGTTTGTTGGAGGGCGTATGAATGCCTCAAAGTATCAGTAAATGCTAGAGGTGAACCTACTTTCAGTTGTAGAAGAATTGGATGGGCCATTTTGGATGTTTCAGCAGGACAATGCCCCACCACACATTGCAAAGTCAACATATGAGTCGTTCCCGGCAAATGGGGTTCAAGTTATGGATTGGCCTGCATATTTCCCTGATCTGAATTCAATAGAAAATATCTGGAGCATCTTAGAACGAACAGTGTATGAAGGAGGGAAACAGTAGAGCACCACTGAAGATCTGAAGCAAGCAATCTGTGAAAAATTAAAAACAAAAACCTGAAAAGATTAATTCTTTCACTTCCTGAAAGAGTTTTCAAAGTCATTTCCAAAAATGCAGGACACACAGGCTATTAAGTTTAGTGGAGCTACCTTTTTGAGCCATGTAAATCAATGTTTGATCTTGTTTAGTATTATTTCTTTTAAAAATTGGAAAAAATAATGTTGTTTTTAAGGTAATTTAGTGTTTTTAGTTTATATGTAATACAACTCCATTAGTATTTAGGATAATAAAATACTTTAACTGCGAGTTTTTGGGTGGACCTATCATTTTGAGCTGCACCTTATTGTCAAGGTGAGTGTACTCAGTTCGATGGGTTCGAACGCGTCAAGCTTACTTGCAGGCGATCATAACCCATCTACAGCTTATCGAAATAAATTCGATAATCATCCAACCACCCATTTTGCCGTCGAATCAGGAGATCTGAGCAGTTAGTTTGTCAAATTTAGAGTCGAGCTTTTCATATAGTTTTCATGATTACGAGGTGGTCGAAGGTTGAAGATTCGGAAAAATAAGGTGAATATTTTTATACACCGGAATGATTATTTATATAAAAACAATCATACGCGGAATGATTATTTTAGGGATAACTGTGATTTGTCTTCCCTTGGCATTTTTATGGTTCGGGTAAAGAATATATAGCAAATAAGCAAGATATTTTTACCGTGTTAATTAATCAAAACAAAAACGGTGGTTTTCAAATGATTTGTCATTCATGTGATATTGCGCAGTTGAGAGAGTGGCATTGGTGTGCATGGTAGTCGTTTGTGCGAAGTGGCGAAAATGTTGTTATCTCTGCAACAGCGCATTTTTGTGGTAGAGCACTATGCACGGCATGGGTCATAGAAACAGTGTGCAGATGAGTTTAAAATTAAGTTTCAAGTTGGCACTGTGCCTGTAAAACCTCCTGCTAATAGTGCAATGCAAAACTTAATTGCGAAATGGCATGCAACGGGATCAGTACTGAATACAAAGAAAGTGCGCACAGGGACGGTCCGTACAACAGCAACCATTGCTGCTGCTGAAGAACACATGCTACGCAGTCCCAAAACGTCATCACGGCGGCTGTCTCAGCAACTGGGTTTGCCTCAGTCAAGTGCAATGAAGATCATGAAACAGGATTTACATTTACACCCCTTCAAAATGACCATTGTGCATCAGTTGCATGATGCGGACAATCGCTAGGTATCTCACGACATCCTTTTCAAAAGCACCCTGTACAGGGTGTTGTTAAATTTCGTGTCAAAAATTATAGGGGTGATGGAATACGCGATTCTAAGCAAAAAAAAACATGTGTCCGAATTTAAACGATAACTGAGATATGAACAGAAATAAAAATGCCGCCACTAAGATCAACAAGTTAATAACTCACTTTCTATAAAACCTGGGATAATGAAGTTTAAAGAAATAATAAGGTACATAAAAGTGTGTATACCGTTAAAATTTGAGCTAATTTCCACGAGTAGTTTCCGAGTTACGCACTCAACATCGTAACACGTGCTCACATATGAGTACTAACCACCACATGTTACGATGTTGACTACGTAACTCGGAAACTACTCGTCGAAATTCGATCAAATTTTAACGGTAACTACTCGTCGAAATTCGACACAAGTTTATGTACCCTATTATTCTCCCAAATAATAAAATCCTAGGTTTTGTAGAAAGTGAGTGGCGGGATTTTTATTTCTGTTCATAACTCAGTTATCGTTCAAATTCGGACCCATGTTCATATGAATTTTTTTGCTTAGAATCGCATATTCTTTCTTGACATAAAATTTTTGACATGAAATTTATCAACACCATGTATATCGCAATTTCTTCATTACACAAATGTTCCTATTTACATAAACATTACTAACGATTGGGAGATTCTTACAATATGTATCAATACGAAGTATTATACAAGGTGAGTCAGAATTCATTGTACAAACTTCTAGGGGTATAGGTAGTGCTAACAGGAACAATGTTTTCCTATGCTATTTTTGCCGTTAAGCCCTCCTGTTGGAGATAAACGCCACTAAAGGTGGAGTTGATGCCCCTGGAGGGTGGCTGCCTGAAGATAACAAGCTTGCTACTGTCAACACCACCTAGAAAGAAAGCCAAACAACTGAAACGTCATACAATCATAAGTCGACCAAATTTAGGGCTTATTATTGGTAAAAGTACGATTAACAATGGTCGAAATCGAGGCCAACGAGAAAGACAGGCCTCGAAGCGGAAAAGTCACCTGATCAACTGGGTCCAAACAACAATCCAACCTTCATTGTTTCCAACAAACGAAAAAATACTGATTGTTAAAATCCAAGATGGAGACAATGAAGATTGGATTGTTGTTCGGACCCAGTTGGTCAGGTGACTTTTCCGCTTCGAGGCCTGTCTTTCTCGTTGGCTTCGGGTCGAAATATGATGATGTAACCAATGCAAAATCAGTGAATTTGTTGATATTACATTTACTGTTAAAATTCACCATCATTTCCAAAGAAACAGTATATCATTTGGCAGTATTATTGAAACATCTTTTACTGCATCTCATGAAGCATTACAGCATCACAGAGCAGGTGGATATGGTTCTCATCTACGGAGAAGCAAGGTGCAGTGGGCGTGTTGCTGTACGGCTGTATCGAGAGCGTTTTCCACAGCGACATGTACCACAGCGCACCATTTTTGCCCGTATCACAGTCTCTTTCCGTCTGAGGGAGACTGGAACTATCATTGTCCATAGATCAGATGCAGGTCGCCCACGAACTGATCGGATAGACCTACTGGAGGACTAGGTGCTTGAAGAGATTGGTGATAATCCATCCACCAGTACACGAGCTGTGGCAGCATTTACGAACATATTGCAGAACACTGTCTGGCGAATACTGCATGACAATGACATGCATCCGTTCCGTCGTCAAAGGTTCAAGACCTGTTGCCAGATGACCACCCACCACGTGTTGCTTTCTCGCAGTGGTTCCTGCCAATCATGAGTTCAGCAAGTGCATCCTCTTCACAGATGAAACTACCTTCGCAAGAGACGGTCTCTTCAGCACACACAATGCTCATGAGTGGGCCTTAGTAAATCCATACGCGACAACACGTAGCAGCTACCAACACCGTTTTGGAGTGAACGTTTGGGAAGGGATTCTAGGAGACTATTTGATTGGGCCAGTTGACAATGTTCCCAACTATACTGACAGGTCAACACTACCGCCAGTTTCTACTCAACACACTTCCAGATCTCCTGGAGCACATTCCTCTTGCTGTCCGCAGAAACATGTGGTACATGGTTGATGGTGTCCCTGCTCATTACTACCGTGCCGCTCGTGATGTTTTGGACGCCCAGTTTCCTATTAAAAAAAAAGTCGATGGATGTGACGAAGTGGACCGGTATTATGGCCAACCAGATCTCCCGACCTCACCCTTTTGATTTCTTTCTGTCGAGCTATATGGAGAGTATGGTCTATGAAACTCCAGTAGAGACAATTGAAGATCTCGTAGCACGGATCACAGTTGCTACAGGAGCCATAAGTGATGACCCTAATGCGCTTGCAACATGCTTCGGAGATCAATGCTTCTACGCTGTCGTATGTGCGTGGAACAACAGGGTCGACACTTTGAGGGCCGATGATATGTGCAGCACCATACTGTCCATTGTGCTATGCGGTGTGTACGGTACAGTATGCACAAGACTGTATTGTAAATGCTTAACGTTGCCATTTCTCAGTAATGACATTTGGGTGCAATAAAATTATGTGAATTACAAAATATTGGAGATCAAAGTGCTTTTATTTGTCTAGTATTGTAGACATAATTCTAATATTCCCCATTAAATTTTAATGTACAACACTCAATTATCCTTTAGTATAAATAAGCTTGTAATCTTCAGGCAGCCACCCTCCAGGGGAAGCAACCCCACCTTTAGTGGCATTTATCTCCCACAGGAGGGCTTAACGGAAAAATGGCATAGGAAAACATTGTTCCTGTTAGCACTACCTATCATCCCTAGAAGTTTGTACAATGAATTATAAATAATCCTATATCTTGTGTTTCAAAAGTACCCGAACTGTCCCTTCTGTATGTAAGGAAAGCCTAACCTAGGACAGCAGGAGCAATATTCGGCCAACCACTAAAATAAACCATGTGCTGAAATAAATTACATCAAATCAGTTTTACATAGTGGCAAAGTTTCTCAAATGTGTTTATTTTATTTTTACATTCCTAAAGGAAGCGGTACATGTAGATTACACCATTTTCTCAAAGTGTTCACCGTTCATCTGTTAGCAATACGCTAGTCGGTGCTCAAACGCACTGCAGGCATTGATTAGGATTGCCTTAGGAATATTTGCCATCACCTGCCTAATTCTTTCCTTCAGTTCGTTAATGCTTGCAGGGCGTGTCTCGAGGACCCTGTGCTTAACATAGCCCTAAAAGAAAAAGTCAAGCGGGGAAAGATCCGGCGCTGTATTTCATTTGTTTGTTTTCACGCAATAAACGCTTTTTAAAAGTTACTGTACCGGTATAAACTTAATACCGTATACCGTAGGTTTTATAAATAAAACTTCTAGTATTTTTTACTTTAACCTTTTATTTCATTCTCATATTCGCGTATTTGCATTTATGTAAAATAAATAGCGGGATTCGTAACGACTGGGAGCATCCATTAATGGAAAAAAGAGGTTGAGAGGCAGTGGCTCCTGTCTACCAGTCCTTCAGCATATCTGCACAACAGTACGTTATGCAGGGAAAGTCATCTCCTGCGTTCGGGAACTTTTGAAAGACGGTATAGTCTGTTTACCGTCCACCCTCGGGCCACTTTCAGTCTTTTATCTCTTACCTTAGTTCTCTGCTTCTGTATCTTCAGATTCAAAACAAAATATTTATACTTACTGGTGACTTCAATATAGACTTTTCGAAACCCTCAACTAGTTTAAACGCTCTTTTGGACCCGATCACTAGAACAAGTCTAAATTTACCATGCACTATTCGCTTTTCCACAATACTTAACTAAGTAATAGATCATTGTTTTGCAAATAATAATCCGACCCTCATTAGTGGTACTCTTGACGTTTCCTATCTTTGACCACTTTCCACTTTATTATTCGCCTCTTGCAAGTGACTAAATGTGACTAAACTATCTGTGGCCACGTTATTCTTCTCTTCTATGGGCGCTCTTAACGATTTTATTTTGTTTATAAATTTGCTGAATTGACTCAAATATGCTCGGTATGATATGCTGCTTAGTAGATTGTTCAAATTCATATTATAGATGCTCAGAAGGAACAAAATATTATCTTTCGTCAGCAAAGACAGCTATGGACAAAGCGATTAAAAGAAAGTAGTTTTTCGGATTTTGTGAAATTAAAATTAACACACTGAAAACCGTATTTAATAAAAACATCCATTTTCTTTTCATTCGACTCCCAATCTCATGGCCACAAATAGCTTGAGAAACTTCACGCATAGTGGCGCGCGTGCAGCTTGCAAGAGGCGAATATCTTCAATATTTCCACTACTCTAACTAAACTTTTCACCCAAAAACCTATACGCAAAGTTTCAGCTCTCAGAATTGCGAATTTTTATTCTTTCCTTAATTTAACAGAATTCCTTTTGATTTTTGCTAACATAACTAACTTTGACCAACTATTCCAGTCATTTTTAGCTCACGTACGATTGGGATATGAGCGTTATTTTACGTTGTCCTTAGCTAAGACAACTGCTCTGTTAAAATTATCCGTAAGGCTTGGATAACTTTCCAAATCTTAAATATGATTAGACATAAAAACTCATTATATCGCAAACTACGTCATTGTCCCAATCCATCTTTGATCCGTAAATTTCGTATATTCTCAAAGTCCGCAATTTAATACATTTATTCCGGGATGAAAAGCAATATTACTTTCAATTATTCCAAAAAAATTTCCTCGAACAAAACTAAGTGGAAAACTCTAAATAATCTAATATTCGGTCCGTTTTCTTCACCTTTGCCTATTTCCTCGTCTGATAGAGCTAACCCAATTTTCTTAACTGGTTTTCTTATTATTCTTCTTCCCTACGTTCCTCCTTATCCTTACCTCTACAATGTATTTCTAAATTATCCTAAATTCTTTGCAGCTCGTACAACTCCCGAAGAGGTTATCAGTGTTAAGTAACTAAAATCTTCTTCTCCAGATCCACTGGGTTTACAGTGGCAGTCAAAAAAATAGATCCGACCCCAGCTACAACTGGAACGAACTAAAAAAACATAATACACCTTCATGAACAATAAGCACAGCCCGTATTTATTATCAGTACACTCTGAATTACGCATTGGCACAAGACGGCAATTTGTGAAACGTTTATTCACTTGGGCAAAGTGTAATCAAGTCAGGTTGACTTGACAGGTATAAATTTCATCAATCATATTATTAGAGCCTGCATGCAAAACCGCTATTTCAGGGCAGTCTTTGCAACCAATCTCAATACCTAAAAGACTTTTTTCCGGGAGTTGGCAAAAAATTTATAAAACTAGTGACAATTAGACTAATACCTCCAAGGCTAAGAGTGAAAATAAAGCTATTTCACGTCTTTCCTACGAAAATTCTTTACTAGGAGGATGAAGAAAATGAACCCGCCTGGACTCATCAAGGATAAGGAATGAACCCGCCGACGTCTATAGAGTAGAAGCACTGCTGGATGTTAAAGGCAAAGCCCCTATAGAAGATTTTTGGTAAAAAGGGTCGGATATAAGGACCCAACATGGGAACCCGAGAAAAGTCTTCATAGATGCCAGCAGTTAGTCTCCAAATTTTCGAAGCAAAGAGAAGCAAACTCGACGGAGGTAATTGTCTCGAATAAACCCAAAAAGAAAGGAAGGCATCATGAAGCTGACCGACGAGGACGTAAGAAGAGACCGCAAACGAAAAATAGAATCTTTCGTTACGGGTTTGCAGCGGGGATAGTGTCAGATCGTCGATCTCGAGCGGAGAAAGGAGGAAAAAAACGACGATCCGACTCGATATCAGGGAAAAGGGTGAGGAAGAAGAAAACAGAAGAAGCAGGCAAGATAGAAGAAAGGAGCTACCCGCTACCCGTTAGAAAAAAATAGAATGAACAGAAAATTCAAGAAAGATGAAGTGAGCCGTTCATTGGACCAAAAAAGGTGTATGTAAGAACGGCTCATTAAGGCACGGAATAAAAGGTGGGCTCGAGGAAGAAAGAATCAACGAGCGAAGGAATGGAGAGCACGATCCATGGGCGACATATGGAAGGAGTCATTCTCTTGACGGACGCCAGCGCAAAAGTTCCACAACTCTGAGGAATGAAGGTCAGCGCAGAGGTTCTCCCGGCCAGAGAAACCAAGCAAAGGAAATTGGATTCTCATGCGTAAAATTGCATCGAACGCCGTCATACTCGAAGAGAAGAACTCGCTCAAAGGAGCACGGAAGGCATTGGGCTCTCTACAATCTCCAGGCAAGTGCACGTTCTCAGACATTGATTAATAGAGACATTTGGTATTCCCACTATAGTACCCCGGCAAGGGTGAAGAAGAAGGGACAATTTCGGCGTATCTCGGATCGAAGTAAAGACACGTTGGATCCCCCATGAAGGCTGAGCACAACAGCCTCTGTTTCAGCGGATGCGAGCCCCAGCAAGCTCGTGAGATATCCGAATGGTGATCTTTATGCTACGGTAGCATTGACCTCAGGATACCTGGCCCGGCTGCCCCCTTACGATTGCCACATCGGTTCCGAAGTCAAAAACTGAGTCACCAGTATCCATGGCCGTTCAACAGGACGATAAGGAGGTGTCTAAATCGATTGAAGAGAGCCTCGTCGAGACGTCCCATGCGAACTCTGCTACGCAGCCATTAGAAGCGGATAACGCCCAATCTACGAATGCCACACCCAGCCAGCGATCGGACGATCACGGCATTGTGCAAGCGCGAGCCGTGCGGAGATCTCTCGCTGCGAGCTGCGCTTGGCTGCCCAGTCTCTAAACAAGGGTACTGGCTTTAAATTCCGAATTAGATAATAAGTTAATGTTAGGATTTATTAGAACTCTAAGTAGTGGACTTAATATCTTCTTATCTTGCACGTCTCTCTTTAGTAAGCAAGATTTATTTTCTTCAAAAAAACGTACCGTAAGCCTCTAAATAATCCTGTCTAATCGGACTTGTATGTTCTCTCTATGTAGTGTTGGACATCACCCATCTAAACCCATCAGGGTCGCGGCTTTCTGAGGTAGTGGTGGCCAGAAACCCCGGACCCCGTCCCTTACTGGTTTCTCAGCAATTAAGCATCGAAGCTCGATTCCCTCTTCGTACATTTTCGACTTGGAGGACTTTGCAGAACATTGGATTTCCCATTATACCAAACTGACTTTAAATATTTAATTTTCATTAATTTTCTTATTGTGAATTCAAGTATTCATTCACTAAATAATTAACCTTTTAGCAAATTAAAGTATCGTCTACTCCTCCTTTATCTATACACGACTCCAGCGAATCCGAATCACTCATTTATTAATTTTGCTAACAAAAAGTCGTGATAGTAGCGCTCACCGGCATAGCGTCTAACACGAATGTGGCCATCATGGCACCATAGATTAAAGCGGGATTCGTCAAAAAAAAACCCACTTGTCACCAGTCTGCATGCCGGTTCCTATGTTCATGAGCCCATTGCAGCCTCAGGCGTCCATGGTTTTGCGTCAGGGGAATCCTGTATAAAGGAGTTCTTGCAGCAGTCCACAATGTAGCAGACGTCGACGGATTGAGTTCTTACAGCAGTCCACCTGTAGCAGTGGACTAATGTGCTGCAAACGGCCTAGAGAAAGCTGTACGCTCCGTCAGTGCCATGCGGTCTATCATCACGCATTGACGTCACCTTTCGGCGTCTACTCTCGGATTTCCGAGATGTCCGGATCTCGTCGGTCCACTGCTTCCAAACTCGCATCACTGTGCTGCTGTTACGGTGCACATAAGCTGCTCTTGCACGATAGGAAAATCCTCCTTCACGAAGACCGATGATTCTACCCCGTTCAAACTGCGTAAGTTTTTGAAATGTCGCCCTCTTTCGTCGAAGAGGCATCGTTACGTCTCACTTAACGTTTACAACTAGCAGATAACCGTAGACTGTTTTCAAAGTCGCCCTCTATTTATACTGTTCAGCAGCAGTTCAGAGGGCGCTGTTAAGCACACGCATGCGTGTTGACTCTGAAATTTTAATCATTTGCATAACACACTATAATTTGCATTGGCTGAAAATTGCAGCTCAATTGCTTCGTTCTCGTGTTGTAATTTTCACAAACATGAGGTTAGAACTAAAGAATTGGATCGAGTCAAAAATTTTGCTATCCTCAATGGTTACGAAGATTCAATAGTCGATAATACTAATAGAAAAATTCAAAAAAACTTCAGATTCCAAAGTGTCACTACCCTTAGAAGCTCCAGTATTACAAATAATAACTTTTTTATCCTCTGCTAAAATCCGCAACTCAATAAAGGGATTGTAACCCCTCCTAACAAATTCGGTTTTGCCAAAACTCTCTTAAAAATTTATTGGTAGCGCAAAAGACAGCATATCGGTAGAAAACCAATTAGGGGTATATAAAATTACTTGTGCCTCGTGCGGAGCCTATTATTATGGTCAGACACGGAGATATTTTAAAATAAGTTTAAAGGAACAAACGAGGGTAGCTCACAATTTTTTTCTTCAGCAAATATTTTTTGAACACAATGAAACTTATACACACAAGGAGTGATGTTTTTTCAACACTCCCTATTTTTCCGCATAATCTCTGTCCCGTTCTATAGCCTTCCTACAGCGAGACACAAGAGCGTGTATGCTCTGTCGGTACCAGTCCTTGTTCTGTTCACGCAGTCATGTCTTCACTGTGCGAATCACCTCTTCGTCATCCTCTAAATGTCTTCCACGAATGGCATTCTTCAATGGCCCAAACAAGTCAAAGTCTGAAGGCGCTAGGTCAGGGCTGTAGGGTGGATGGGGCTTTCCAACCCTTTTCGTGATGTGTTCCGACGACCTCAAACTGGTGTGAGAGCGAGCATTATCATGTTGAAGCAAGCAATCAGCTGGGTTATGGCGTTCAAGTCGCTGGAAGCGCTTCTTGAGTTTGGTTAATGTGGTCACATATGCCTCAGAATTAATGGTGCTGCCTCTCTGCATCACATTAATTATTATGACACCATCACAGTCCCAAAACACAGTGATCATGACCTTACCAGCAGAAGCAGTTGCTTTAAATTTTTTCCTCTGTGGAGAGTGCGGAACCCATCGTGAACACGTTTTTGTGCAATCAAGAGCACGGATGATTTCACCCACACTTCCTTTACTGATTGACAGCCGAGGATGGCCAAATTGATGACCGCGGCAAATCTTGGAGCCCCGCCGAACCGCTTTCTGATGGCCTCACCCTTTTGTGCCCAGGGACTAACCGTGCTTCTGTCGACTGCTGATGCTCCCTAAACTGCACATAAACGTTTGAGAATGTTTCCAACCGTTTCTTGCTCCGCAATGAGAAATTCAATGACGACACGCTGACTGTAACTTACATCACTAAAAGACGCATGTGGTTCCATTGCTGCACGCTATCTGTCGGAAGAAACGGAAACTTTGCGCGCGCACTCCGAAAACTTCAAAGAATGCATATCTCAAGTTTCGCATTCGTACCTTGTTGAGGGATGGAGAAAAAAATTATGGTGCATTACTTTCTGGGCTACCCTCGTATATCCTGCATCACAAACGTAAAATTGGGTGTGTCCAGCTTTGCCGACCATATCCTTAATTGTGAACACGATTTTGATTTAAATTTATGTAAATTGTTACATATTACCACCAATAGTAAAATTTTAAATTTTCTAGAATCTTTAGAAATTTGTAAGAAGAAGAATCCCCCGCCCTTTTACTAAACAGTGACACAGGTCCCATGGCAGTCATGATTGGTTAAGATTGGAGGAACTTCTTGCTTCCTGGTTGGTCCATTCCTGTATTCGCATTGTTTATCATGTAACAATGCTTACTGTTTTTATTTGTCTGAATGTACACGCTGAAGAAGGCTGCTCAGCAGCTGAAATGTTCATACGTGCAATAGAAGCTACTATTTTGTGGATTAGTGGTCTCTACAATCCTCTCTTTATTCTAGCATTATCCACAGTTTCGTTGGTGTTCGTCAATTTCTTACGTACACTATTGAAATTAGCAAGTCCCAATCTGTTTACCACTATTTTTCACCTTTGGGAACCTTACAGTAACACAAATTCATTTTATCCAGCTATGCTTGTTTATTTACAAGTCATTCAATAACCGGTTTATTCTATCTTCCCCCATTGCAATTTACCGTTACAATGAGATACACTCTCACCACGCACGTTCTGCGACCTCTATCAGGCTTCCTGTTATTAGGAATAATTACCAGAGTAGGTGTATTTTTTTCATTATTAAGAAGTGCGCTTACCGAAAATAACGATTTTGCCTCCAAACAACGATTCCAAGCTCCAGTGAAAATAATATTTGTAATTTGAAATGGAACTTATCTGTTTATTCTTTACTTTAATTTCACTCAATTGTGAATATATTTATCAATCGTTTATTAAATTTACAATAATTTAAATTAAAACCAGCAACTCCATCCCCACGCCTATCACGCGTAAAGTGACACTACTCTTGAAAATCACATTTTCCCAAAAATTGCTATAATGTTCATTCTTGTACATTTTGAAGTTTCATTTCATTTTGACCCTCTCGAAATATAAGTTAGCTTTGTATTCAGGAAGAAGATTGCCTATGGATGTCGGTAAATAAAAATTTGATGATTTATTTTCAACAACAGTGTATGATTATTATCACGTCCACCATTGTTTTAAGTATTTTAAAACGTCACTATTTCAATTACCGAGGCTAACGAGAAAGACAGGCTCCGGCACTGAAAAGTCACCTGACCAGAATAACGTCCGTTTCAAAAGTTTGGATAAATTTACTTTTTACTTGTTTCTAAAAAATTATCAGTGGTCTATCAAATGTCTTTATGTTGTTCTGGTCTATAGTGCTAAAGTAAATATACAACAAATTAGAAAAACATGTTCTTTATTTCTCTTTCTTCAAATAGTTTTTGTTTAGAAGTAGAAAACAGAATCATGTTTCAAAAGTATGGATAATGCCAGTACAAAATGTCATAACTAATAAAATTTCTTTAAATTAATTAAACTAACGCTTTATCTGTTGTCCTCCTGCACGGATAAGTTCGAATACACGATTCTTCATTGTTATAATCAGGTTTTGGATGATAGTCGGATCAAGATTGTACCAACGGTCGTCTATCGCGGTCTTGAGATCACCAACAGTTGAATATTGTTTCCCATCAGCATAAACACGTCGTGATACTATTCCTCATAGATTCTCGATGGGATTAAGGTCTGGGCTTCTGGCGGTACAACTCATTGTCGTAACGTTGTGCTCTTGAAATCACTTCTTTGAGGAATGAATAGGAGCATTGTCCTGTTGGAAAAGAAGTTCGGTCCACAAATTTCTTCAGCCACTGGTAATAGGTATTCCTCCAAGATGATAAAATATTTCTCTGAGTTTTGTCGACCAGAAACGTACACAATAGTTGAAATGCCGTTGATACTGAATGCATCCCAAACCATGACGAAACCTCCCCCTTGCTGCCTGTTGAAGAATGATCTGGGTTCCTTTCGTAGGTCTTGCCAATAGCATGCCCACCCATCTGATCCATGTAAATTCCACTTCTTTTCGTCAGAAAATAGTACTTCCATGCATTCGTGCGTCCAACATTGATGCTCTCGGGCCCACTCCAGTCTTGCAGCAACATGGGTAGGTGATAATGGTGGTTTCTTTCTCATCCGGCGAAGACAAGATTTCCTGTTGCGCCTTATACGCCGAAAAACTGTTGTTCTTGATACATTCAGTCCAGAATCATTGATAATTTGTTGGCATGATGTCCTTTTGTTAGATGCCAGTCGGACAATCTGTCTGTCATCTCGGCTGGACGTCATCTTAGGTCGGCCAGATTGTGGTTTGGCTTGGCAATTGGCTCCCTTTTTTAAAACCTTGTAAATTCCAGGTGCTAAATGATTTATTTTGCGTGCAATATCTTTCACTGACAGTCCTTCGGCTTTGAGCATCAATTTTTCGTTATTTCGTCTTGTATAAATTGGCAATTTGATGGCATATTGAAACTATGGTGAAATCTGACCAATAGAGGGGAATTTATGGTCTTGAGTGATTTCTGCTGCTTCTTATCTTATGAATGACCGATTAATTACTCAGCCACTTCCTTATATATCCCGGTTGGGGTCATTATCCAAATTTATGAAACAAGAAATTGTGCTGATTAGTCGAAAATTTATTACTAATTTGAATAAAAAAAAGGAAATAATGTTTTAACTTATTGCATATTTACTTTAGCAGTATTTGATCAGAAATTCTTAAAGACATTTGATAGAGAACTGATAATTATTTAGAAACAAGTTAAAAATAACTTTATCCAAACTTTCGAAACGAACCTTAGGTCTAGCTACAATGTAACTTTCATTGTTTCCATCTTCGATTTTAACAATCAGTCTTTTTTTGTTTGTTGGAAACAATGAAGGTTGGATTGTTGCTACTCCTATGTTGATCAGGTGACTTTTCAGTGCCGGAGTCTGTATTTCCAACACCACCTCTACTCAAAGCCTGAGCGCGAAAACGTCATACATTGTTACATCACCTACGGTAGGGTATTGTTGACCATATTTCTACCAATAATAAGCCCGAAATTGTCCCTACCGTAGATGATGTAACAATGTAAGATTTTTCCGTGAGCAGGCTTTCTCTCTAGGCGGTATTGGTATTTCTAACACCTTCTAGAAAGAAAGCCTATGCACTGAAAATTCATCATTATTACATGATCATAAGAAGTCATAATTTAGGGCTTATTATTGGTGGAAATATGACTAACAATGCTTTTTTATGATGATGTAACAATGTATGAATTTTCAGTGCACAGGCTTTCTTTTTAGGAGGTGTTGGTATTTCTCGTTAGCCTCGTTCAGTTACGTAGCCAACAAGAAAGACAGGCCCCAGCCGTAACCACCGAGAGAGAAGGCCTCTGCGATAAAAAGTAATACATTGTTACATCATCACAGTTAAGGCAAATTTATGGCTTATTATTGGTAGAAATACGAATAACAATGCCCTAAAAATGGTCGTTCAACTCCCGTCATTTTCCATTGTTAAGGGAAGCTAGGGAATTCAGATTATGCTAGGAGCCGCGTAGTCGCAATGGATTTTCTTCGCTCTATACGGCACCTAGCGTGATCTGAATTTCCTAACCTGTAAAGCTATTTTATTTATTTAGTTGATGCCCAAAATTAATACTGAGCTATTTAATGCATTCAATAGTTGGATTGTCAATTATTTCTTCAGGATTATGTAGAATACAATTATTTTGGCAGTATTATGAAACTGAAAATGAAACTAAAATTTCTAGCTGACGATAGGGAGGCGCTGCATGCGTTTTTAGTCCGATTGTACATGCAGCGCCATTTTTCAATTGAGTTACCTCCCTGTCGGGAGCTAGAAACTTTAGCTTCATCTTTCAGTGGAGTTGGATGACCATCTATCTAAAGACTATGCTGAAAAGTCACCTGATCAAGACAGGTCTAGCAACAATCCAACCTTCATTGTTTCCAACAAACAAAAAAAGACTGATTGTTAAAATCAAAGATGGAAACAATGAAGATTACATTGTAGCTAGACCTATCTTGGTCAGGTGACTTTTCAGTGCCGGGGCCTGTCTTTCTCGTTAGCCTCGGTAATTGAAATAGTGACGTTTTAAAATACTTAAAACAATGATGGACGTGATAATAATCATGCACTGTTGTTGAAAATAAATCATCAAATTTTTATTTACCGACATCCATAGGCAATCTTTTTCCTGAATACAAGGCTAACTTATATTTCGAGAGGGTCAAAATGAAATGAAACTTCAAAATGTACAAGAATGAACATTATAGCAATTTTTTGGAAAATGTGATTTTCAAGAGTAGTGTCACTTTACGTGTGATTGGCGTGGGGATGGAGTTGCTGGTTTTAATTTAAATTATTGTAAATTTAATAAACGATTAATAAATATATTCACAAATCGAGTGAAATTAAAGTAAAGAATAAACAGATAAGTTCCATTTGAAATTACAAATATTATTTTCATTGGAGCTTGGAATCGTTGTTTGGAGGCAAAATCGTTATTTTCGGTAAGCGCACTTCTTAGTAATGAAAGAAATACACCTACTCTGGTAATTATTCCTAATAACCGGAAGCCTGATAGAGGTCGCAGAACGTGCGTGGTGAGAGTGTATCTCATTGTAATGGTAAATTGCAATGGGGGAAGATAGAATAAACCGGTTATTGAATAACTTGTAAATAAACAAGCATAGCTGGATAAAATGAATTTGTGTTACCGTAAAGTTCCCAAAGGTGAAAAACAGTGGGAAACAGACTGGACTTGCTAATTTCAATTTCGTCATAGGTAGTCATCTTTAATCGCATTTCTACCAATAATAAGCCCTAAATTATGACTAGGTATGATGATGTAGCAATGTATGAAATTTTCGCGCTCAGGCTTTGAGTAGAGGTGGTGTTGGTGTTGCCCCAGCGCGGAAAAGTCACCTGGCCATACTAGTCCAAGTAAAAATGTAACCTTCATTGTTTCCATTTTGGATTATAACAATCGATATTTTTTCTTTTGTTGGAAACAATGAAGGTTGGATTGTTGGCCGGACTACTATGATCAGGGGACTTTTCCGCGCCGGGGCCTGTCTTTCTCTTTGGCTACGTTCAGTTACGAGGCCAACGAGACACAGGCCTGGCAACACCACCTGGACAGAAGGCCTGCGCACAGAAACATATGCATTGTTACATCATTATCAAACGGCCCGTAGCATAACCACCGAGAGAGAAGGCCTCTGCGATGAAAAGTCACCTGATCATCCTAGGCTGAATAACAATATAATCATCATCGTTTCCATCTTGGATTTTAAGAAACAGTATTTTTTCGTTTATTGAAAACAGTGAAGGTTGGATTGTTGATCAGCCTACCATGTCAGGTGACTTTTTCGCGCCGGGGCCTATCTTTTTCGTAGGCTACGCAAATGGCCAAATTTACGGCTTATTATTGGTAGAAATACGATTAACAATAGCCGCTTTTATGTTATGTAACAATGTATGACGTTTCTGTGCGCAGGCCTTCTGTCTAGGGGTGCGTTCACTTATTCGTTCGGAGTCATGCTCCGAGTCAATGTGATCACGTGATCAGAGTACTAGCGTCATGGCTCAGAGTCGACACAACGACGTAACAATCGAAGACTTTGATCGTCATAATCATTTGTGTGCAGTATTGCCAATTTAGCCTTTTTTTCATGCGCTTGTCTTTTGTTGGACATTTTTAATAACAATTAAACAATGCACAGCAACCATTTACCATTCATTTACAAGTCTTCAATTCTCTTCAAAAACTCTCATCATTATTCATTGGTGAACTTGTTATTATTTATTCTTGTTATTTGTTATTTTATCTTCTCCATTTATAAAAGAGTATAGAATCATTCATTAATAAATTAACATATTATACTACTTCGTAAATTAATGTATAATACACAACATAATAAAAATGAGCTTATAAATTGGACACATCCCTGCTAAATTGGCAACACTGCTTGTGAACGATTCAAGATATTTTCCCCCTCTTCGCAACCAAAATTGGGATTCATCAAAATTGTCCCCCTCTTCGGATTCATCAAAATTGACATATCTGCTTCGGTTATGAAAATAAAAAGGGGGGGGGTCTCATTTTTGTATCCACACAGTGTAATAATAATAACTTATTAAAAATAAATAATTTTTTGCCTTTCTCAAATGAAGTATAATTTTAATATGTTTTTAATAATTAAAATTAGTTTCATATATAATTTGTTCAAAAACGCGTTTAAAAAAATTAAATAAAATTGGGAAGGGAGCATGATTTGAACCTGGAGCTTTTGGCTTTGGAATCTATTGACTTACCCACATGACCACCTTGACTACTTGAATATCACGCTCTCTGTATTTATATATATACATCAAAAGCCTACATAACTAACTTTAAATGATTATATCTCGTAAACTAATGCCCATTATATGAGTTATTATGTCATATATCAGTGGGAGGGGTGCGTAACAACACATTTAAATTTCAGTTAAATCCAAGCTTAACAGACCTGGTCCTCCCCATGTAAGATGGTCAGGTGACTTTTTCGCTTCAGAACCTGTTTATCTAGCTGCCCTTGTTCAATTATTTTTGAGATGAGGTTAATGATGCCTACAAAACTCCTGCAATTATTTTTGAGTTGGAATTGTATAGATATCATTAGTTGAGGTTATGTGAATCATTTATTATTAAAAAAATCGATTTTAACGTTTCTCTGGTAGCAAATGAAAATAACAAAATATATAAAAAAAAAATGTTTTAGAACCGAAAATAAAATTCAAAGCAAACCGATTCTAAAGCAAAAGATAATAGAACAAACAGGAACATGCCCAAAGAGAAGATAATGATATGAAATTAAGCCTTGTTTATCTATTAGATAGCAATTCAAATATCAAAACACCTTCGGAACCGAAGCATAATGGTCTTTCCAGTCAAAAATAATAATAAGGACAATGCAGCTTACATCTGAGAGCGTGCATA
The DNA here is from genome assembly GCA_023313115.1 of Rhysida immarginata. NCBI lineage: Eukaryota > Metazoa > Arthropoda > Chilopoda > Scolopendromorpha > Scolopendridae > Rhysida > Rhysida immarginata. The sequence goes on along the minus strand of JAHWFO010000211.1, from coordinate 2,573,330 downwards.
ACAAGATTCTGTTGTCATAGAGATGTTAAAGCCATTCTAAATTGTCCATTGGGAATTGTCATACACAGAAAGTTGTCATTTGAGAAGGATAACTCTGTGCAACTATTCTACTGCATTTGCGTTGTAGCTGTAGGATATGATTAAGAGGATTCTTTTACTTATCTGTCTTCATGTGTATGAGAATAGCACGTATATTCATGGAGAAAAACAGGTTTGTTTTTGTTTTTTTTAAATCGAAATATTTTCGTCAGGTTTTTGTTTATAACATGCAGGGTTTTCAACCCAATACTTGAATCAGACACTTGACAAACTACAGTAGAGACAACATCCTGCAATCAGAATACAAAAATATGAAATATATTTACTAAATAATGTTTAACTGCGCATGCGTAAACATTACCAAAATATCTTTTGCATGATCTATTAGCCAAATATATACAGCTACTCTTATAAAAAGCCACGCAAATATCATGAAAATTCAGAAGGATATCTTCGAAAGAATGAGTTGAATTTCATTTGCTTTCAAAAATAAACAAAACGATAAAGGTTTTTCGCCAAATTTTTATTTTTAGATCGGGCACAGATATGAACTTCTTCCACTTACGTTGATATGAAGTCACTATGCCTGTATGAACTCAATATGAAGTCAATGTGTCTCCATACACTATCTATCCAAAAGTAATCGAACACTTTCGATTTTAGACATTTTGTCGAATATCTAGAAAAATACTTGACGAATTATCCTGAAACTTCACGAGTGTAAAGAACATGTTAGACTTCATATATTTCAGGGAAAGTTTGGTCCCGAAGGAAAATAGGGGGCCAGCGACAAAGTGAACCAAAAATACACTACTGTTTATAAAAATCGCAACACCCTGATGGAATAGCCCAATCTGCATTAAATTTGGAGCATTTGCATATCATGGGTCAGAAAAGAAACCATTAGATTTTCAGGTCAATACAATGCGTTTTATTGTCACATTAGTATCGGGTGAAACCACCGTGGGATGCAATTACAGCCTCTAAACGTCGTGGCATTGAGTCAAATAAGCTCTGAATAAGGGCCTGGGGAATGTCCTGCCATGCTCTGTCTACACGGGTATACAGTTCATCCACAGTTGCTGCTGCAGGAGTCCGACGAGCCAATCGATGAGCAACCCTGTCCCACACATGTTCGATTGGGGACATGTCTGGTGAACGAGCAGGCCAGGGGAACAAGGGCGTCTGATGTGCTTGGAAAAAGGCGAGGACATTTCTGGCCACATGCGGTCGGGCATTGTCCTGTTGGAATACAGCGCCTGGAAGGTTCTGCAGGAAGGGGATGACCTCGGGTTGCACAACTTCCCTGATGTACCGGTCACTGTTCAGATTACCATCGATTCTGATCAGACGGAAACGGCCATGGTAACTGATTGCACCCCACACCATCACCCCTGGCGTTTGTCCTGAATGACGCTGCAGGATGCATTCTGGAAGGTCGCGCTCGCCACGATGTCTTCTGACTCGTATCCTGCCGCCATGGTGCTGCAAGTTAAACCTTGACTCATCCGAAAACACAACTTGTTGCCATTCAGCTTGCCACTGTTGGTGTTGATGGGCCCATTGCAACCTGAGGCGCCGGTGGTTTTGAGTCAAAGGAATCCTCAACAATGGTACTCGTGCCATCAATCCTCTGGAAATCAAACGGCGTCGTACAGTGCTAGCAGACATTGTCCTGCTTACTGTAGCACCCCACTGTTGTGCTAACACTGTGGAAGTGGCTGTACGATCTGCTACACACATGCGATAGAGGTGTCTGTCATCTCGCGGTGTCGTCGTGCTGGGTCTTCCTGAGCCTGGTCTTCGGTGTGCCCTGTTCTCTTCGCTCCACTGCCTCCATGCACGCATAATTGTCGTTGCATTACGTCCTACACGAGCAGCAATGTCACGATACGACCATCCCGCTTCACGCAGACCAATTATGCGTCCTCTTTCAAAGTCTGTCAGCTGTTGATATGGTACCCTTCGTCGTCATCGAGGCATGGTGTACTTTCAAGCAATTACTCTGAAAATCTAATCATTTATACTCTGACCCATTGTATGCAAATATTGCAAATTGCATATGGATTAGACCATTCCATCAGGGTGTTGCGATTTTTATAAACAGTAGTGTATAAATGGTGTGAGTAGTGCATTTATACTCTTGAAATGCATTGTAGCTGTTGCATATGATTAAGGGGCTTCTTTTATTTATCTGTTTTCATTTGTATGAGAATAGTACATACCGGGTGGGCAAGAAATAACGTGAGGTGTTCAGAGCTCGCTAGCGGGAATTCTATTAGGCCAAATGCAGTACATTTTGGTGTATATACTTAGTGGAACATGCAGTTTCGATTTCTGCAAAAAAAAAAAAAGTACAAAAAGTCGCCATAGGGGGCGCTTATTTCAAGAAAACAATGAATACCTAATTGTCAAATGAACAAATACCGTACAAACCAACTTTAGTAAAAACAATAAACAATGTTTTATTTTTAATTACAAATGTGTTTCAATATGACCACCAGTGTGCCGTTCCAATAGCTGCATGCGGTACATGACATTTTCTACGGCAGCTCGCAGCATATCTGCATTAATTAGTCTGATATGTAACGTTATTTGATCCTTTAAGGTTCAGAGGTCAGGAACATGTGCTTGATACACAAGGCTTTTCAAATATCCCCATAACCAAAAATCACAAGGGTTGAGATCAGGCGACCTGGGTGGCCATACCATGGGAAATGCACGACTAATTATTCTGTTGTCTGAAAAACGTTCTCGCAAGATCTGCTGCACCTGACGTCCGATGTGCGGTGGCGCACCATCCTGCATAAAAATGGTAGAATCTGGACAACCCTTTTCCTGCAATCGTGATAACACAAAATTCTCAAGCATATCGGCATACCTGGCAGAATTGACGGAACAAGTCACCGGTCCAGGAGGACGGATTTCTTCAAAAAAGTACGGATTTCTTCAAAGAAACAGTAAAGCCGCACCGTACTGTTAGTTTCAGTGAATGCATAGGAGTTGGCAGACACACTTGTGGATTTAATGCAGCCCAAATACGGCAGTTGTGGGTATTGATATCACCATTCAAATAAAAATGTGCCTCATCACTCCATAAAATTTGCCATGGCCATGCATCATCCACTTCCATACGTGCTAAAAATCTCAACGAAAAGTCAGTTCGGGTACGTTCATCTCCAGGAAGCAATTGTTGAACAGGTGTGAGTTTATAGGGATAAAATTACAATATCTTAAGCAATATTTTCCTCACCGTCGAATATGGGATATCTGTTTGGCGTGCTATTGCATGTGCACTGCTGGTACCCTGCACAAAAGTCATCTCCTGTTCCACAACAGCAGTTGCAACTTCTTCAACGTGTTGCTGCCTGATTCGTTTGCGTCCCCGGCCTGGTTGCACTCCTAGAATTCCGGTAGATTCAAATCGTTCAATCATTTTCCGTAAGTTAGTTATGCTCATCGGTCCTCTTCGTAACGTTTTCAATCGCCGGAATTCACGAAGGGCAGCACTTGCATTGTCGCTCTTCTGATAAAACAACTTGACTAATAACGCCCGGTCAGGCAGAGCAAGCGTCATCGTCAGGCCATTCGTTCGTGAATGATGGAAAATCCTCAGCCTTGCCTTTTATTGTCATGATTGCTCAACACGGAACGCGCTTATGCAAATGTATTCATTGTTTTCTTGAAATAAGCGCCTATGGCGACTTTTGGTACTTTTTTTTTTTGCAGAAATCGAAACTGCATGTTCCACTAAGTATATACACCAAAATGTACTGCATTTGGCCTAATAGAATTCCCGATAGCGAGCTCTGAACACCTCACGTTATTTCTTGCCCACCCGGTATATTCGTAGAGATATAAAGGTTTCTTTAAAAAAATCGAAATGTTTTCGTAAGTTTTTGTTTATAAGGTGCAGGGTGTCACAAAGTATTGTGACAGCATTAGACCCAGTATTTTTGGCTCTAAGGGAACGCCAAGAAATAATGCTGGAGTTCAGCCGTTGCTGTTTAGTGATAATAGATGACGCGACCAGCAGAAGGAAGACATCTGTTTCCATATAGTCATAGCCTAATAATAACAAGTCTGTAAAGTCTCGTTTTCATGTGTGACCTTTTTTGTACTACGCATGCGCGAAAATCCCTAGCGGCCAGTGAGCGCGACTAGAATGAGGAATCCGAAGAATGTACAAGGTCGCTCGGCTAATAAAGACCATAGGATCACGATAATGTACCGCCAATTATCGTGCGGACTCATGGCGTCCCGTTTAAGACGATTTTAACTGAGCTCGAGAAGCATGTTCCAGTGGAAAAGATCACCGTTCATACGGGCAGAGCTGAAACCGTCTAGGTTAAATGTGAAGATGAAGAAACACACAACAGGCTAGTCTCTGGAATTAAGTCTGATAATATTTTAAAAATTCAGCATCATCAACTGAAGTCGGAGAAGGTCTTGAAATACGTAATTCGTAATGTGGATGTTACGTATGACCTCGATGAAGACCTGAGCACCCCCCTGAACCTCTCCAGGTACTGTGGGGTGGTATTTCTCGATGTCAGTAAAGCTTTTGACCAGGTGTGGCATGAGGGCCTTGTCTACAAAATGATTCCGAATTAAATTCTTAAATCAAGAATTAATGTACAAAATAAAACCTGTTACATCTATTATAGTATTATAATATTTTATTATAGTATTCTTTTTTTTGCCTTTACTACATCAAAGTGTTAAAGTCTCCAATGAAATTAATAATTTTAAATTTGTGCTTATATGTAAATCTTCAAAAATAAGAGCAAACGTATTTTATAGGATTCATAATTGATTTAAATGTATAAATCATACAAATATATATTCAAAAATATAATATGTATTATCTTCAAAAATGTAATCAAAAATAAAATAATAATAATAATATAATAAAATATCTTTAAAAAGCCTAAATAAACGTCATTTAGCATTGATTTATCATCAAGGCTGCGCACTAGCCGCTTGGTGCGCGATTGTGCTGAGACGTAGAGTTGGTCACACTTACATCAAAGACGCCGCCATCGAGTTTACAGACTTGTTATTATTAGGCTATGATATACACTACGTTTACATGCACGTTTCGATCCGGATCGACTTGAGTTAATCCAAAATTGCCTCGCGTTTACATGCATCTAACTCGATCCGGATCGAGTCCGATAAGATGCTCTGTGGGTAAAGCTCTAGATTAGGAAAGTACGCCAGACTTTGTCATCTGCTACAAAATCCGCCATTGTTGGCTCAGTCGGCCTTATCACTTGAATTACGCTTCCTCTAAAATACGGCTGAAATTCAATTTTTTAATATTTTCTCATTATCGCCTGGAAATATAATTGACAATCAATAAATTTTGTAATTATTGATTTTTTCTTTAAATTTTGTTTTCAATTAAAATTTTCTATATATAAATAATAAGGTTGAGGTTATTTATAATGTTAACTATAATGTCATTTATATGTCAAGTTTTTGATTTATTTACCTGAATATAATAATCCTTAATAACTTTTAAAATGCATTTGCATGTTTAAGTTTTTTATACTTATTTTTATCAAAATATAATTTTATACATTCTTATCAAAACATAATTTTAATAGATTTTATCAAATGAATTTTTAGATTTATATCAAAAACTTCAATTTAATAGTTTATTTTAATTGTATTAAATAATAAAAATTATAAAATTACAATTACAATAATTATAAATAATTATCAAATTATAATTTAATAAAATAGAAATTGTTAAATTGAAATTTTTGATATAAATATAATATTTAATTTGATAATTATAATTTGATAAAAAAAATTATTAAATTAAATTTTGATAAAAATATATATATAAAACTCCAATTTGATTGACAATTTGAAAATTTTTAATTAGGAAAAATCACATTTTGATAAAAAAGTTTACAAAAAAAATTTAAACATGCAATGTATTTTAAAATTTATTCATTTATTTATTTATAAATATCTATTGCGTTGAGGTATAAGTCAACCAAGAACTTATTTTAGCTAAAATTTTCTATATTTTTTCTTTCAACCAAACAGCAAATTTAAACTCGATCCGGATATTATTATTTGATTGACCTCTTTCCTGAGGCATCCTTCCCTGGTTTCAAACCACCTCTTTCGACGGGATTGAACTCGATCCGGATCGGGGTTTTGAAGCCTGTTTACATGCCACTTTTTGCAGGATTGACTTGAAACTTGTCTTTCGATCCGGATCGAAAGTGTGCATGTAAACGCAGTGATAGTCCCTGAGAGCGGAAACAAGAGGCGGAAGCGTCGTAAACGGCTGCGCAAAAAAAAAGAGAGCGACGAGCGGGAGATTGAAAGAAAAAAAGGGGATTCAGTCTCCGAGATTCATGAGAAAAGGTTGCAAGAGGTTTCTCATGAGGGAGATGACACTAACGATATCCGCTCAAAAAGATTGGCAAGGAAATCTGCGACAGCGTGGAGAACAATGAGGAATATAGGACAGGACAAGCGTACACAGCGTCGGGACTCAGACGTTGCTAACGGAATCAATTGCGACGCTAATGTTAATGTGCGTAATCTTGTGTCTCCTTCATTTTATTCTTCAGGTATTTCTATAAGGAAGGATATGAAGGAAAGGCTCGCGTAGACGTAAGTGGCGCCGCCCAAGTCTGGCGGGAAATGTGTGTTGCAGAGAAGACCCCGTTTGATGATCGGGCAGCTTTTATCACGCGATATAAACACAGCCTTCACTTCTTATCCTTATACGTTTTTTGATTGTTTGTGCTGCTATAACAATGCATTTCAGCGCGGCCTCAGCTTATCACATATCTTGCGCGTGTGTTGCTAAGGGTAAAACAATTGTCAAGCAAATTAACTTATGGCCATAAATGTTATTTTATCCTGGTCAGTAGGAAACTGTGAAAAGGATAATGATGAACTTTTATTGTCAACTTGAATTCGAAGCAGTTGCAAAGTCTTCTTTTGACTCAGTTCCAATAACTCTAGACACTGAAAATCCAAATTTGTTTGAAACAAATTCGGCTGCATGCGTTGCAGGTTTTTTAGCCAAAAAAAATTCTTAAAAAAATGAATGCATTGACTGCAATTGATTTTTTTTTTCATCTTTTCCACGGTGTAATTTTTTGTGGTATCTGCTTTTAAATCACTTTTAAAAAAGTAAGTGAATAAAAGTCATGTTAAAATAAACATTTGCTTTCTTTCTAAAATATATTAAAAATTACAGAATTTAAAAAAAAAATACCAGATTTCATTATAAAATAATGTTATGGAATAAAATAATTATACTTTCAATAAAATAAACCGTGTCAGTAAATAAATGAGAAAATAAATGAACAATAATTTAATTTAGCGTTTTTAAAACTAATAAAAAAACTTAAATGAATGCAGGTATAACAAAGCATTTGCTGCCCTCTTTGACATGAGCGAGAGCTTCTCTGCATACCATTTTCCCGCCAGGCTGTGGCAGCGCTAGGATCTACAAACTTACACTAAATCAAGTAGAGCTTTCATTCTTTTCCTTAACGTTCTTTGTTTCTACAGATAAGATTTCCGCCGATATTTTCCGCTGCTCTTCGTTAACGGCGGTATCAACCCGCCAGAGCTACCAACAATTTTGGACAAGCCCAGTACGGAATTTACGGCGTTTGACTGTTCCTACGACAGCGTGGAAAATTTCTATGCTGACAACGAAAACGCTCCAGCCGAGCTGAAGGCATCTTTTACCCCAAGAACGCCGCCCGTATTGGAAACCATATACGACTCTCTTAACATTTCAAGCGATAGAAGTTTCGCCCCCGTGTGCGTCTACGGATTGTGCATCAAGGACTGCGAGCCATTTCTGTCCCAGGAGCAATTGGCAACATTTTCGTCCAGCGACCTCGTCACTGGAGTCTTTCCTTGGACTGTGCGTGGCTTCATGAGGGAGAGTTTAGGCACCTTTGTCCCAATCTCGAGGTAAGCCGACATTCCTTTATTTAAAAGAAAACTTATGTTCGTGCCATGGATTTATTTTCTAGCACACCTATCGCTTCATTAAAGGGTGCTAGTGAATTTGTTTGGCCATGGTATCAATCTCCCTGCTCGACGTGCTCTAAGCCGTACTCTCGCAAATTTATTTGTCTGTTCGCTTAGTAAAGCTTGTGTCTATTGCGTTATTACAGTAAAGGGAAGGCAACTTAAATTAATGCTGGTTAGTAACAGAGGAGGGGCTTGGCGTAAATTGGTTTGTCGGGTAGGCTGAAATTATTTTGTTTTAAGGTTTGTTTTATAATGTATGGGTATTGGACATTAGTCTTATATGTGCTTAAAGTCTATAGGTGGTTTTCTAATTGCTATATCTTCTCCGTTTGCGGCTGGATTAGCTAATGAGGGTGTTTATTATTTTTGCAGCTTCCCTCGCCCGCCGGTCCGAGACGTTCAACGCCAGCGCGTATCCGCTCTCTGTATTGCGGGTAGCAGTTGATGGTCCCTACTTACCTGGGGAATTAAGAAGATATAATCGTACCGTTAACCAGTAATTGATAAGTAACTTATGTATTAACGGTAAATCAAATGATGTAACGTGCAAATTTATTTCTAATTAAAGTTAGAGAACTTATTTAAGTTTTAGAAATAATAATTGAACTTTCAATGTAAATTTATCTGCTGGCTTAATTCTTTGCTAGTTAGTCCAGCTAGTTTAATTACTTACCAATTTCTGGGGTTTTCCTCGTGTTAGGGGAATCCCCTTGTAACCAATTTATTTTTGTTGGGAACATACTCTGTTTATTTTAAGTTTTGGCTCCATTAAAGAGAACTATGATTAATAATGATTATTAGTTCTATTCTGTATGAGTACTTTGATTATTAAAATTTTATAAAAATATATATTTCTTGTCAGTATATTTCTTGCCACTCAATACTTCCACTGCGCATATTCGTGACACAGGGTTTTCAACCCAATGCAATGCCATTTTCAGGAAACTTGACAAACTACAATAGAGACAACACCCTGCAATCCGAATATAAAAATATTAAATACTAGCTGTAGCCCGCGACTTCATCTGCGAGGATGTTTAAAAATTCTAAACCGGAACATAGTTAAAAAAGTATAAGTATAGGTCCTTGAGTATAATCTTTGCGTAATATAATACAATACAAATATTCTTTACTGACACCAAGAACACATACCACAGATTATTTATTACACAGATGCGACATTCAATTGTTAGGAGTGGAAACTGGAGAGCTCATTGTTTTGACTTCATTTATTGTAGCAATGCCCCTGACTTTCGCTGGGTGCGATACAATCGTTGACTATACTAAATTATCGTATTTAATAAAAACCATGAGTTATGCAGTTTCAACCACATAAAAAAGTATAACACATCTTTTTGGAAATTTACATACGGGATTCTTTATTAGACATCTAAACACATGTAAGAACGAATATTCTCAAACAGTGCATCCAGCGAAAGTCAGGGGCATTGCTACAATCGATGACGTCAAAACAATGAGCCATCCAGTTTCCTCTTTAACAATTGAACTAACAATTGAATGTCGCATCTGTGTAATAAGTAATCTGTGACACATACAAAGAACATCAAACAAAATAAAAAAGAGAAACCAACACGTTTATTATCACTTATTGGTATAGCTTAATTTGCCGTTTATTTAAAGGATTTCTTTATAAACAACGTTTTCCATTTTTCCCATTACCCTTGCGACTTGTTAATGGTCGTAGCAAAATAGACGCTGACTGGGAATTGCACGCATTTAAGTTGAAGGGGAAAGTTATTTGGAATGAGGGGTATACGCGGTATGTAAACTATCTCACCAGCACCACAGCCCGTTAGGATCTCCGCTTCAATAATATTATTTTGTAACGATACTACTTTAAGCCGAGTTCCATTACACAATTTTGGAAGATTTATGTTCCGAAGAAGCATCATCGGAATACCGACTTATGCGCGGATAACATCATCGAATAAGTAGTGGTGGCATCAGTTTGATCCAAAACCATATTTATAGAGTTATATTATAAATTATGAATTATTGATTGATTGATTGTAATCCAATGCATCCATCCAGGGTCTGTATGGCCTGAGGCCGACGAGTTGGGTCCCTGGATGAACCTGGATGAACGACTGCTGTATGATGGTCACAGCAGCCGGGGGGGGGGTGAAGATTGTGAAACGCGGATGGTCACCCATCCAGTGACTAGCCATGCCTGATGTTGCTTAACTTCTGAAGTTGTGTTTCAGTGAAAACCCACCAGGCCACGGCCTCCCTTCAATGTTTTGCAAAATGCTGTGGTTTATTGCGGCCACTTGCTCATTTTTAGGTGTTAATATAGCTCTTTCACACAACCACGAGTTTCGTTGGCGAGTTATTTGGGTAATGTTTCCATAGACGGAAGGTATTAGTTCTTCGACCGAAAGAACAATTTTGCAAAAGCTCTGGTAGAGTCACCAGACCATTTGATTCAGGCAATACACCCTCTCCGATTTTTAGTAACATGTTTGAAAACTCTTCAGCGTGGGGATTTCCACCTAGTTGAACCCTCATATTTCGTGTCAGGCTTAGTTTGTGTATTCGAGGCCAGAGTACGGAACGTTTGAGGGAATGCATTCACCTCATCTGCTCTAGTTCCCCGGGGTACAACGGGGAGGGTCTGACGGAAGTCACCACAAAACAGGACCGTGATACCCCCCATAATACGGTTGTCTCGTCGGATATCTTGAAGAGTTCGATTGACGGCTTCTATGGCTTTTTTGTGCGCCATTGAGCATTCATCCCACACAATTAGATACACTCTTCTATAACTTTTGCCTTGTCGTAAAAAAGAACAAACTAAGGACGAGGTCAAAAAAGCTAATACCGGGTTGAGTTAATGAAAAAATCATTGTTGCCATGATACTCAACAATACGTTAACAATCCAGCAATAATCATTGTTTCACCAATCCAACTCGGTGTTTGCATTTTTGACCTTGCCCAAAGATCCGATTCAACAATTCAAATCCGGTAGGCTGAATAAATACACGTATAATAATCGTTTACAAAACATGAAGCAAAATAGTAGGTATCAAGTAGTAGCGTTCGCTTGTCTTACGATACACTAAATTCCATAAGGTCATATCACGGCCTTCTAGAAACTACCAGGTCTGAACATGACGTCCTAATAATATATTGTTGAAGCACTAAGATTTTGTCGTTGAACTTCTGTAAAAGAACCACCAGAACGACGTAACAATGCGTCGATTTTTGCCTCTCAATTGCTTGACTTTGGCTACAGCCAACACCTCCTAGAAAGAAAGCCAAACAACTGAAACGTCATACATTGTCACATCATCATGTTTCGACCATTGTTAATCGTATTTCTGCCAATAATAAGCGCTAAATTTGGTCGACTTATGATGATGTAACAACGAGGCTAACGAGAAATACAGGCTCCGGCACTGAAAAGTCACCTGACCAAGATAGGTCTAATAACAATCTAACCTTCATTAAACAGGTGGTGGCCTTAACGGAACAGTATTATGATCCACCCTTCTACCGATCTAACCTTCACTATTTCCAACAAAGGAAAAAACACTGATTGTTAAAATACAAGATGGAAACAATGAAAGTTACAATGTTAATAGACCTATCTTGGTCAGGTGACTTTTCAGTGCCGTCTTTCTCGTTAGCATCGATGTAACAATATATGACGTTTCAGTTGTTTGGCTTTCTTTCTAGGAGGTGTTGTTACAGCCAACACCACCTAAAAAACAAAGCCTTCTCACTGCCTGTGGACTGCGTCATCAAACCAGGGCTGACAATCCAACTTTCATTGTTTTTCAACAAGCGAAAAAACGCTGATTACATCGAGTGCTTTTTCGTTTGTTATAAACAATGAAAATTGAATTGTCAGCCCAGGTGTGATGACGCAGTGACCAGGCTTTGCTTTTTAGGTGGCGTTGTTACAGCCCAAACATAACAATGTCTTTTAACGATCGTACAACGTAACAAAAGTGTCGGCTAATGCTATGCATTTGTTGCTGAACACATAATACATTGTTACGTAGTTGATTGTTTTGTAGAGGCCTACGAGATAACAAGACCTGGAAGCGAAAAAGTCACCTGACCATCGGGGTGCTAGCAACAATCCAACCTTCATTGTTTCCAACAAACGAAAAAACACTGATTGTTAACATCCAAGATGGAGACAATGAAGGTTGGATTGTTGCTAGCACCCCGATGGTCAGGTGACTCTTTCGCTTCCAGGCCTTGTTATCTCGTTGGCCTCGTGTTTTGTGAACTAAACTATACTTTGACCGCATCTTTGCTTGTATTCAACTACCAGCTTAAGAGAGTTTAGCCAAGAACTCGGCTTCTAGATGGCGTATCACGATAAAACATACACCAGGTTTTAAGTTACAACTAAAAGAATGCAACTGTGAAAACTGCGTAAAATTTCGTGTAGTAGTTTTTGCGTGATGCGGTAACAAACAAACATACAGACAGACAGACAAAAATTCTAAAAATGATTATTCTGGCTCCTTTTAATGTTAGTAAGACCTGCCGTATAAGATTTTCTTAAATATTTTCTATGTACAGATACCGGATCGGCTACAGTTTTATTATATGTATAGAAGATTAAATATTTTTTACTAAATAATGTTTAACTCCGCTCATGTAGAAATTAGTGCGGAGAAAGTCAGTGCAAAAAAAAGTTCAAAACTGTAGCCAAAGGATAAAAACTAAACAATAAATACGCAAAGGAAAATTCGAAATCCGTAATTTGCCACCTTCAAAGAGTTTCAAAACCGGAGTTAGGGTTGCCACCTTCGTCAAACAAAATTTCTCCATCTAATTATATTTTTCAGAGATATTAACACTTTCATTGAAATTTAATTTTTCTTTTAGATTAAACATTTCTTTTTGTGCAAATGGAGTTTTTTTTAAATCATGTCTTTTTTCTCAGGCTGGCGTACTTTCTGTACCATCCTGAAATTGCACCCCCAAAATCCATGGAAGTCGGAGTGTCAAGGATCTTGAGTTGTTTCTGAAATCGAAACCTTCAAAATGAATTGCGAGTTCCGCAGTAATGGCTGCAACACCGGAGAACGGCTGTTTGAAACTGGAGTCCGGAGAAAAAAGACTAATACGGGAGTCTCCAGCCCAACACCGGAGAGGTGGCAACCCTTGTCGTAGAATTCTTTTATGTAGTATATTTTTAACCTCAAAAGGTTAAAATATAACCATAGCGCGATTTAAAACACTCTGAAACACTCGTGCGACATCTTTTGGCAAGCTTTTGAACATCGCATGGTTCCAGTGTTTGTGTTTTCCCGCGAGAATGGGACGTTTTCCCGCAAGAAAAAGTAGCCTAAATGTTGACCCAGACAATAAGCTATAACTACACTAAGTTAAAAGCTATAACCATCACATACTTCATTATATTTGGCTCATTCTCGTAGCATTTCTGGAGTCCAGAGAAAGATTTCACCTCTTTTTGGAAGGCATATACCCCTCTATGGCATATGTAGAAGGCATATCTATCTGGCGACATCTTTTGGCAAGTTTAACTACTGCTGCGCGAATTTAAAAACTCGCAGGACATCTGTTGGCAATTTTAACTAACACTCCACCGCACAGTTTTGGAATTTTCCCGTGGGAATGAGAAATTTACACGCAGAAAAACGTACCCTAGTGTAATAACCAGACTGTAAGCTATAACCTTATTAAGTTTCATCAAAATCCGTCCAGTAGTTTTTGCATGATGCGCGAACAACCACGGACATGTTACAGTTTTATTATATGTATAGACTGGCTGAAATACCCGGCGTCGCTCGGAGAAAAATATAGTTTTTTATGTTTATGTATACAGGGTAGCGTACAAACATGGGGGGTGATAGAGGGATCAAATCTAAGCAACATTTCCCTCTTTCATTTTTTTCTCTGGGTATTGTTTTTGAGATAAAAAATGTTGGACGTCGCGTAGACGAAGTATGCCACTCAACCCGTAATTCTGGACCACGTCAAAATCATGGTCAATCATGTAATAAAAAGAACAAAAAACATTGCATACAGTACATTAATGTGACTTGTTTTTTATAAAACATGCAAATGTTTTACAATAAGCGTTCTAGATTAATAAATGGAAGGTCTTAAGAGGATTTTTTTTCATTTTTTATTTTTCTTTTCACGCCAAACCTCAGATGGTGAAATTATTGAAGAAAATAGAACATAAAATTCCGCAGCCTGGGTTCGAACCAGGAACCTTCTTCTTTGAGGGTGATATTGCTTAGATTTGATCCCTGTATCACCCTCACCTAGGAGCCGAGAGAAATATACAAGTTTGTAGGCTTCATAGTTCTGGAGATTTCGTAATAAATGAATGAATGAATGAGTGAGTGTATACATTTTTCGCTCTTTCTTTTATATTGTAGCATCTCCCACCCCCACAATCGATATGGTTCCGTCAAACTCGAACACGAGGTATGGCGTTGGGTAAGGGGTGCTAAGAGTTCGAGACCAATTATTACGAAATGCTCCTTGACAACATGATAATCGCTGCCAATTAGACTTAAAAATCTATCAACATTATACATATTAATTTTTGACACGCTTATCATATTAAGTAGAGGGGCCCCTTAAAATATCAAAATACAACAAGAGAATATTGACATTATTCAGAGTGGCAGATCCGACTTACAAACTAAAGTCGGCACTCGGGTTCAGAAATAGATCAAGGTCTACATACATGGAGGTCCCAGCGTCATTACTGAGGGAGTATAAAACTCCTAGCCACATTTGCCAGGAAACTCCGCGCGCTCCCGCATAAGTATTCCTTCTTCATTAACGCACGTCGGCGTAGCGCACCTCCTTTGCTAGGGCAATTAGGGGAGAGGTGCAGAGACCCCTCTTGGCCAGCGCGGGAGAACCCGACTTAGAGGCCACTGGCAAGTCTAAAGTTCCGTCACCGTTTTCAGTGATTTATTTTTTTAACATAGAATCTACTGATGCAACGAACTTGGGCAATACTCCCATCTGACTGAGTTACCTGCATACAGCGTGACCGATACATATTTTTGAACTAAGTGCTTAATACCCTGACTTAACAGTTTATAATTATAACTATGAACAGAGAAACAGCATGCTTAAAAAGTCGCGGAAATAGCTGACAGTTCTGGGTTCTTTTGAGAGCTACGCTATAAACAGCGTGTGGGAGCAGTGACGACACTGAGAATGTTCGTGGCGATTGCTCTCGGCGGGAGGACCGTCGGCACGCTAGAACTAGACGTTTCCGAGTGTTCGTTTAATTCTCCGCACGTTGTTATATTAATAGTCAAAACACTCACCAATAATCTTCAAAACATCAGCATTGCCGACTCCAATGACGAATGAACTGCTATTTCCATCATCGTTATCATATTTGTCGACATCATGGCGGCGTCATTGCTTCGACTTCCATTTAAACAACTTAGGTCCAGTACTCATACGACAATTCATCATGTATCCAGGTTCGGTTTCCAGCGCAGAATAATAAACAACATAATTACATTAGACATATTACAAAATAAAATGTGTATAAGCTAAATAATAGATGTTCCCTCTCCATATCTTCAGTTTCGAACGATATAGTCAAGGGAAATCGACCTGAGCAGAGAAACACAACTATACCACTCCCGGCCAGAAAATTTTTTTTTAGAGAGAAAAAAAAAGAATAAAAAAAATATATATATAACATTCAACAAAACCGTGACGTAAAAATGCCTCTCTGAACACGATCGCAACAATCCTCTGTTGGAAGCTGAGGCGATTTTCTCGGAAAAACTCCTAACAAACGCAGCTTCCAACAGAGGAATAATTACGATCGCTCACACGCTAACAACAAATGACTAAAACAACCAATTACTTGACGCACCTATATCCTTAACATAACGACAAAACAACACTTATAACAACAGCTACAAACCATATAGCGGATTTCTTGGCTACCTAACACTAATACGTAAATACGCAAATAAATTCCAAAGATATTTCCCTCTTCATTCTCTCTTCTCTCGGACAACAAGTGACTACCAGTACACTGGCACGTCACAATATAATAGTACTAGCAGAGGACCCGGCGTTGCCCGGGATAATTACGCTTGTAAGTAAACAGAACAACCTCAAAAAGCTAAATAGTATTTTCCCCCTGAAAAAATCCTCGTAGTCCTCGGCCGGGATCGAAGCCACATCTACGGGCATCAGAGCAACACCACCTTGAGAGAAGGCCTGATAACGGAAACGTCATACACTGTTACATCATCATTAGTCGACCATTGTTAATTCTATTTCTACCAATAATGAGCCCTAAATTTGGTCGATAATTGATGATGTAACAATGTATGAGGTTTCCGTTATCAGGCCTTCTGTCTAGGAGGTGTTGATCAGAGGCGATCACGCAACCCCTGAGCCATCGAGGCCAATAAGGAAAAGTAAAGTCGTCTGCTAGACAGAGCGTAATGCCCAGGCAAATGGCCATAGAGCGCCAGTGAAAAGAAAATCCACGCTTTAAACAATGGAGTTTCTCATCCTGTATTTCTTCATCCATGACCATAGCCAAAGTAATTTTTATGGCCTATTGTTGTAGAAACTTTGCTCTGCATTGTAGGTCATGACATACATTGTTGGTCCGCGCATATCGTACGCTCATGTCAGACAGACAGATCAAGCAAAAGATTATTTTTACCCTTTACCTTTTGGGCCAACCTGACACTCGGCAAATGTAAATCTTTCCCTGAACCTAACGAACATCTGGTGCAAGTATGAGCTCAAGAGGATAAGTGGTTCAAACGTTTTAAGGACATTTACAGACGCACCCTGAATTTTTATATAGACCTTTCCATTGAAACCGAAACTGGAGTAACTGCACAGAAGCAGGACAGTAAAAAACTTGCGTTTCCTGCCTTGAAATGTGCAAACACCAATGACGTATATTAAAGATAGACTCCGAAGCAATTGTTGTAACTTAAAGCAAATTGGGAAGCTTCAGCCCAGAACTGTCATGGCCGAAAGTGAGTGAAGATAATGCAAAACACATGGCTAAACATGAGAGTAGCTGATTAATAATTCTTTTACACCCCGATCACGGACTGATAAGTTTATCTGTACTTGAAGTATTTTATTATATTTTATAAACAATTTGTCGATCATGTTTTCAATTTCAATTTCGTTTTGATCGTCTTTCAGTTATGTATTTTCATTTTAGTTACGTATTTTTGATTTATGCTCGTGGAAAATGATTCCTGGTCTTTTTTCGTGTCTGTTTGGCAGAACAACTTTGAGGAATGGTTTTGAATTAATTATTCCTCGGGCCCAAAATTTTCAAAAACAAAGCAGCCAGGCAGCTAATTACTCTACGGCTCACTCCTGCCCAGAACTGTCATGGCTCAATTTGCTTCACTTTTTGCCTCTGCTAACAATAGAATTCGGAGTCTATCTTTAATATACGTCATTGGCAAACAATACTACACATCCGGAGGAAAACGGAAGTTTTTTTGCTGTCCTGTTTCTGCGCAGTTAGTCCAGTTTCGGTTTCAAGGGAAAGGTCTATATAAAAAGATAAACAAACTCTGGTGCCATCTCTTGAGTAAACAAACAAACATAAACCAAGATATATGATTATTACCCCTTCCCCTCTCACTTTGGGGACATGTAAACCTTACTCTGGACCTAATGAACATATGGTGCGAATATGGACTCAGATAAGTGGTTCAAATGCTTTTAGAACATTTACAGACGCACCCTGAGCCTGAATTTTTATATATAAAGATATTTGAATACCGCATGCTAAGATTTTAATAACAATAAATCAGTAAAATATTAATATGTAACGATCAATTCATTTCACCAAAGGACAGGATACTAAAATCCTTGGAAGGTCATCTGGATTGAAAGATCTTTTACAGAAGTACACAAAGTATCGCGATGATGTTCTTGGTGTATGTTATAGAAAACTGCCATAATTTTATCTCGTTTACATTAGATTAGAGATAGAAACATAAGAGAAGGTGACCGTGAGAGAGTTAACCGGATTTCGAATTTTACTAATTCTACATCAGTCAGAGAGAGTTGGATTAGAATTCATTTAATCAAAGCTGGTATAATTTCATCTACTTTAACATTCACAGGGCTTAAGAAAGGAAATGATGTTGTAGCTGAAAAGGAACACTTCCGAAGTGCCAATCTGCGATTTCCATCTAATTTGGTATACAAATAGTAGACAAATAAATCGTACCTCCAACCAATATTTTAGATGCAGGCATCGAGATGTAACTCGGAGGAGGAGTTACAGCCCCTCAGAAATTCTCAAAGCGTACGAAATTCACATTGGTTTAATACTGACAAGGGGGGTATAAGCGTTCTCAGAGCAGATGTCGCTGCAAGTTGGTGTGGAAGTAGATGAAAGGGAGGAGGCTTCGTCTGCGCAGTTTGAGCAGCAATGAGCACAGGGTAAACACGTACGGTTTAGTTCAGCAAAGGGTATGACGTTCATGAGATGCGCTCGTTGTTGCGCTACTTTCTGTTTTAACCACTCTGTCAAAGAACTGTTAAAGCAATGTGTAGCTGTTCTTGATTCCCTCCAAGTCAATAAACAAAATTAGAAAAAATGATTTCGAACATTTTCGGATTTGCTCAATAGACTTTTAATGGGAACAAATAATGGCTATAAGTCGGAAACTCCTTGTTCTCTGCTGCTGATATTCGTCACGCACTAATCCCAGGACCTCATCTTTGTGTTTATCAAATGGACGACATACGAAATTGGCTTCCTTTTTTCCACTCCCTTGTGAGATTGCTTACTATGGAAATATAAAAAAACAGGGATGCAGTAAAGAGACTGGTATGTTTAACCAAATGACACTTAATCCATTTGATGAGACTCTAAATAAAAAGATACTGTTTAACCTTGCAACTGTGAAAGTATAATCTGATGAAATATCTAATTTTCTACTAAACGTGGAGGCTATTGGAGAGGAAGGGAAGAATGAATTCATACCGGACTGCTCTAAAGACCATGAACGTTTTGAGAAACCAATTGAAAGACTTCGATGAACTTGGTCTTGCCAGGATTGCATGCCTTCACAGGTTGTGATGCAACATCTCGTTTTTTCTAAAAAGGAAAAGTTATTCCTTTCAGAATAATAATGGAAGAGGATAATGAATTTCCTGAATATTTTAGACCATTTTACAAGAAATATGACATAGATTTTGTTCCCATAGCTACAACAGAAAAATTTGTTTGCTGCATGTGCAATCTCGCTAAATACCAAACAGGATATAGAAAACTCAAGATGGCTTATAAACGAAGAAACGAGCCTCTCATTTAAGAACTTTGCCGCTTTTGAATCATTATCAATTCCTCTTTGTCAATCATCACTTCTGCTGCACTTAAAAAGAAGTAATTTTTAAATGCATATATGGATGAACTGACAAATCTGGTCTGAAGCAACTCTTAAATTCGGAAGACTATGGCTGGAAGGCAATGCCTATTAAGCTCTGTGAATCTATCTGGTTTGATGGAGAGGTTGTTTCACTTATTGTTATTGATGCAATTGCTGACAATGAACATTAAGGTATATTGAAAAAGTGTATTATACCTCAACTTAGAGATTTATAACAAATGTTCAAACAGCCTTAAGCGAGCTTCTATACACGCCTGCACTCTTCGGATCATTGACTGTCGCACCCGTTCAAATACTGTTGACGGTGCCGAGTGGTCTCGCAGGCTTCAATGACACGTTGATGAAGAGTCCCTGCATTAGGAATGTCGGTTGCATAAACTTATTGTTTTAAGTGGCCCCAGAGATAAAAATCCGAAGGATTGAGGTCGGGGAAATGTGCTGGCCATGTAACTGGTCCTTCCTTACCTGTCTATCTGCAATGGTAGATACCAGCTCACGAAATGGACAACCTGCCATGGTTAAACATGTTATTTAACCTGTCTATCTGCAGAACACCTTTCAGTTAATTTATTACACAAGTGAAACCTTGAAGACAGACTAACCACAAATGTACAAAAATGACAAATGTAAACAAGTCTTCATTGCAACACAGCACCCTCTGATTGGTTACAAATACCTCGTTGAATGCAAACTTTCATTAATACCCCAAAATTTAAAGATTTTATGACATATTTATTTATGGATTAGGTTTATTGTTTTGGTGTGAAAAACTCGCCTTCACAGTTTGTAAACGTATTTTTGATATACCCTGTATATTATGTATCATGTATTACATGGCGAAAATGCTAATTCGGAATACCCATTAAAGATGTTAAGCAAATTGTTCTCATTATTCTGTTGAGCTTAAGATGACTGGTTTGTTTACAGTATCATATTATCGAAAGCAAAAGAGTTGTATTTGTTGTATTATAAAGCTATTTTGTATGAAAATCTCGTTATACAGGGTGAATACAAAAGTCTGAACTCCCCCTTTTATTTTTTGAACCGAAGCAGATATGTCAATTTTGATGAATCCAATGAATACGAAGTTGTGGGTGGCCTATCCCATGGTGCACTTTTCATCATCCCAAATATGCAAATTAGGACACATTCAAAATTTATCTCAAAAACCGTAAGGGGTAGAGAAAAACACCCAATTGCAAACTTGTTCAGCATAAAAAAACAAACAAAACAAAAAAAAGTCATCTAAATCGGACCAACCAATCACCCACAATCACATGGTGAACTGTTTGTAGCTTACAAACAGTCACACTGCACAAACAAGTTACTTCAAACAGTTTAAAAAAAAGTTAATCAACAAAATGCTCGATGTGACGACCGTGGGCACCATAACACAATTGGGCACGGAACCTAACTGACGCCAAAACATCGGCAAGCACGGCTGGTGTCACTCCTCGGCACGCTTCCTGGATTCGTTGAACCAGATCCTCCAGTGAGGCGGGCTGCATAGCATAAACCTTGTCCTTCAGGTATCCCCACAAGAAAAAGTCAAGCGTTGTAAAATCAGGGGAGCGGGGTGGCCAACGAACTGGTCCTCCTCGACCAATCCATTGTTGTCCAAACATCTCACTTAGACGCTCGCGAACGACCAACCCGTAATGTGCGCTGATACGAGGCCAATGGCAAATTGTCAATGAAATCTGTGACTACACGTTGAGAATTTCAGCCCGGTGGCGTTCTGCAGTCAGTGTTCCATCGTAAAAATACGGTCCAACCACAGTGTCATTGTATAATCCACACCACACATTGATTCTCCAGTTCACTTGGTGAGTTGCTTCTCGCAGACATCGTGGGTTTTCGTCTGCCCAATGATGATGGTTGTGCCTGTTGATAACTCCATCCCTGGTGAACTGGGCTTAATCTGTCCACAACACCTCATGAATGAAGTTTGGATTGTCATCCAGGCAAGTAAGTAACCAGTTGCAGAAGGCGGCCCTAGCAACATAATCCAATGGCAGTAACTCCTGGTGATAATGAATATGGTATGGGTGAAAATGATGTGCGTGTAGATTGTTGAGAACAGTTCTCTGATAGCACCCAACATCTGCAGCAATTGCTCTTCTGTTTGTGTGGGGATTTGCAGCAACTACAGCCAGAACTAGTGTTGTTGTATCCTCGTCGCCTTGTGCCTTGGTCGTCCTCGTTCTGCATTAACATTCCCTGTAGCCTCGAATCTTTGAATAATGTGACGCATTGTTTGACGAGATGGATGGCGTTCGTTAGGGTATCTGTCTCGATACGCAGCATGTAGGTATCTCCTTGCCTCTCCGAAGCAGAAGATCATGTTGACCATTTCGGGAACAGTGTAGCTTGCCATCCTGGAATTGTTCTGTCTTCTGTGTGCTGAAACATCCCTTTTATTTGCTTTTCCGCATGAAAGTGAATGTGAATATGGTAATTTATGTTAACTTTTTGATTTGCATGCTTTACATGGTGGAAATATCAACATTCAGTTTTCCTTGTGCAGTGTAATTGTTTGTAAGCTACAGTAATTGTGGGTTATTTGGTTGGTCCGATTTGGATGATTTTTTTTTGTTTTGTTTGTTTTTTTATGCTGAACACGTTTGCAATTGGGTTTTTTCTCTATTCCTTACGGTTTTTGAGATAAAATTTGAATGTGTCCTAATTTGCATATTTGGGATGATGAAAAGTGCACCATGGGATAGGCCACCCACAACTTCCTATTCATTGAATTCATCAAAATTGACATATCTGCTTCGGTTCAAAAAATGAAAGGGGGGTTCAGACTTTTGTATTCACCCTGTATAAAGGCAAATTTACAATGCTTCATTTCATTCCACTTTCATTTTCTTATACGTGACCTCCAAATATTATACAAATATCACTTTATTTATAACAGTAGCTTATCAGATATATTAATTTAGGGAGTGAATTTAAATTTTGAAATAAATCAGTCTGGTACCCTGAATCCAAATTAACCTGGTTCGCTAGCGGTTAAATAGCCAGGGGCCAAAAAGTTAAGCAGTGAAAATTTACAAACGTTATAGATCATTCTGGTTAAATTGACGTCCATTTACTAAGGTTTGCGCATATTAGGTAAATATGCTCAGATCGAATTCGAATATAAACCGGAATATAGAACGCACAAAATAAAAAAATAACCATGAAAGTATATTTTTTTCTCATAAACTGAACCTAAAAAAATGACAATTTTGGCTCTTTAAATCGGTCTGGCACCGTGATTCTGCTTCGAAATGCCAGACCGAATAATTCGTGAATGGAAGCCAGTTAGGTACAATTTGGTTCAAAAAGTAAAATTACATCATTCCGGTTAAATGGATGTCAATTTTACCAAACTTTGGATTGGTCTGGCAGCCATTTTCCGGCCGATTTCAAAAGCCAGATCGATGAAATTTTGATTACGGAGGAGTAATCTAAGAAAAAAACCATGAACCAAAAATAGATCGTTTCGATTAAATTGGAGTCATTTTTTCCGGTTTTTGAAGGGCCGCCATATTTAAGTCCGGCCGCTTTGGACTGCCAGACCGACAGATTCTCATTTCCTACGGGCAAAACTGTTAAATGAGATAGTAACTGAATTATATCTTTCCGGTTAAATCTAATGGGGCTGGCTCTTGGTCTATATGGTATTACGTCCTTTTCAACTGCTATGGTCATTTCAGGACGGCATTATAGGGGCCGCAAATTTTGCCTCGCAAGGGTTCTTTAACGTGCAGCAGGCAAACGACTACACGGGACCAGCGTCTTTACTTCCCTTCCGAGGGAATGCGTGATCTCAGGATTTTCCCCCTGAAAAAATCCTCGTCGTCCTCGGCCGGGGTCGAACCCGCGTCCTCGGGCATCAGATGCGATCATGCAACCACTGAGCCACCGAGGCCTCTCTCCTATGGTATACACATAAATGATAACTATTTCACTGAACTATTTAAATAACATATTTTGTATAAATGCGGTAATGAATTTTCAGATGTTTATAGGGTCAAGAAGCTTATTGATGTAAAAAGGGGAAAAGCCTAACCGACAATTCTTGGTGAAGTGGGTAAGATATACCCAGCCTTCGTGGGAACAAGAATCTAATCTCCATAGGTGCAAGGCTTTAATTAAAGAATTTTTTAAAGAGCAAAGAACCAGAATAACGCAAGAAGCCGGTTTATGGTATAAAAACTGTACTAATTTGTCCAAATTTCGTCGCGGGATAAATGGGACGATCGTGTCACAACATTTGGATGAGCGATCGGGAAGCAACGTGTCTTCGGAGCGCCACGTGCTCCGAAGCAAACAAAAAACAAAAACGACATCGGCGTCGCCGGCATCGCAGCAATCATAAAGCACTATATAAAGAAAGTACGGACAATTCATTGTTGCAGGCAGCCATTTTGACTTCTATTTCATATGATGATTGGTCGTGTTTTGCAGCAAATTCAAACTTCAGAGGCACATTTCTCTCTAACTTTTGTCAAAAAGGAAGAGCTCAATCTGCATGTTTGAATTTATCGCAAAACAAGAAACAATCACCATAAAAAACAGCAATGAAATAGGAGTCAAAATGGCTGCCTGCAACAATGATTGTCCATACTTTCTTTATACAGTGCTTTAAGCAATCAGAGAAGCGATCAACAACAGAAAAGCACGTGCTGGAAAACAGGATGTCAACTGATGAAACGACGACTCGTCCCTATCATGAAAGTAGTTCTCCCCATCTCTCATTGGAGATGCAAATTATAGAAGGCAAAAGGCGGAGCTTGAGCGGAATAAAAAGGTGGCCGACGGGCAGTAAAGAGGCAGGTTCTCGATATTCTCCAAGGTCTTAGGAAAAGATGACGGACAACGCAGCCACCACTGCCATCACACTTGCCGATGCCGACCCTTCAGCGGAGAGGAACTCCAAGCCAAGCGAAGGGAACTCGACGGACGAAATCGAAGCAGGAAATTTACCTAGGCAAGTTGCTACTTCTAATACGGATATTGATAGTACGATTCTGGTTACCGCAGCTGAGATGATTTTCCCTAGTCGTAGAGACGAAATTCCCGATAACAAGGTGACATGGAGCAATGAACCGTCTGAGGAAGGCCCCAACGGCACTACGAGTCCTGCGTCTTATAGTCATGATACCACAACGAGCGTTATCCAGGAGGATTCGAAGCAGGATATAAGGCTACCACTTCTTACCCCTTCATACAACGCAAGAACCATCTCTTCTGCGTCCTCCTCGCTAACTCACGCTTATTTCCTGCATGCGCGGGCCCGTTTGCGCGTTAGGGATAGCACGCGAGGGGACGGCTTAGATAATCAAATTTTTAAAATTATCAACCTTGTCTTTCAACGCTGTGTCCTCAATCACTGCAGCTCGTATCCCACAACTCATGATACCTAAGCCAACCATCCATCATCGCTGAAAGAAAGCAAGATCACATCCACTGATTGAACTTTAATATTATCTTACTGTGACTGTTACAATATTTCATCAAGTTGAATTAAATTCTTTTTCTTTATTTTACGCAAACGTCTACTCCTTTCTGTCTGAACGTGACAGGCTCCTTGGTTCTGCTGACGAATCCAATTCCCCCACGTCCGAGGGGTCCTTAATTGGTACTATCGATGCCCTGGGCTGAATTCGATAAAACGTCCGAGAAACCGTTAGCCTGACGGGATTCAGGCTGCAAGGGAATGCGTTGGACGACTTGCTAAAATAATGTTCATTCAAGATATTTTCACCTGGAGGTCCGAGCAGGCCACGATGCGGTCGCGTATTTCTTCTTCCAACTGCTTTCCTTAATATTTGCTCAGAAATAGTTCGCATCCAACGATTTCGTTTCCCTTGCTGCTCACGGTCCTTGTGAGAAAATGAACAAAACTTTTTAAAGTCAACTATGCAGTCATTTGCCTGCGTTTCCCATATCATACTGTTTCCATGCTGGTTCCGAATACGTGCAGTCGTCGTGGTCGTTGGTCTCGATTTCTCAGAAACTTTCTTTAGAGAAACTTCCATTCGAGTCCCACGATGCCGTTTACATCTCTGTGGCTTAGCAGCGAAACTCCCGTTATGGCGACGTAAATTATCGGAAAAATAGCAATTATATGAGAGAGGACCAGTAGGCGAAGCCGGGGTAACCCTCCGCTTCTCTTTACTGTAAGAAATAATATTATCAGATTTTCTTACTGTATCCGAAGTCCTCCTTCGATTCCAATCTGGCTGATTAAAGGTTCGTTCCTGTTAATGGTCATCGCCTTAGACTGATTCGTAAACCTCTCTGAATCTCATCCCTGCTCTTGGCTTCGTATTTCTATTTTTAATGAGCCGATTGGTTATGCAATCATGCAACACCAATCGGCCACGACTTCGTGATTTCTTCGGCTCACGGGTGGATCTATTCGTCTTTGGAGGTTAGAGGCTCTTCGCCGATTTTTTTTGCTCGCGGATATTGGCTTCGCTCCAACTTCACTCTTGTCATATCGCCCGCTTTGCATTGTTCATCCTGGCGATATGACAGTAGGCATTGTGCAGCAAATCCCAATACTTCTTAGCATTATTGGCGCTTCTTAAACAACCAGTGCCTGTCCAACTCCATCTTGTCCAAAACTTCTCCAAAGTTGATTTTTTTCGTTAATTTGCAATGATTTTTATACAGTGCGGTTAAGAACATCGTGTTTCGATATAAGGACTTGTTGCACAGCATTTCCGCTATATTTATAAGGCAAAGAAGGACAAACCTTCTTCGACTAAAACCTCCAATTTAGACTCGTTACCCGTGCTGATATTTCATATTTCAGTTATTATAAGCCCTTATTCAGTATTACCGATGCACATGATTCTGTAGACCCGTCCATTGAAAAATAAATAAAAGGTTTACTGAATATAATATTTGTTTGTTGCAGTCTCAGGAGATAACAGTCATTTCGCAAACGCTAGTTATTTATGCAGAAGTTCAAATGCATTTCATATTCTTTAATTATTTTTACCATTTTAAATTTATTCTCTCTTTCAAATTACATAGTAACAGTAAAACGGCTTTATTTCTGTTCGTCACGTTTCAGTTAGTCATAGTTACTTTTCGTCATATTCAGGTCCTCACATTCACTTTGTCGCCAGAGTCATTTCGCCACTTAATCGATTCATTCACTCGTTCCAGATTCGCTTAGTTATTCGGTCATTTCAACACATTAGTTCTTTCACTCTGGCTATAATATTCATCAAATCAGGAAACAATTTAATTGATATGATCACTATTCCTATTCTTCTTCAAATTTAATTGATACGATACCCAAAAATTTGAAATGTTTTTGCGTTTTCCTAAGTAGGACAAGTTTCTTGTGATATTTTTAATATGGCCAAAATATTCTTATACCGTGTGTCTCAAAAGTGGCGTGCCATATAAAAAGTTTATGAATGTTGGCTTTACGTTTAAACGGTTTCATTTGTGGCTGTTTTTGGTCGACCACTGAGTTTGGCGTCGAGTACCGTGTACGTTGTTTTAAATTTCTTCAACAATCTGTCCAGTTTGATGAGAGGGCTTGGGAATATCAGGGTACCGGTGATGAAATTCGTCTGCAGCTTCTCGAGATGTTCTGTGGTGATCTCCACAAAGAAGTATCAGCTGTACACGTTGTTCCAGTGTCAGCATTATTCCTCTACTTCACTATTTTACCTACAAAATCAAAGCAACCAATTAATCCATTTGGCATACGAGTTTTGGGACTCACGGTATATTACTAGAACTCAAATTAAACCCAAAAAATTAGTCCATTCAATAAATTAAAAATTAACTTTTTAATTCTTTCTGAAATATAACGCAGAAGAGATTAACTAATTAAGACAAAAGATTCTCTATTTTCCTTTAAGAAGTGTAATGGGAGCATTACTTGAAATGCTATTATCGCTAAAAAAAATACAGTTTTAGATATTATATTAACAAATTAAATCACGAAATAAAAGCAGGTTATTGGGTAATTTTCTATTGTACACAGAAGCTCTTCAGTATACTGAATTCCTACAGATCAGATAAGGGCCTGAATAGGAAAAAAATAACTTCTTACCACATTGAGACTGACTATAAAATTCACCTTACTATATAGATTAGGGAACTAAATCTGTGAGATAAGGGTGGCTCTTAAATCGGAAATTTTAGTTGTGCACAATTGTCTTATTTGCATGTAAGAGTGCGAGAAGGTATACCAAACACTCTTCACTTGTACAATCTATACTATTATATAAAAGAGCGAGCGAAAACTGTACACTCATTCATTCATTCATTCATTCATCACGAAATCTCCAGAACTATGAAGCCTACACACTTGAAATTTGGCAAGTATATTTCTCTTGGCTTCTAGGTGCTCGCTAAGAAAGGATTTTATTTTTTATTTTTTCCTTTCCATTGTAGTTTATTTCTAAAATTCAATTTACCTGGAGCTGAATGGGTGTTTTGCCAGCGTTAAAAAATTGTGACGTTTGCTTTGTTTAATCGTAGCCGACGAAAAAGACAGGCCACGGCCGAAGATATGTTTAATCGCATTTCTACCAATAATAAGCCCTAAATTATGTCTTCGCATGATAATGTAACAATGTAGGACGGTATCGTGCTCAGGCAACGCCACCTATACTCTGTCCAATGAAAGAAAAACTGGGCGTGTCCAGTTAAATTTCCAATTTCAATTGTTAAACATTGTTAATTTTACTTAGCAACAATGTCTAACAATTGAAATCGGAAATTTAATTAGACACGCCCAGTTTTTCTTTCCTTGAACAGAATATAAAAAACAAAGCCTGGTCACTGCGTCATCACACCTGGGCTGACAATTCAACTTTCATTGTTTACAACAAACGAAAAAGCAACTGTTGTAATCAGCGTTTTTTCGTTTGTTGTAAACAAAGAAAGTTGGATTGTCAGCCCTGGTTTGATGACGCAGTCCACAGGCAGTGAGCAGGCTTTGTTTTTAGATGGCGTTGGCTCAGGCCTTATCTTTAGGAGGCGTTGCCACGGCGCGGAAAAATCACCTGATCATCCTAGGCTGAATAACAATGTAACCCTGATTGTTTCCATCTTGGATTTTAAGAATCAATATTTTTTCGTTTGTTGAAAACAATGAAGGTTGGATTGTTGATCAGCCTACCATGGTCAGGTGACTTTTCCGCGCCGGGGCAATACCAACACCTCCTAGAAAGAAAGCCTACGCACTGAAAATTCATACATTGTTACATGATCATAAGAAGTCATAATTTAGGACTTGTTATTGGCAGAAATACGATTAACAATGCCTTTTGATGATGACGTAACAATGTATGATTTTTCAGTGCACAGGCTTTCTTTTTAGGAGGTGTTGGCAATACCGCCTAGAGAGAAAGCTTGCTCACGGAAAAATTATAGATTGTTACATCACCTACGGTAGGGACAATTTCGGGCTTATTATTGGTTGAAATATGATTAACAATACCCTACCGTAGGTGATGTAACAACGTAGCCTACGAAAAAGACAGGCCGGGGCACTAAAAAGTCACATGACCAAAGTAGATCTAGCAGCAATCCAATCTTCATTGTTTCCATCTTGGATTTCAACAATCAGTGTCTTTTCGTTTGTTGGAAACAATGAAGATTGGATTGTTGTTAGATCTACTTTGATCTTGTGACTTTTTAGTGCCTCGGCCTGTCTTTCTAGTTGGCTTTGTGTAACAATATATGATGTTTTCGCGCTCAGGCTTTGAGTAGAGGTAGTGTTGGCCGGGGCCTGTTCTTTTCGTAGGCTACGTGTTTATTGAAGACTTTTGCGATTGTTCAGTGAAGCATCATCAACAATGATTGCAAGTCTTTCGCGCAGAAATACAGTATATCTTTTATTTTCTATAGACCTTTCCCTCGAAACTGAAACGGAATAACTTCGCAGAAGCAGGACAGCAAAAAACTTCCGTTTTCCTACGGATGTGTACTAGTGCTTGATTTCTCCGAGCGACGCCGGGTACTTCAGCTAGTTATTTTACATCTGTATCTTGTATTTAAAACGTTTTCATTAAATCAGTATAGAAATCTGAAATACAAACAATTTATCATCATTTTAGGACAAAAATTAAATACAGAGTAAATTAAATGTTGAACGCTACTTGGAGGATCGTTTTTTAAGAAACGTTTTCTGACCGCATTATCGGATACGATCTAACAATTAAGCCCCGCATCAAGTGCTTATCTCCGAAACTAATGAACGTACATGCGGATAAGTTGAAACGGTTAACGGGCTATGTATTCCCCATGATCCTTCCAATTTTCGTGTAAATAGCTGGGATAGAAGCCGAGTTATTAGCCCATGTGTTGGGATCAAAATTTGACCTCGTCTTCTCGAAACGTATGCTGTCTATTAAAAAAGATCCAAGAATATTTTCATCTTATTTTGTCCATAGGAAACGATCTTCCAAGCAGGGCTCAACATTTAATTTACACATTGTATAATGTTTTTGTGAAGTTACATTTAAAAAAAAACAAATAAAAATAATTAACTTTAAAATTTTCCTATGAATCGATTTATTTCAACATATTGCAGTAAGACCAAAATACAATTTTTCTTACAGGATTGGATGCCAAGACCCTTTGAGTATAAAACGTTTCATTCTATTTAAATGGCTAATAAGAACGTTGAAAAACTATAAAACCCTGAGTTGCGCATCACATTATAACATGTTTTCATGACGGCGATTGCGTGACATCGCCAAAGTGTTCCCATTTCTACATTGAGAACCCTCCATTAAACACTTTTCATTCCCTGTAAACATAGTCGTCTCACTGCTATCTCCTTCTTTCCTTGTAGCATAGCTAATAAACCGAAGAACTTTCCATAAAGATCTTGTTATTTCGACTCCATTGATCTCTCGACAGATGCATTCGAAATTTGACACCGAAATTATCCTATTCGCTCCTTCTCGCCTCTGTCTTCATTTAACACGATCGAGAAGAAAGCTGTGTAAATATCGTATGTGAATTGCACTCCTATCTCCGTGATAAAGAAACATTTAAAGGAAAACTAGACAAATAAGAATAGAAATCGAGTCTTAAATGGAGAGAAAACGAAGAAAAACAAAAACTGAAAACTTTTTTTTAATAAAAAGCAATATATTTATCAAAGTCTTAATCCATTCCTAGTGTAAGTAATTTACGTTGTTTATTACTAGAATTATAATATTTATCGAAATCATCCACAGAATGTTTTGTATTATCAGTCTTTCAATACGGTAGAGTTTGCTGTCCATTCCTTATCACAAATTGTTAATTTTAAGACAATCATCAATGGTGGGTTAAAGTATGTTTCAGTGGAGTGTCATCTGAAAAAAGAACCCGAACAATGGACAAAATAGCTCGAATAAAGAAAACAACCGAAGGATAAACAAAATCTCTTATGTCTCGCCGATGATTCTACGCAGATCATGATAAATCTATTAAGACAATTGTAAGCGAGACGGAGAACCGTGTTCCAATGGAAAAAATCACAGTGTACAAAGGCAGAGCTGAAACTTTAAAGTTAAATGTGGAGATGAAGAAACTCACAACAAGTTTATGTCTGGAATCAGAGCTGACAATATCCTGAAACTTCAGCATCATCAAACTGAAATCAGAAAACTTGTTGAAATATTCGCAACGTGCATGTGACGTAAGATCTGAATGATTTTCAGAAAGACTTAAAAGACCCAACTCAAGAGTGTGCTTCCCCTTCTCAACGATGTGCTTCCCTGCAATACAAATGTGTTAGAAACCTCAGCCAACCTGGCCAGCTAATCCTGACATTGAGTGACTCTTTCTTGCCCATTTTCTCAAAATCTTTCAAGGGGAAGGCTGTGATTAAAAATTGTTTTTAGACTAATGTGATGTTGCTCTACAGAATAGCAATTGGAATTTTTTCTCTATCTTTAATAGTTTTCGAGTGAACAAATGGATGACCTTAAATTTGGGGGTCAAGGTCAAATTTGAGCGCGGCAATGAATTCCCCACCCCCCTATTACCTATAAACAACACTCATGAGATCTCGCCTACCTGGTAGCTTTGAGATATCTGCCATGTTATCAGACTTTTTGGACACCCTGTATATGGTAATTCCAACGATAGGTAGAAATACCTTAAGGGGATTCTATCAAGACAAAGAACACTAATGGCACTAGGCGCATTTGTCCGGAAATGCACTCTCTACAAAATTTATTTCTGTACATATTGATTTCTGACTGAGATATAGTAAGTGCTCGAAGTGCTGCTCATGGACCTCAATCTTGGACTGAAGCACCCTCTTGAATGTATCTGAACAGTGTCACAGGCGGCATGCGAATTAGGAATTGTCTCAGCGTATAAGACATTTTTCAAATGCCCCCACAAACATACAGAAATCAAGGGTGACGATCCGATACAAAGCCCATTGATCGAATCACCTGTCTTAAAAATGCACCTGCATAAATATAATCTGTCCACTTCGTTTACAGAAGATTGATTACGATCTATGGTAACGATTTGGAGGAGAAAGTTTAAGAAGAAACCCGCATTCTCCACCAACGGTAGTGTTCTGTTTGATAACCCTGATTGTGAACTGTTACCCTGCACCGAATCTTCCACTGTAGAAGAGATATCTGCAGAACGACGAGGTTGATGTGTTCCATTCCTGTTTGCAGGCTTTCCAGAGACCCTGAATGTTTGTTGGACGGCGTCGAGCAAGACCTCGTTTCAATAATCCAAATCTACAGAAATCCATTGGAGATGTATCTGGTAACTTGAAAGGTTATAGCGTGAATCCCAGTTTAATCTTCCAAATCCAGCATAAATTGAACGGTCTGTTAGACGTATGGCTGAAGGCTTTGTCTTGATGCAGTTAAACTTTGCTTTTGTTCTCTGCATACAAAGCGGGGATTTCCTCGTGGAAAAGTGGACTGAGAACATGTTGCTGATAGTAAAGGGAGTTAACCTTAGCCTTCCTATCTGCTCTTCTGATTGTGAGCTTGCCGTTGTACGAGTATCCCGCAATCACCATAAATCCTTTTGAAAACCTTCCTTACATTCCTTGGACCACTTTTGATAAGACTTCTCTCCACGTGGGCGGGAGAAAATCACGCGGGATTTGTTGCAAGCGTTGAGATAGGCTTCATTAAAGTGACAACGTATTTACTTTGTTCTGCTGCGAGGTAACCCTCATAGAGCCTCCGATAGTTCCTCTTCTTTTCTGCGACGTGTCGTGGCCGTAGCTTATGAACACGACTCTTGTGACGCTTTTCCAGTTACAAATCTTTGTTTATTATCTTCCTAGTTGAGATGCCCGTCTTCGCCGAGCTTTTCAAGGCAAAACGAAGGCCGGCTATCAGTATCTATCTATTCTAGGTATATACCAATGTTGTTTAAGGTTTGATCCTGGGACTTGTTAATAGTCATTGCATAAGCTGGGTGAACGGGAACTTGTTAGCTCTTCAAAATGATTAATCGCCTGTAAGGTATTCTTGGTATTAAAACGAATTGCCTGCGTTATCACCGCTGAGTATTGTAGCTTGTATTGAGCCTGATTATTCGGAATTGGCTGCTGTATTGTTTAATACCCAAAACATTCAACCTAATGACCGTCGACCCTACAATTTACCGACAACTTCGGACGTTGCTGTGTTTTTTACCTGGCAGGGAATCAGTGCATATGGTGATAATATTTTGCGCCAGCGCACAGAAAGTAGAGTTCGTCGGATTTCAGAAAATCATCCATGATATGATCCTCTGCACTATGTGCTTATGTTTCCGTACGTAACGCAAGGGTCGCATATTACTGTGCAATCGAAGAAAAATGCTCATACCAAACGTTTATGCACCACTTTTATGCTTACGATCTTCGAATTCATCACGTAAATGTTTAAGATCGGCGAAGACGGATATTTATAATAAAAATCGTACCTTCCTGTCTTCGCCGAGCTTGTAAAGGGCAAAACGAAGACGGGAAGCAAAGTTGTGTCTGTTTAAAAAGTGTATTCTTAAGGATTCGAACCCAGAATATCAAGGTTGTCGAACACGCCATGTAACCAACGCGCCAGAGTACCACTGCAAAAATGTAAGTAATTTTTTTTATTACAAAGGTGGTGTGCCCGGCGCAACCGAGCAGAGGCAATAAGCAACATTAAACACCCATAGATTATACGAAAAGAAATATATATTTTGTATCTCGCATGTCCAGGATCTGCCTTTGCATAGCAGTTCTATATGTTGCGATTGATTGGGGGTATAACAGATTGAAGTTACATTTAGATCCAGGCCTAGCTTGAACTTTGAATATGCCATTCGCTCGACCATTAATTGAAGTGCTGCAATTCCAGGGCAATTTTGCCTTCCAATCGAATAGTCGCCAGCACTTTTTCCAGCAAATATGATTTACCGGTTTCGCCAGGACCGTCTAAGCACAGTCTCCTTTCTGGCATCTCATTGCATACCGCTTTTAATATATGATTGTACACAATCAGCTGTTATTCATTTATGAACGATATTTGATTCACCAACTCTTGGAATCTTGCCCGAAGGTATGCAGTCTCCAGCGATACCAGTGGATTTGAATCCTGGAACGCTTGAACTTCTTGATCAGCAAACTGATGCAATTGAGGCATCCCTGGATAATCCTGGAGTCGGCGTTCATTGTTCGTCAGATATTGGTCCAAATCTCTTAATGTGAGATTCAGCATTCGAAGATTGGTTGCTTCTGAGTTGAATTGATGCTGATGGTCTTCTGACATCGCGTCTGCACAACTATTCCACATTCGCTTAGGTTCCTGGGGACTTGCAGTATGCCAGAATGACTGCAAATAGATGTCTGAGTTGTCAAATCTGGAAAGCAATTGCTTCACATATCAAATGCAACGATGCCATTCTTCATCGTCCTTTAGCAGCCTTAGAGCTTTTGAAGCCTCCTGGAAAGTATCTTACAATACACCAACAACCCTTCGCAGATCTTCAGATGATTTTGGATCACAAACATAGCATACTCTGGTTGGATTTGCATAGGCTTCTTCGACTTCCGAGATGGTCTGAAATGTTCGCTTCGTCGGCGCTATTACCCTATTCATTAGGAATCATTAATCACACTGTTTACTAATTGTTATTACACGCATCAAACAATTATCGAGCTATTTTTCGAATCTCCCACACGTATAATTGAAATAAATAATTGGTGTTATATTGTTAAAAAGAAAGGAGATTTTTAATTGTTTTCTTTTGTCGCGTCATTTACTTTTGTTAGCATTAAAGCCCGTCGTACGACAGTTACCACAACATTCGAATCTGTAAATTTGATTTAATTTAACGCAAGTAATTTTTTATGGCCTATTGTTGCAGAAATTTTGTCTTGCATGAGATATACATTGTTGGCCCGCGCTTTTGTTGCTCATGCATTGTCGCTTCAGGCAATACCTTCTAGAAAGAAAGCCAAACTGAAACGTCATCATTGTTACATTATCATATTTCGACCATTGTTAACCGTATTTCAACCAATGATAAGCCTTAAATTTAGTCGACTTATGATGATGTAACAATGTATGACGTTTCAGTTGTTTGGCTTTCTTTATAGGTGTTGCTTCGTGACGGACGGATCAAGCAAAATATATAGATTTGCGATAGCCTGTTTAGTTCCTACAGTCTTTGCGTTGCTGAATTTTCACACTGGACAAGCTGCTTGACCTTTCAAATGACCTCTGGTGTTCGGCTTATGGATACTCGAGGATTTTGCTGTTCCTGGCCAGTGTGAATTAACCGTTCCCGAGATTTTCCCTTTCCATTCGGTGCTGCCGATATGCCTTTCTTCGAAATAGAGAAATTTCGCACTTTACATGCGCTAAGTTTAGCAGAACAGCTATAATTAGCGTCGGAAATGGCAGTAATGTACCCAGTAAGGTCCGATTTCCGGAGACAATTTTTCATGACATTTACTGCTTTCGAATAAAACACAACAATGCGGATGTATCACTATGTATTCAAAGATCGTAATGTATCACTATGTAATCAATCTTCTGTATACTATATATTCATTAAGTTGACTGGAGGTGAGCAAAATATTTATTAATTTAGAAAAAAAAATTGAATTGGTGGCTAGGTTATTTTTAATGATTTCATTTTAAAATTATTATATCCTGGTAAGCATATCGCATCCATCAGTTATAAACCTCTTGTGGTTAATTGAGGATCCACCTAGTGGAGTTATAAGTTTTCATTAATAGCTGTTCTGTGATAGTAATTGTTTGATGCATTGATTGAAACAATTTTGGATCTGTGAATGGATTTTGTAAAAAGAAAGTTCTACTCCTTATTCAATTAACATTATTTGGTAATATCTTTTAATACCTCTATAAGAATTTAGCTGATGACGCTTCCTATTTTTTACGCGACTTACATTATATGATCGTACAGCATCCCCAATTACAGAGATCCATGTCGATGACCTTTTTCCTGAGGATTTCTTGTCGCATTTGTAGGCGATGACAACTTCTTCTGCCATCTTTATTCCGAACGCATGCTTCGATCGCCTTCCGAGGGCGTGACAACTTTTCTCTAGCGGTTAATGTTGAAAGTTCAATGGGGTGAAAATGTGGTCAGCTGCTTAAAAAACCATTCACTCCATGACGGATTCGTAAAAGAACATTTCTAAGACAGCATTTACTTACTATTATTATTTTGCTAAGCTTCAACTTCGCTAAAGGCTATGGACAATAATAATTTCCATCCTATCAACGAAATAGGGAAATGGGAGGCTTTTTTTTTCTTTTCTTTACTTTTCAAAATAAATGCAATTCTTGTCGTTAACTGGTTGTAGTTATTTTGAAGAATAATGTGGGGAAATTCAGGCAAAATTAAACTGAAGCAAGTAATGAAATGATTACTGAATAATTTAAGCATTATCTAACAAGGAAAGTTCCTCTTCTTACCGATAAGTAAATTTCGCTTAATATTAAAA
This sequence comes from Rhysida immarginata, assembly GCA_023313115.1. NCBI lineage: Eukaryota > Metazoa > Arthropoda > Chilopoda > Scolopendromorpha > Scolopendridae > Rhysida > Rhysida immarginata. The sequence goes on along the minus strand of JAHWFO010000211.1, from coordinate 2,536,897 downwards.
ATGTAATCAATAACAAATGATGCAGGCCAAAAACTAAAAGAATAAAAACTGAAAACACTAATCCACACAAACATTTTTAATAAGGACTCAAAGTCTTTTAAGTGCCCACCTTGCAGGGGCGGATTCAGCCTACATACAAAATTGAAGGGAAGGTGGCGATGCTATTTAAGATCATTTCCTGGGATGATTTGATGCCATCTTAGCAATTGATGCTTACAATTTTATTTCCAAACCTATGTAAAAAATATTCTAGGTGAGGCGGGATGGCGATCGTCAGCTTGTTGGCGATAACCTATTCGAAACGAACCCTTATGACACAAAAGATGGAAAATGTAAAGGAAAAAAACAACGAATTCAGATGAGAATTGACCAATTTTCTTTTTTATGAACCTGAGAATTGAAATGGGCATTTATTTGATTACGAGAGGGGGTTAAGCTAAAGTTAGAAAAGGAGATTTATTAAAAATGGAACGAACCTTAATAAAACTAATATTGTCATGAATAAAATTGTGTTAGCGAGAGGAATCACGCAGTGGAATAAATGCATTCATGAACATAAGGCGTTTAACAAGAAACATACATGTTTATTGTAAATAAGACCAAAAACAAAACTTAAACGAGAATAACTAAATAAATTCTTAAGCCTAAAGAAAGCACAAAAGCAGTAAACTAAAAACTTCTTAAACTTACTAAGAATACAAACAGGTTTCATGCCCCTTGGGCTCGGAGAACTCTAAAACATTAGGCGTATCACATGGAAATTTTACATGACGTAAATTACATTCCATTTCTAATAATGATAAGTGAGGCACTGATTCATTCAGAGAACAAATACAACTGATGCATTGATTATAAACAAACAATAAACATCTCAAAAAGGTCAGAACACAACGTGATGAAGCTTAATCCTAAAAAAACATGAATAATACACAACAACTAGCAAAAGATAGGATAAGCTCTCCTCTTTGACGTCGCCTTACGTCAGGCGTGTAACTGAAGCAATTAAGCCAACAAAAATAAATAAACAAACTAATACAATAAACTTAACTGCACTAGTTCACATTAAATCCAGTTCAAAGGTCGCAATTAAATAAAGTCACCGTCCAAAAAGAAATAAATAATTAAGGACACAGTTCGGTAGAACACAATAAATAAAGTCACGTATCAGTAAGACTAAGCTCTTATTGTCAAAATTCAGGAAGGATAATTAGATAGGAACACAGTTCCAAATGTAGTCCGGGTCGGCCAAAGGCATACATCGTTAATAAAGACAAACAGAAAAGTCAAAAATTAACACAATAATATTAATAAAGCAATTGTAACTTTCCTCCGCACCGAACCCGTTGCCGAAGACGGTTGGCGAGAACTGGGGCCAGTAATGGCCAACTTAAATGAAACAGCTTGGAAAACAATACTGCTTTCTACACACGAGCACGAAGCCCATAACGTCCCCGAAGAACGCAGATAAACCGCACGGCAATAACCCTTGCACTACGGCGGAGTAGCGGAGCTCGTAGTAACGAAGCTCCGGAAAAACGGCACAAAACTGCTGAGCGTACGAGCCCACATAAAGTCTCGCACTTACCAGGAATATGATGCCTGTCGAGATGGTCCACCGTGGAAGCCTCGCAATACGGGTGGTTCCGGCAGCTTCAAGAAGCTCGGCAATACGGCTACCAGGTTCCCACGCCGACGACTTTGCTATAGCGGAGGTCGCTCCAGCCGCCGCGCCCGACGACGCACGAAGCTCGTCGTCCTTGTCACTCGCCGTCGTTGCCGCCGTTGCTTGAGAGCGTCCCTGCTCAAGGCTCCCGGACGAGAAATCTCTTTCAATCCTCGAAATGGTATTTACTGCTTTCCATGGGTCCTTCGCTCGTGTCCTCCTTGTAGCGTGTCTCCAAAGAAATTCCTGCCCACGATCTCGTCCGTCGTCTCTTTTCAAATTGCCTCTCGAGCTCCTATTCGTCCTTTCCTGATGACGATGCTCTTGACGTCCGTCACGACGGGTTTTACGTCGCTCCTTCCTCCTCTCAGACGAATAGAAAACCCGAGAGGGAAAACGCTTGATTCCGTCACCGGAATTCGAGTTGATGACGGAATTCCGTGACAAATATCATTTCTCAATGTAATCTCTCTTTATTCTTCTCAAAGCGCTTGCACCATCCGCCTGGAGGTACATAGATTCCAGCAGAAAAAAGCGGGAAAACACGGTGCTAAATCTGGCAAATTAGGAGGATTTGGCAATATCTGAAACTTAAGTTTCTCCAGATTAGTCTTGGTCTTCCTGACAGTGTGTGGGCGGGCATTCTCTTGCAACAAAAGGATTCCTTGACATAGTAGTCATCGCCGCTTGGATCGAATAGCAAGCTTTGCATTTACGTGTCTCCAGTAAGTCACAGTTACTTACACTGGTAACTGTATGTCCCACAGCTTGCAGGCTTAAAGTAAATTTCCAGCCGCCCCGCCATTTCTTATTAGAACGTCAGCGCACGATATATATATAAGTCTTACACCGTGGTCAGCGAAACTTTTGATCAGGGTTAAAAGCATTCGCCAGAGAGCGCTCTACACTATGGTGGTGCAATATTTAGACCTCTTATACCGGTCTCATTTTATACGCATTTTACAACTTTAGCTTGACTCTCTCTCGTACAAAATTATGTAGAATGACTCTCCCTCGGACTATTGTGTGTAGAATGAGTCGCACTATATCGTATCGTAGTCCCCCCCCCCCTTTTTCTCTTCCTGAACCGTTAACAGAAATGAACTAATCATCATCATACTTCTAATTAGGTAACTAGATAATAAGAGTTTTCTAACAATAAATGATTTCAGTAATATCGGTAATAAACATCGGTAATACCGGTAATGAAAATAGCCCTTCTTGAAAGGGAAATGAATGTAGTTGTTTCAATTTTTTCTAAGAAAGCAACTTGTTCTTGAGTACGTTTTTTTGTTTGCTTGTTTTTTTAATATCCCTTGTTTCTTCGTATCTGTTGTATTGACTTTCGCGTAAAAGGAAAATTGAATTTCTAGGAAATCCAATTTTAATTAACTTTGGGAGGAAGAGTATCTCTAAAGTTGATTTTTTTGAAACTTCATTTTAAATGGCAACGAAGAAATGTCATTTCTATTCGGGCTCATTCCATTGTTCTTGACTTCTAATAAAATATTTAATAAATTATATCCCTAGGTTAAGAGAAATTACGCATGCTTTGTCTAAAGTCTTTGTTTTATGATGACGGTTAAGAGTTATTGCAGTTGTACATACAAACGAAGAAAGAGCCTCAAACCAAAGGCAAATGAAATATCGAATAGGTATTTCGAAAGCTGTCTTCATATTTAACGTCAAAATTAAGGCTTGAGATTTATCCTTCCTTTACAAACTTTTCATTTCACAATATTTTTTGTTATTGTCACGTGTTTAAAAGACAGACACGGATATTTTTAAGTAAAAACAATGCTTTATTATACTGAGAATAAACATCAATTAAACTCTTAGAAAAAAGTAATAAACAATGCCCCCCAGATCCCCCCTCCCTCTAACGAACTGATATATACCCCCTTTTCTATTTAGTCACGGTAAATGGCTAAGAAGGGATGGTTAAATTAATAAAAATTTCATTTACGTTGGTCGCATGATCAGTCATCGCGCGATGTGCGGATAGTGAAGATTAACCAAAAAATATAATGAATAGCGAACTGTTAATATACAACGCTGTTTAGAGCAAGTTAGTTTTGAGAAAAAATGTCAAACCCTTATCCTTAACAGCTGATAAGTAATCAAAGCGCAACACTAATACCCGATTGGTTAGACAGGCCATATAAAGATAACACTCCGTAGCAATTTTTAATTAACATTTACGTCGCACTTCAAAGCAAAGCATCTTCATATAGTGATAGGAGGAATTCATACAACGCCACAAAGCCTTTGCTATTGTATAAATGAATTTAATGTTCGCTAGGGAAGAAGAACGGACTGAAGCCCGACGTAGAAAGCGCCCAAGTAGTCCTTTAAATAAGCAGACAGTCCAAAAGGAAAAACACCACACAACAGGCTTCGTTCCGCCGTAGACTGAATTTCATTAAACGTTCGTCGTACGAACATGAGAATTGTTTACTTATGGGAAGAGAATCAAGTTGATGAAATGGGAAAGCGCATAACTGGAAATAACTTGCTAACCTCTTTATTTTCGTAACGTAGTCCTGGTCTTGAGCCACAGCATCGGTAGAAATGGAGTGTCTTGTAACAAGGCTATCTACATTTACAACATAAATCAACTTGATGAAAGTCTTAGATTAAGCCTTAAAATATTAGTTGTCATTTTTATTTTTAAGGGATGCAGACAGATTCTGTTGTAAATTATTTTTATTCTGATGTGGCTCGCTTGATTTGAGGGCATTTCCAATAAGTCAAACCTCTTTGGATGGGCCTTCCGACCTATTCCAGGAGAGCAACAGTAACTTCAACTTTAGTGGTTACATGTGGAACTTCATTCATATGAGACTGTGGAAGTTTGAAAAATGCAACATTTTGAAAAGATTGTCCGATGAGAACTTGATGTATTAGATTTCTCCTACATTATTGCCTATATTTCAAGAAAATCTCCGTATGGAAAATTCATTAAAATGAGATAAATTAAGCAGATTCTTTCACACATCAATACTGAATATTAAATAGACGTTTACGTAATGACTTTTGGTTTATTAATTAGAAAATTATCTAAAATTAATGTAATTTGATTGGCAATTTTAATTAGAAATTTATTTAAATAACAGATTTTAGTTCACATCTATCTGTATCGTGATTGTAATATTAAAGGTTCAGTCTAATATTTTATGTGCTGAGGCTCTTATTCCATTGTCAATGATGTTAACAGCATCATTCCTGAATTTGCGAAGTCGGTCGTTCTGTGGCCAATTATATTCGATTTTTTTGATTTTGACTTCAGATTCGGGTAGAGCATCAAAAATTAAAGTTATAACAGCTACACATGTCTTATCTACGAGGGTCATTTACAAAGTCATGCAACTGTTTTTTTCAGCGAAATCCCAGACCGCAATCAACATTTTTCGATATGCAGCAATAATATCGAGACGTAAGGTACTTATGGATGCTGCTAGATAGTGCAGAATTTCAATGACGAAAGAGGAAGGGATGCGCGAAAGTCAATTGGTTTTCAACCGTTGTCAAGTATGGATGTGATTCGGCTAGAACAACGTGCGTACGTAAAAATAAGTTAGCAGTGCTTCGCGATCAAAGCGCGAGGGAATGACACGCACAACCCGTAAGAAATCGTGCTCTCCCATACAGAACTCTCATGCTGAACAGGATCATTGCCATTGACGAAACCTGGGCCAGTCTGTTGAATGGCGGCATCAAAACAAAGTCCGTCAAAGTCCGTCAAAATCCATCTCCGGTTACTGGTTACTTTAGCGTATGACGTTCGAGGAATTCTTTTTGTCATTTTGTTCCCCGTCGTCGGATTGTTAATTCAGCTTACTACGCCGCATATCTGTAGAATAACCTACGTCGCGCTATCAGGAATAAACGTCTCGAACACTGCAATCATCCAATGCCACCTAAAAATCAAAGCAAATGATGAACGGTTTTGTGAGGATTTTTTACACGCCAAGCCTCCGATGTTTAAATAATTGATGAAAAATAGGAAAGACAATTGGTGGCGCAATTGGTTGGCGCGTCAGCACGGTGAGCTGAAGGTTCCTGGTTCGAATCCAGGCTGTGGAATTTTCTTTCCTATTTTTCATTAATTATTTAAAACACAAAGTCTGCTGACTACGTCAGTGTTTTTTCGTTTGTTGTAAACAGTGTAGATTAGATTGTTGGCCCACATTTGATGACCAGTTAGCAGGATTTGTTTTTTTAGATGGCATTGAATCATCTTTCACGATAATGCGATAGCCCGTACAGCAAACATTCTTAAGATCTATTTACGGCGCTAGAGATCAGAAGTACTAGACTATCCTCCCCTACTCGTCCGAGCTGTCACCGTGCGATTTCGATTTGATACCGAAATTGAAAGCTCTCATTACAGGGAAGTTTCTGAGGTGAGATATAACGTAACCTTTCATTAACACCTCAAAATCTAAGGATTTTTCGGACAGAAGTTTATATGGACTAAGTTTCTTGTTTGATGTCAGGAACTCGCTCTCAAAGTTTGTAAAAGTATTTTTGATACACCCGTATACTGAGTGTTTCAAAAAATGCACCATATACACACATTACTAAATGTTTTCAATTTTTTTTTCGTAATAGCAAAATCGAAAAAAAAAATGAATGAAAACGACCGCCGATCAAAAAGGATAACAGTTAACAGTATCTCGACGTTTATGAAAATCACTTTGAATACCTGTCATAATTGTAGAAGTCAAAGAGGAGTTATCGTATATTTATTTCTTGACTAACAAAACCTGTGCGAAAATATTTTTCTTCACTCGGCAGTCGTCTTCACTCATTTTCTTTTTCGATTTTCCTATTACGAAAAATGTCGTATTATTAATGACTGGATATTATTTTTTACCAGAGTCCTCCATTACTATGTTTGCTTTTATCATTTAGCGATCTCTAACCAGATTGGTATTTCAAATGATATATTTGTATGAGTGAATTGAAACTTCACCTTATTAAATTCGTATATTTCGAAAGGTTTATATATTCTTGGAGTTTTCTATTATATTTTATTCTTGTTAAACATTTTTCAATTAGTCACTGTTGAAAACATTATGAATAATTAAAATTCTAAGTAATGGTTAAAGATAATGTGATTGCCATAACAGTATGAAAATTTTAAAAATTTGAAAATTGACATATTATTTTTTAGTTTAGTTAATAGAATACAATGCATCCATCCGGGTCCTGCATGGCCAGAGGCCGACGACTGCTGTAAGACGGTCACAGCATCCAGGACCGACGGTTTTACGTGCCCTCCGAAGCATGGGGGTGAAGATCGTATGCTGCTAATGGTCTCCCATCCAGTGACTAGCCGTGCCTGATGTTGCTTAACTACACAGAATTGGTGTGTTCAATGAAAGCCCCACCAGCCCACGGCTATCAATGAATGGATAAAAAATGTCTTTGCTATCTATAGATATGCAGAACAATTTTCATATATTCGGAGCGACGGTCCAGCAGCGTGTGCCCTCACCATGTGTGGCCGTTCGGGTTGTAGACTTATGCAAACAATAATATGATACCGCAATTTAAAATACATATTATTAAAAATACATTTTGTGCTATAGATAGTAATTTTGGTACAATCATCGCTTAGCCAAAACTGCTGAAGCTAATTAGATTACTCCCTCAAGGGGTAAATTTCCAAAAAACATGAAACACGTCTTTCTTAATTTCCTACCAAAGGGCCAAATACCAATTTTTATGGATTTAATCATGGATTTAACTTAAAATATGATAGATTTTCATACAAAAATACATCCCCTAATTTACACCTTAGGAGATGAATTTCGTAAAATCCTTTCTTAGTGAGTCTCTACATCCTAAAATAAACTACAGACCAAATTTCTTATTAATAGCTTTAGCGGTTTTGGCTCGGCGATGATGAATCAGTCAATCAGTCAGGACATTTTATTTTGTATTTACAGATGCCTTATGAATTTAGTATTAAAACTTTTATATAGTTTTTTTCTTTTTCCTGAGGTGTGTACATATTTTTTTGAAACGCCCTATATGCTGGTCAATCAAATGGTATTTGACACTAGTTCATCTAATGCCTATTCTAAGCAGTGAAATGATTTTTTTGCCATAATTTTGCATCAGATGGTCCGGAAAAAAATTGTTCAACAACTGACTTGAGATATATCTTTTTAACTGGTTTGCTCTTTTAACATCGTTCTGACAATGTAGTATCACGCATTCTCAACTGGTTTAAATTACATTTACCTCAACGTTTTGGATCATCGGATCGTAGTATTATAAGGTAATGTTACTGAGAAAGTTGAAAACAGGGTTTTGGATAAAGAATTAGCGATTAAGCAACAAATGCCAACCTCTATAAAATGCATAGAAAGTTACGCATGCGTATACATGGTTGAAAAAAAAGAAAATTTTTGCCAGATCGGACGGGCAAGCATAGTCTATCTTATGGCCATGAGATTATTATTATCACCGATACCATTCACCCGAGCTCAACCAGTCCTTGAAACTTCGAAAATAAATAAACCAAGAAATAAAACATAGTATAAAAGTTTTCCTTATTCCACATATATTCTATATATAGTATAAATATTTTTAAAACCATTACTTTGCAATTTTATTCATTTTTCGTCTTAACGCTCTGTAAATTACCCTCACTAATTTTACAATTTCATTATAATTCTAACGACAGTTCTCACTAACAAATATAAAGCCTCAGTGGGTATTTGACTTTCTTCTGGAATTTTTGCTTTTACTAAATTAACAAGCTTATCAAATATTCCTTTTTCTTTCGAGATGTCGTTACCATGAAAATCAATGAACTGTTTTTCACGCTAAGGTGCATTTACTAAAAACTTACTACTGTCCTGGGACTCACGAGAACCTCTGAGTTGCACTATTCCACCACTACACGGCAGAAACGTTTGGGTGAGTTCATTTCTAAAAAGGTTGGACGGAAAGAACAAATGTATCAGGAAGTGGAGGAGCATATAAAATATTTTTTGATTTTCTTGTTAAACAATTTTGTTATTTTTTCTGATCTCAAAATGGAGAAGAGACGTAAAGGACAAACCATTCATAGTGAAGCGCGAAATATGGCTTTATCAATAATACAATTTTTTATAATGAAACAGAAAAGAAGATCCTGAAAGTTCCAATCACCCAGGCCACAAAACGTGCTGCAATGGCAACAGGATTAGGTGAGAAAACTATTATTCGTATAAGGAAGGAAGCCGAAATCGTACAGAGGGAGAAAGGATCAGCATCGCAACTTTCTGGAGATGAAAGTAAGCTATCATCACCTGGAAAAAAAACCATTCTCGTCCAGATCATAGAGTGCTCATGAAAGCTGTCGATTCTTTCGATCAGTGTGTGATTTGAAGATTAGTGAACGAATTTTGCATCAACCATAACAAATTCCCAACTGTTCAGAAGCTTGTGCCAATTCTGAAAGAAAAGATCGACTTTCATTGGAGTAAGAAGTCTCTTTGTAGACTTTTGCGAGCGATTGGTTTTAAATGGAGAAAATTCCGTAACAAACTATGAGTGCTCATGGACAAACCAAACATCGTCGCATTGAGAGGAAGGTATTTGCGTCAAATGAGGTCGTTAAGGGATGCTGGGAGAAAAATCATCTTCCTTGACGAAACTTGGATAGACAGTAATCTTACTTTTAAATGAAAGCAGCCTTATCGCATATGTTAACTCATCAAAACGACTAATTGTTGTCCATGAGAAATGTCTAGAAGGATTTATCAGCAATGCAGCCCTCGTGTATCAGGCGCCATCAACATCAGGCGATTATCACGGCCAAATGAACAGCCAGTTATTTGAAAAGTGGGCCACTGAAAAATTAATTCCTAACTTACTAGATATTTCGGTTATTATTCTCGAGAATGCCCCTTATCATTCCATTGCAGAGGAGAAGATTCCGAACAAAAATTCCCTCAAGATCAAAACGCAAGAGTGGCTACAGGAACGTCATATAAAGTTCAGCGAGAAAGATCGAAAATTTGCACTTTTTGATCTCATCCAGCAGCACAAACCTCCAATGAAAGCTTTCAAAATTGATAAGCTGTTTGAAAAATTTGGCCATCAATTTCTGCGACTACCACCATATCACTATGATCTGAATGCGATCCATTACGTCCAGGCAGCGGTTAAAATTTACGTGCGCAATCACAACTGTTCATCAGACTTTTCAATGGATAATTTACATCAATTAACTCAGAGTGCATTAAGCAGTGTTTCCCCGCATGATGGCCGATGCTATTGTGACCATGTTTAAAGATTAGAAGAAAAATACTAGATTGCAGATGGACTTCTTGAAACCACCTTCGACCAACTCATTATCCGGTTAAGTTCGGAATCAGAAAGCGAAGAAAGTGAAACATCAAGTAAGGAAGAAAGTAACGATAGCGATAGATTAAAAAATTGATGTTGAGTCTATCAAACGTTGTTTTCATTATTGAAAAAAGAAAGAAAATCACTACTATCACTGAGTTTTATGAATTACATGTAACTTAGGGGAGAGTGGGGTCTGTTCGGACGCGGGTTGATTCGGACAATTCGCATGCTGCCTAAAAAATTATCGCTAGTGTACTACATTATACAGATTATGAAAATCTATTCGCCAGAACGATCACAACAAAGGTAAGTAAATAAGAAATAAAATTTGTTTTCGGGAGTGTGAAAAAAAAATTTTGAGGTAGGTTTGTTCGTAAATTTGTAGAGAGGTTATACGAGCAATGTTAACAGTTAGACATTTATTCCTGAGGGACAGTACTATACTAAAACGCGTTGCAGTTTCATTTTGGCCATGTGCGTCGTTAGGCCTTAACAAGGTTTTACGGAGGGTTGATTCAGATAAAATGAGACGACTTTAAACGCCGCGTATGACCTTGACGGAATGTGATTTGCATGACTCGTCCACTATTCATGGGGATTAGCTTTGTATACACTTGTTGCTGTTATTTGGGACATTTCGTGCTGAAACATGGCTTCCAAAATCACAGCTTTTTGGGAAGGGTATATGTTTGGCCTTTTCGACGCTAACTTCAGTCTTTCGTGCATTGTGGAATTATGCAAACGAAATGCTATTGTGGTATCCAAAGCTAGTGTGGGTCGAATAATCAAAAAGAACAAATTGCGACCATCTAATGAACGTGGACGAGCAGAGAAGCAGACCAGAAACAAGCCCCAGCCAACACGCCCAGCTCAGGTGGTGCGAGAAATCCGGTCTGAAGTGCTGAAAGAAAATCCCCCCACACAGAGAAGTCTAGCCCAAAGGAAAGCTATTTCACAGGCAACAGTCTCCAGAATAATTCATGACAATCTTGGGCTGGAGCGACGTCATAAAACGTCCAACAACGTGGTTCTCACATCATCTATCACAACAACGTGGCCAGTCATCTGTGGCTTACTACAGGAAGATGGAACATGAGACGGGCATACGAGTTATTCCCTTCTCTCATGTGCCTGTAAAATCTCCTGACGCATCACCGATGAATTTCTGTGGTTTTGGTCTCCTGAAACGACGGCTCGGAAGTCGCCGACCAAGAACCGTTGATGGGCTATGGAAAGTGTGTCAGCAGGTGTGGAACGAACTTCCCATGGAGTCCCTCAAACTCAGCCTACTTCAGTGGAAATTACGGTGCCGGGCGATAGTCCAACAACGTGGTTCTCACATCGAACACAACCGATGGTGGCGCCATGGTGTTATACCATCGTAACAGAACTGCAAATTCGTCTCATTTTATCTGAATCAACCCTCTGCATTTGATATCTGACGTGGTGGGGTTGATTCGGACACAACAAAGAGGGTTGGTCCGGACGCGTTTGGTTAGAACTTAAAAAAGGAAAAGAGGGCAAGATCTTCCTTCCAGGGAAGATATGAAGCGAGCACCAGAAGATACAGAAAATGAAAGCCGCAGTAGAAATGTCACATCTGCTAGCCCTGCTTCTAAATGAAACAAAGCTGCTAGTCAAGTGTGTCACGACTTTTCCAAATGCCGGGTGAAAATAAGAGCAAAAATTCACCCACCCAGAGGAAGGCATTAGTCGTTCACAGAGAAAGGAGAAGGCGAGGAATTTTAATTGAATTAAATTTTAATATCATAATAAATCTTTGAAATACAAATGGAATTGTAATTTGGAATGGTAAGAATTACACCCGTTGGCTTCTGGCCCTATTACAGGGCTTAACACAACTCAGTCGAATCTCGAAAAGGGGTCCACTGGATTTCCAACCAAGTGATGCTCGATCCGTTGTGCACGAAATGGGTGTATCGTCGTGTCGCCGCTAAACCAGAGCACGGCGACCCAACCGGGTTTGGGAGCGTAGGACCAGGCACTGTTGATGAGAGAAAAAAAAACAAGATAGGTATCAAGGTATTCCAGAGCTTGAAACAAGGTATACATTTAATCTCCTCCAAATAAAATCACTCTTTAGTGAATCTTTCGCTAAGCTCCAGCTGCCACATGGGAAATAACGTTAAATATTACTGTCTTCAAAATTTATGAATAAGACACTTAATGAGCTTAAATATTTAGTTAGCAGGTAAGTATTTGCTCACCCACCGAGGAGTCCTTAGAAGCCAAGCGCGACTCGCAGCAAGAGCTCTCCGCGTGGTCGCAGCTTGCTAAGTTCGATGCACGGGAAACCACCGCTGAGCCAGCATCCCGCCTGAATTGAGTGAGAAATGCCTCTTCTGCGTAGTCCTCGTCACACGAGGATGATGATCTGGGATCCTGGAAAATTTGTTGGTTGACTTCGCGTCTGAGCCGGTCGCTGCCCGAAGATCTCGTCCGTCCTGCTGGTAGGATACTCCATGTCACGTTGAAAACAGAATAAGACAAGAGACAGAACTAAGACTTCAATGGAAATAAATATATTTATTGTAATATAAAATTTACAAGTGGAAACGTGATTTTCTGATATTGCTTCTAAAACAGTACAGAGGACCCTGCTGCGGAGGCCCATACGTAGCAGACGGATGGTCACCGCACCCATGCTGACGAAGGTTCATCGCCAAAAACAGCTTCAATTTGCTAAACAGTGCAGAAACTGGACCACTTCTGACTGGACCAATATGCCTTCTCCACATATTTCTGCTCCACAGAAGTGACGGCCGTTGGTGGGTGAGGCGAGAAACCTCCGAAAACAAGCATCCTGCAACCATTGTTGGACGAATCCAGGCTGGTGGCGGCAGCGTCATGGCATTGTCTGGGCCCACTGATACTTATGGAAGGCACTCTCAACCGATTCGGTTATTTATCCATAATTGCAGATCAAATACACCCATACATAGCGACTGTCTTCCCAGACGGGAATGGCACATTCCAGCAAGACAATGCGACGTGTCATATGGCTGCAAATGTTCGGGGGTGGTTTGAGGAACACGACCAAGAGTTCCAAGTACTACCTTTGGCTCCCTAATTCCCCAGACTTCAACCGAATAGAGAACTTTTGGGATCATCGCGATCGTCATGTGCGTGCTATGGAACAACCACCGCGTACCCTTCAGTAGCTATCGGATGCTTTACAGTCTGCATGGCAACAACTACCAGAATCTTATTGACTCACTCCCACGCCGTCTAGCTGCTGTCCGTGCCGCTAATGGCGGTTATTTGGGATATTAGCTGGTAGTCATAATATTGTGACTCGAGTCTATACTCTCCACGTCACAAAGCCTGAACTTTCTGTTTGTGGTAAGGATGTTGTCGGTACTCATGTAGAATATTTCATACAGTGTATGATTGATGTACAACTGTACGGGTGCTTGTGGATAGGTTACCTGCAAATCTTTGCAGTACGTCCACTTCGACATGTCGTGTTTGCACAGTCCTTGGAGAACCAGCGTCATGCCTGCTGGGTAGAAATTGTCCCGTTTCCCGTAAGCGCCAGTCAATCGCCACAAATGTTGCACGACAAGGATGTCGTGTACGAGGGAACCTCTCGCGGTAGAGCCTTGAAGCTTCTCGTGCATTGCCATGAGCCTGGTCGTACAACAGATGCATGTCTGCCATTTCTCCATATGTGAACTCATTCATGTTGAGATCTTTGCAGATGTAGTGCTTCTGCTTGTACGTACATCACGGACTCTGCCTGGTCACCCTCGATGAGGAATGTGATCACCCGTGAGTTCTGATGCACCAATTAATGCTTTCGTTGCTAATTTCCTGCTTGGCATGCAGCTCTGCGGGTGGCGTGCAGTGCAGCATTCACAGGGATAGGTCGGAATCTTTACACCTTTTTAACTCGTTTACAACGTTTTTGTGGGGAAAATGGTATTCAGAATAGTTGTTAGTTTTTACCTTCCCTACCACCTCTCCAAATCTGGCAGTGGAATTCATAAACACTTGTATAATACGAAAAAGAAAAAGTTAACGTGAAATAGTTCCCAAATTCTTGCTCAATATAGAAGTTAAAGAGAAAATATAAAAATGCCTAACTAACGATATTCATCAACTCTAGAGATTTCATTTTCATCCAGAAAATTTTTTATAAAATTAGTGTTAAATTGTTTACTTCGTTGTCTGAATATCATAAAAACTTTTGTGTAGTTAATACCGAGTTCATTCTTCTAATCCAAGTTGTTATGTCTGGGAGTAATGAAAGGAAAGGAACCGCTTGTCCAAAATAAAAAAGCGTTTTTAATAACACATATACGTATTTCGGTCACCCTGTGACCATCTTTGAGTGTGATACAAGATCTGAGATGAACAGGTAGTCAACAATTTACAACAAGTTATAACAAAAAGATCCACCAATCGGTGGCTTACGTAAATTAGTAAATAAGCGCCCTGTAGTGGACGAGCCAAGAAATTACAAACAGTAGATAAATTACAGAAATAATACAAAGAGTATTACAAATTAATAAAAAACAATTTAACAAAGTATTTTATAAAATTAAATTCAAATACAGCAAATTTAAATTATAAAATTCCCCAAAAACATAATCAAACGAACTAAGAAGGGTTAACAATTAAATCTAAAAGCCGAGATTCTCCCAATGGACCATTATCGGAATTCAGTAATAAATTTGGTTCCTTCCTTTTAATCTCCATGGTATCGAATGAGTCTAAAAGATGTTTGTGATTTACACATTTCAACAATTTGACATTTGTCTTGGATATACTGTGACCTGTTTCCAACATGTGTTTTGCCACAGCCGATGCTTCTGTCCGTCCGTATTTGGAATGCGCGAAGTGTTCTTTGAATCTTTTTTCAATGGCCCTCTTCGATTTGCCCCGGTAAACTTTTTCACAATTGTTGCACGAAATTTCGTATATTCCTGATTGCAGTAGCGGGGGGGGGGGGGGGGGGGGGTTGTCCTTGGTGTTACCAAGTAAAATTCTCAAAGTGTTTTGGTTCTTATAAGCGATCTGGAGACTATATTTTTAAGTATATCTTGTAACCCTTTTGTTAAATTTTGGTTGTATGAGGCTGGAATAAATCTTTTCTTCTCTTTGGTTTTCTTTAGGGTTGTTGTGTTGTGTACTTTATGGCACATTATGTAAACATTCTTCTTTTTAATAGATCATCAATCATGTTGGAATGGAAACCATTACATTTTGCGATCTCTTTAATATAATTAATCTCCAATTCAAAGCGTTCCTTCGTTAATGGGATGTTAATTCGTCGGTCTGAAAAATGAAATTGGGGAGTTTGTGGCTCTAACAGTGTGTCTGGAAAATGAAATTATGTGTTTATAACAATTTTTTCGTTTTCAATGGTAAATACTATCGTATGTCGGAAGGTACTCCCATGGGGAGTTGCTTAAGCCCGATTTTGGCCGAGATATTTCTACGCAAATTGGAAAAACAACTAGTATCATCGGGTTTCTATTTTCCGCCGATCTGGATAAGCTAAGTCGAAGACGTAGTCGCGGTTTTTTGATACTAATACCTGTCCATTGGAAGCTTTTATCTCCCACATCAGCAGCTTCTACCCATCCATGGAACAAGAAAAGGATGGCGTCCTCACATTCTTAGATGTAAAAAATCATAAGATCTGGAAATAAGTTAGAATTTGATATACACCGCAAACCCACGCACACAGACATTTTCATCCGAAAAGACTCCAACCACTGTTATATTATATTAAAGAGATCGCAAAATATAATGGTTTCCATTCCAACATGATTCCAACATGATAGATGAACTGAATGTAGGTAAGAATGGCACAGATAAAAATGGACCGGAAAAAATGTCACAAGTGGTAAAATAGGAAAAAAATGGCACAGCTGAAATAAAAAAGTTATTATTCACTCCTTGAATGATAATAATTGCAACTATTCAGAGTATATTATATCTGAATCAATCTATCAAATGATGATTACAGTTTAATTTTTTGAACACAATTAATTTAAACACTTAAGCAATTATATTTAAACAAATGTTTAATGCAATTTTTAATGTTACAATCTTATGTTGCGTCCAAGTCCACATAATAATTGCACGAGGCTTTTCCTTCCCTCAGTATAGTCAATGCATAAGTTTTTCATTCTTCTTTGCAGATCAGCATATTCCTTCTTTACTCTCTTTCTGGGCGGATTTCCAATAGCGTCTCTGGCAATCACTGCACTCACAGCAGCCTCTTCTTTCTGAATAGTTTTAATTAATTTCCAGATCGATGGATGTTGGTATCCAACCAGGTAGAAAAACCTATTATTCCAGCCTTCACGCAGGTTATTAGTTTTTGGACAGTCATTCATGATGGCTTGATTTACATTCCACAAATCTGGTGGGAATCTTGGTGGAATGTGCCGCAAGTTTAGTGCTGGAATGCCTGCCTGGGGTGCCTGTCTTCCTCTTCGGACATATGTGCCAGTTTCATACGTTTGGTCAAAATACTCTAAGAGTGGTAATGCTTCTCGATCACATTTACCCTTAAGTATTTGCATTCCAGCTGGGATATCTTCTACTGGCAGGAACGCAAGCGAGTCCATCTCACCACAGAATTGTCGAAAATCTTCGCTATCTTTATAGTGATTGGCAAGTCCTAATTCCTGCACCTTTCTCCAGGTACTCTGTGTCAGATGGTAAAAACAACCTTGCGTATGTGTTTCTGGACCAAAAATACAATTAATGGCTTGGATGACTGCCTGCTCGAAGTCTACAATTATTGCTGTTGGGTCTGGGTAAAGATCCATCTGTTGGCAGCGATCTAGAACTGCTCACAGCAGGGTTTCATAGGTGTCTTAGGATTTATTCTGCAGGCAGGCAAAAACAGTAGTAACTGCTGTATTGCCAATTGGGACTCGTATTACGTAGAGTTGTAAAAATCCTGGTGAAGCCATTGCATAGTTACCATCCATAAGCCAGGTACCAGCTGAAGCAAGTAACCCTAGGGACTCATCAGAGCCAAAGGCAATGATGCGGCTATCCGTGTCTGGGCCATTGTCAAAGAACAGGAATGGTTTTGGCTCAGGTCCTGCAGTGGTCGTCCATTCCCCATTGATTGTCAAATCTGCAAGTGTTGCTGGTTCTCGTGGATATAATTTGGACCTCTGGTTGCGTAGAGTTCTCTTTATGATGTCCTCAGGTGGTAGTAAATCTTTTGCTTCAGCAGATAAATCAACCACATTGTTGCAGTAAATCTGGCTAGGTGTATCTTCCGTGGAGGCTGCTTTTCTCTTCATGTTGCTGATGCATTTAGTAGCTGAGATAGCAGCATGATCAGCTGAGTGGTTGTGGCCATTTCTTGGAACAGGATCAGTCATCTCAAGGCTGGTGGTCAGGGTGCCTTTACAAAAAGAAGTTCTTTTAACACAGCTCCATCGGATGTTATTTGATCTTGTAACCTGCTTGGTGTACATATATCCTTGGAAACAGATTGTCTCTTTCCCTTTATTGTTAGTTATGATTTCCATTATTACCTGAAGTTACCTGAAGACAGGGTTGCCAGGTCCGTATGTGATGTAGAGGCCAACTTAGCATGCAAAAAAAGCCAGAAAAAGCCAGTCCCCTTAACGCCCTCATGGGGCAATATTACCAAGTACTATTAATTTCTTAGCAAACTCCCTACCACGAAAAAAGTTACGATTTAATAAAAAAGAAAAGTAAATTTTAAAAAAATCTTCAAAAGAAAAAGTTTAAAAAAAATCTTTAAGTTATTGATATGAAATTTAATAAACAAAACAATCAAACGAAAATAACAACCAAAGATACATAAGAGACAAATATTTAATGCAAAAAAAATTAACATACAATTTGGCTACAGTTTTTAATAATAAAGCGTTTTCAGACAGTGAACATATTGGCACACACTACTTATTACCCGATTCCATTAACCATCAAGTACATCAACCAACTCATTCAATGTTGCACTATCACTTTCATCTGCATCAGCTGTATGGTACATTTTGTCTGTAAACCTTGAAAGCATGTCTTTCGTTACACTGATGTCTTTACAACACTCTTTTTTGCCCAATAAATACATACGGACAGTCAACCAATCAAGCAGCATCCTGGGACGGCCAATCAGGGGGGAAAATGAATAAAATACAAAAAAAAAAGCCAGATTTAGCCAAAAAATGGGGGAAAGCCAGACCCTGATTTTTAGAAGCCAACTCAGGAAGAAAAAAGCCAGTTTGGCCAAAAAATCCAAACCTGGCAACCCTGCCTGAAGAACACATCGTATAAGCTGGAATGATGGACTTCTTTATATACAGAATCTGCCAGATTAGAAGGATTGGGATTGGTCAAAAGTAAAAGGTAGATAATAGGCAGATTAGGTTAAGTTAGGATAGGCATTGGTTAGAATTGAATTGGTCACAAGTGCCATTTTGAAAAATAAATTTCCTATTGGTCACAACTGCCATATTGAACTACCATATTTAACTGCCAATTAAATATAATTGCTAGAGTTTAAATTAATTGTGTTCAAAAAAATTAAACTGTAATCGTCATTTGATAGATTGATTCAG
>JAHWFO010000211.1:2494091-2517894 GCA_023313115.1 Rhysida immarginata | reverse complement strand
TGGCAAAACACATGTTGGAAACAGGTCACGGTATATCCAAGATATTTGTCAAATTGTTAAAATGTGTAATCCAGGAACATCTTTTAGACTCGTTCGAAACCCTGAAGATTAAAAGGGAGGAACCAAATTTGTTACTGAATTCAACTGGGAGAATCTCGGCTTTTTGATTTAATTGTTAAACCTTCTTAGTTCCTTTGATTCTTTTTTGGGGGAATTTTATAATTTTAATTTGTTGTATTTTGAATTTAATTGTATAAAAATACTTTGTTAATTTTTTTTTATTATTTTGTAATACTCTTTGTATAATTTCTGTAATTTATTTACTGTTTGTAATTTATTAACTCGTCCACTACAGGGCGCTTATTCACTAACTTATGTAAGCCACCGATTGGTGGATCTTTTTGTTATAACTTGTTGTAAATTGTTGACTACCAGTTCATCTCAAACCTTGTATCACACTCAAAGATGGTCACAGGGTAAAGTGCGAGACGCACCTTAAGCATAGACGCTGTGTTTACTCGACATGTCGAGAGAATCAATACTCGTGCTTATTTTTCATATACATGTATCAGTTATTATAAGTCCTTATTCCGTATTACCAATGTACATGATTCTGTAGACTCGTCCGTTGCTAAATAAATAAAAGGTTTATGTATAGCATAAAATAGCTATTTGTTTTTTGCATCCAAAAACATTATCATGCTTCAATGCTTCGAACTGCAGATTCGAAACTAAGTCACCGTTTTTTAGTAGGAGATTAGGATTATTTTTATGTGCGGATATATTTCTTTTTCATAATAGGGATCAAGTTAAAGATCATAAATATGCAAATAATGAGAAGAGGAGCAACAAGAAACTGTTCTTCTTACAATGCGTGATAATAGGGAACCGGAAATCCTTATCCCACAAAGAAAATTTAAGTTCATTGCAGAATGTGAATTTCCGGCTCTCTCCTTTCATATAAACAATGACTATGGTGTCGGTATTCAATAAGCAGTTTGTAAAATTCATGAAAAAAGTTTCAAATATTATGTGAAACTCGTATTTTTTATATTTGGAAAAAAATAATCCGATTAAAGTTTACTTTTAAAAAATAAGGAGGCAAAAAATCTTTTCAGATATCATCAAACTAAAAAGCATCAAAGAATTACTGAGAATTCTAAGATGTAAGTTGTTCCATCTGTTTACGAAAAAAGGTTCCTTTTTGCCTCCTTTAGATATCTTAAATTTCTTAAACAAAGTTCAACCGAATTCACTCCGTTCCATTTCGTTTCGCCTTCTATTGAATGGTGACATTCAAGATTTAAGGAAGAAAGTTGCATTGACGCCGAATTTTTGGCAGAATGTTTAGAGAAAGCCCACTAAATTTCTTCTGACAGTTAGAAGAAAATCATCATCAGTTTCGTGCGATTAGAGAAGAGTGCTTTTGACAAATACGTTTTTCCTTATTTCATGGACTTTTCCATTTTCTTGTCAGTGAAAACTTCCATCAGGAGAAAACTTTCCACATGTAAGCACATATATTCAGAAAACGAAAACAATGAACTTTTTCTGAAAATTCACAGAAACTGGGTTAATTATTTTTTTCTTTTATAAAATACTAGACGGAACCCGCCAAAATTTGACGGCAAACAACAGTGTGGTTTCATAAACAATCATAAACAATCCTATCCACAAAGACGCCAAAATCAAGAACTTTGCTAGCATTGGAGTTTAACAACAATTAACGATGATAACAATGATCAATGCGCATGCACAGAAATGCCAATTTTGCTCTTAAAAAGTGCCATTTCATGCAAAATGGTATTTATCTTTATTTATATTATTTTTTTATTAGTAATAAATGTAGTATGTTAATATATGTTCAAAATACTAGTCAAAATTTAAAGGAAAGCACACCCTTGGAGTTTAAACGTGAATGATAAATTAAAAAACAAAAATATCAAAAGTGTTTTATCTAATATCATAGTTTCTCTAACATAATTGTCTACTATCATTCTTCAATTCAATTTGTTGTGATTAATTTAAATGCCTCTTACTCGCTCACCTCCTTTGTACCTCAAGATTCACCTCCTTTGCACTTCAAAGGAGGTGATCGTGTATAAGCCATTTTCTGCCTATCGAATGATCAGAAAAATATTTTTATCGCATCTTAACTCTTAACCCTTTTCAAACCTGCTTATCCGTTAGGCTCATAGGAACAGCAGCCCTATGCAGGATCTCCAGCGCTCACGATCTTCTGCCATCAGGCCCTTGTCCTCAATGGCATGTCCCCAAGCAACTCGTTCCCAGAATCTCCATATAGTCTAGC
This sequence comes from Rhysida immarginata, assembly GCA_023313115.1. NCBI lineage: Eukaryota > Metazoa > Arthropoda > Chilopoda > Scolopendromorpha > Scolopendridae > Rhysida > Rhysida immarginata. The sequence continues at coordinate 2,515,583 of JAHWFO010000211.1, read as the reverse complement.
CCGACCCCTTGGCCTCTTTCATCGGCTTGGAATATAGTAACTGCCTAGGAACCTGAAACATTTTTATTAAATTAAATAAATATACGCGTTATATTCGTGTAACCATTATGGAATAAATATTTGCGTAAATAACATTTACGTCCTTTCACAGATCGGTCGTTTGCTAATTTTCTTGGTTACAGGCCACTTCATCGATAACCCTTCATAGACAGTCACTTCATCGACACAGAGGATTAATCGACCCAGTAAGGATTCATTTGTTCTCTCTTATAATATAAGAGGCAGCTTCATTTCCTGAGTTATGCAAAAAAAACACAAAAAAAAACTTGTGTTCTCGGAAGTGAAACTTCAAGTGCATGATAATAGTCAGTGAAAACAAGAACAGATGAAGGAACATAAGTTCATGATAATACCCCTCCCCCTTTCATCTGTTCTTGGTGAAAAACATTGGATGATGTAATCAGTGAAAACGATTAGTTATTAATAATGATTAAAAACACAATAATTTAAAACATGAAAGATTTATTTAAAAAAAATCAAAGTATTAAAATCAGATACAAGTTTATGATCTAGCAACAGCACAATGTCTTATTTTAAATGTTAAAATTGTTACAAAAGCTTTAGAGAAATATAAATAATGTTTTTGCACGATAACTTGAAAACGGATTAACTTTTTCAAATTCTGTTTTCAAAAATATGACCATCAAAGTCTTAGCTCGACAGTATCAACTTTCCAGAATTTTTCGTGGACCCCTTCAAGTCGAATTCACGTGCTAAAACAGTGACTGTAAAGAATACCAAGAAAACAGCATGTCATTTAACAATCGATTTGATAAGAATAAATATATTGTTACTTTCTGTTCATCTTTTAAACATAATTGACATTGGCACGCGCACGTGAAATCGCTTTGTCGACGCACGACTGCTCAAGTGCTCTTAAATTATATTAAGTAGCGGAAAAATGGAGCTAATTATTGGATTTATAATGTCCTTCCGTACCCTTCATAATTTCTGCATTTTTTGCGATAAAAGTTGGAAATTCGGAATATACCTTACTATGAGCATACCTAATTTCACTATTTAGTTTGGTTTTGATTGGTGCACTGGGATTGAAATTACGGGGGTGGGATTCAGAGAGGACAAAAGATCTATGTGCTATTTAGATACGTAAAGGAGTGAAATTCAGTATCCAGATTCCTCTAGTCAAGATCTACATTACTGTGAAGTTTAGGCACAATTGTTGCAGTCGGGTCGGAGTTGCGGGGGTGGCAGTTATTTGGTCGTTAGAACTAAGGCAACATATGGCATGTGATATGTCATTCCACAGGAAATGGTGAGAAAAGAAAGAAGATACGAGCTTTTTTACGTTTTCTACACACTACTTTCGAGAAAATCAATTTTTTGATTAAAAAACTTGGGGAGGGGGAGGTAAAAATAGATGACCGCAGGGTCTGCTACTTGCCTTACCCTACTCGGGAGGAGTAATTTCTTGTTAATAAATGTATAAATGCATTTCTGCTTCACTCCTAAAGCTCTCCTTGGAATGTTTACAAGAGTTTATTTATTTTTTTGTCGACTATATTATTTGATCGATGAAAGGTCTTTGTCGATGAAATGTCTCTCGATGAATTACTAACGATTTCAGTATTTCTTTTAACAATCATCTGTATTAAGTAGCGGAAGAATGGAGCTACTTTTGGTTTTTACAATGTCCGTCTGTGTCCCCTTCATAATTTCTGCATTTTTTGAGGTAGAAGGTTGAATTTGGAAAGTAGCTTATTATGGGCATGTCCACCTTCACTATTCAGTTTGGTTTTGATTGGCCCACAGGGGTAGGAGTTTCGGGGGTGGGAGTTAAAAGGGACCAAAAGATTTGTGTATTTATGTACATTAGTATCGCCTGTGTTCGAAATTCGACCAATTGTGTAAACGAATATTATTGAAACACATCTCTCAAAACAACAATACGACCCATTAGTGGTATTCTTTATTTTTTTCGTTTTTATTCGTATACTTTAAAGATTGAAATATAAACACTGCAATTGAATCGACGAATCTCACGCGAATTGAATTGAATTCTCACTGATGGACATAAGACGCCAGCCGGCCAGGTGGCCGAGAGGGCTAGGGCGTAGGCTTTCTAGTACTCGAGTCTGCCTGGTCGTGGATTCGAATCCCGCCGTGAGCATGGATGTTTGTGTTTGTCTCGGGCTGCGTACTGTTATAACTTGTGTAAAAGTCGCAAAATGACCTTAGTAGTCGACGCCAAAATTTCTAATCAACCAGCCAACCATAAGACGCCATCTATCGGTATGGCGCCATGGGTGTTTGTGGTCGCAGAGACTTGTTTTCTTTCTGCCAGAAAACTTACTGTGCACGTGGTGAAATTCAGTATGCACATTCCTCTACAAATTCTAGGGAAATTGTCCCAATGGGGTCGGAGTTGTGGGGGTGGCAGTCACTTGTCTTTAGAAATAAGGCAACATATGGCATGTGATATATCTTTCGATCGGAAATGATGAGAAACGAAAGAAGATAGAGCTGTTTTACATTTTCTAAATACTACGTGTCATATGGGATTTGTGAGAAAACTAAGAGTGCTCATCGGCGGAAAACGAAAGCTTTCATTGGCTAAGGTCAAAAACCCTCACCGGTGAGAGAATGATGACGTACTTTCTCACTGGGCTAACCGTCTTTTTCTCGGTGAGGACGGTGAGACTAACCGGTTAGGCATAGCAGCACTAACTGGCGTTTTTGACCGCGTTAAAATGACGTCACAGTTTTCTCACCCGGATTTCTGACCGACCAAACGCTAACTCTTCTCATCGGTGAGAGTTTTTGACCTTAGCCAATGTCGGAAACGGGGAGTCGCGGGTTCGAGGTTATTCATCAAGAACGTTCTGGAATCAGAATTTCCTGTCTGGTTCGCGCTCACCTTTTCCGATGAATGGAATCTCTTCGGAGGTCAAGACGGGAGGCTCGAGAAGAGCTAGGCAGAAGAGATCGGTCGTGAAAACGGATAAGGTTGACAGTCGAAGTTGTGGATATTGGATATCGAAAGATGACTCATGTTGAGCACAAAATACTTACCTGGAAATTTGAGAAAAGTTGCTGGAAAGGAAGCTCATAAGCAGCTAAGTAACGATTTTTGTAGTTTAATGAAGGAGAACTCGCAATCTGAACATCATTGCATTAATGGAAAATTATCCAAGTTAGCAAACTGAGTAATAGCTGAGAGCCATGAAATTTAATCCGCGGTTCATTTTTATTTGGATGGAGATAATTTAACGCCGGAGAACGTAATTAAACCCGTTACGAGAAATATTGATGCCTTGCTCCCGCCCGTTGCTTTTGAGCGGGATTTTGTAAACTGCGGCCGTACTGTGAAGGAACTCAGACCGGGAACACTTTTTATGAACTCTTGCTCTGTCAGTGAAATCCTCAAGTTTAATTATTGTTAAAGATTATGCCTGGAGATTTGCGACTGTCATTTGTGTCAATAACCCAATTAAAGTTTCACAAACTTTTGAAGAGTTAAAGAATTTCGTCCATGATGAATCTGTGACCGGAATATTTCCGCTTGGGAAAATAGATATCTTGACGATGGATTAGGAGAATTTCTGGATATTTATGCTTTATCGTTATCAGAATATTTTCATGTGTTTCTATTGAAGGAAAACCCCATCATTTTGTTATTTCTTATTCAACGCAATTGGGGAATAACTTTATTTATCATATATCAATGATAAAGGCTGCTCTTCTAATTACCACAGTAATTGGTTGTTTATTGTGGCCTATTTCTTTTTAGGGTTTTAGCATCATCTAAAACCCTATTAACGACGATACAGATGTATGTAACATGTATGCCACACGCCATAACTTTTAAAAGGATTGACCTAGAGGCTTGAAATTTTCTACACACGTAGGCTCTATACAGAGGACGGAGCGAAAAATATAGCGAATCCTCTAGGTTGGACCAAACCATGTGTTTTTGTGGTTTCCCCAACTGACTTCCTTTCAAGTCTATGGAGTTTTGATTACGTTTGAGCAATTTGTGACATCAGAGTTTGACTGCTTGACGTCAGAATTTAAAGAACACTATTTGAAGTATAGCGAATCCTCCCGCTACTGCTCGTAACATTTTGATGCCATAACTTTTGAAAGGATTGACCTAGAGGCTTGAAATTTTCTATACAGAGGACGGTGCGAAAAATATAGAGAATTCTCTAGGGTGGCTCGGGGCCCCTCGTATGAATTTCATAGTTCCTTTTTTATCTTTTGAACAAAGAGGGCAAAAATCCTAAAATTTCGGAAATTTGTTGTGCGGTTCTAAAAAATAAAACCATAATATAAGAAAAGTGATATAAGCCTCTAGGGCCCCGCCGGAGGTCCCGAGGCCCCAAATACAATTGAAGCTATAACATTTGAACGGAACGACCTAGGAACCTAAAACGTTGTATATTTATAGTGCGGTACTAAAAAAATATAGTAAATAGGCAAGAAATGTGATGTAGGCCTATGGGGCCCGCCAGAAGACCCCGAGGCCTCAAATACAAATCAAGTTATAACTTTTGAACGGAAAGGTCTAGAAACCTGAAATTTTGTATATTTTTAGTTTGGTACTAAAAAATATAGCCAATATGGAAGGAAGCTGATATACGCCTCTAGAATCCCGCCAGGGGCCTCGAGGAACCAAATAAAATTGAAGCTATAACATTTGAAAAGGTCTAGAAATCTGAAATTTTGTTTACTTATAGAAAATTACTTAAAAATTTAGCTAATATATACTAAAAACTGGTATAAGGCTTTTGGGTCTCAACAGGGGCCCTGAGCCCCCAGTCACAAATCAAGCTATAACTTTTGAACCGGAAGTCCAGAAATTTGAATTCTTGCATATTTATGGAGTGTAAAGGTACGTTCACAAAGACGCGGTACAAGCGGAAACGGCAAAGCTGTAGCCAATCCGATACACTAAAACTTATATAGTCCTCTGGGACCCTGGCAGGGGCCCTAAACACAAACAGAGCTATAATGTTTGAACGAAAAGGCTTAGAAATCTGAAAATTTGTATACTAATAGTAGTTTACTAAAAAATTTAGCTAATATACACGAAAAACTGGTATAAGGCTGTTAGGTCTCCACAGGTCTCCACAGTGCGTTACTTAAAAATTATAGACAATATACAAGGAGATTGGTATAGGCCTTCGGGCCCCTGGCGGCCTCAAATACAATTGAAGCTATAAAATTTGAACGGAAAGGCTTATGGTCCCGAAATTTTGTTTAATCATAGTGTGGTATTTAAAAATTTAGCTAATCTATATTAAATATTATATAAGTCCCTTGACAGGGGCCTTGCGGCCTGAATCTCAAATCAAGCTATAAATTTAAAACCAGAAGTCCAGAAACCTGATTGGTTGGTTGGTTGGTTGGTTTGTTTGGTATTAACGTCCTTTTCAACTGCCATGGTCATTTCAGGACGGCGTTATAGGGGCCGCAAATTTTGCCTCGCAAGGGTTCTTTAACGTGCAGCCGGCAAACGACTACACGGGACCAACGGCTTTACTTCCCTTCCGAAGGAAGTGCGTGTCTCAGGATTTTCTCGGCTGGGGTCGAACCCGCGTCCTCGGGCATCAGAGGCGATCACGCAACCCCTGAGCCACCGAGGCCGACCCAGAAACCTGAAATGTTTTATATTTATAATGTGTTGCTTGAACTTTAGCTATTACATAATAAAATTGATATAGTCCTCTGAGGTCTCGGCAGGGGCCATGAGGCTCCATATACAAATCAAGCTATAACTTTTGTACGAAAAGGCCTAAGAACCTGAAATTTTGTATTTGTGCCCCTCCACTTATTATAGTCACGAGCTGCTACTGCCCGTAACATTTTGATGCTAAAACCCTTTTATCGTTGGATAACGATGCCTTAACTAATTTTTTACTATTGATTCTACTAAATTATCCTCTATTTTTGGAGAATTGCTTATTGGGGTAATTTGACATTATTGTTTTGGGATTGCATATTGTATTAATTATTTTCCATTTATTGATGCACTATTTTCATAGATGACGTGAATCCTAAGGTAGAAGATTCCTTGAGGTTCAAGTTTTGGTCGTTTGGATTCAATAAGTGGGATAGCTTTACCGTCTTAATTTCCTACAACGGTTGAGGTGTTTATGTCTGTCCCATATGACCGTCCTTGTGTTCAAGATCATGTTTACTCACACTGAATGATGAATTTTTAGCAATTTACGCTTCCATTTATATTATTTTATTATTATTATTAATTTAATCTTGTGGAATAACCTAGAGCATAGAATTGGCTCATCATTGTTTTCTTTATTTGATTATTATAAATTATTAAATGTCTTATTCAAATTTAACTTTCATGCACCGATCTTTACTTTATACGTGTGATACTACGCCCAACAAAACCAATTTTCCGCTTAAAAAAATTCCGAGGGGGGGGGGGTTAAAAAGTGCAGATAAAAGGGTAAAAGTAGATGATCTCAGGGCTTCCGTTAATTTATTTATACCTTCCCTGGGGGGATTATATAATTAACCAAAATCGATGAATTTTCATACATGTAAAATTCATGATGGTTTTGTGCGTCCTTCTAATTAAAATAATGAATTTATTAGTGAGTTTTTGTATTTGATTTATTACAGTCTGTATAATTATTCTAAACTTTTACATTGATATTACAAGATTTTATCCGCGCGCAGTTTGCGCGGTAATTAGTTTCAAATTCAATTCATATTATGCGCATTCGTTTATTCCCTTTCAATGTGATTTTTTTGCACTGAGTGCGCACACTAGCCGTTCGAAGTAGCTCTCGTACGAGCCGTGAGAGATGTTCGGAGATTTCCGTGCATTTCGTTCTCCTGTGCTTCGTGTAGTCCGTGCGCGAACTAAGCGCACGAAGGTAGAAGCAGGGTCGTTTCGTGCGTTTTACAATTGCAAATGGCGGCCTCCAATTCAGTGAAGCTCCAGCTTTTGATCACTATCGAGGATGGATCTGTCGAAATTTTTGCATTCAAGTGGATGAAGAGAGTTTATACAGATTAAAAAAAAAGTTTGAATGTGGAAAAGACTAAAAATTTGAACTTTAGACTCTTGGGGTGATTAAAAAGGAGTCGCTAAGGCATCGCCATGTTATCAGTTTGGCTCAAAACGCACTGACCGTTCGGTGAAAGATCGTGCACAGACACAGAAACCGCACCAAACGGTAATTGCACGGGGCGCACTATCGACGTCATCATCGTGTAAACCGAGGCCAACGAAAGACAGGCCAGGGGACTCAAAAGTCACCTGATCATCGGGGTCCGGGCAACAATCCATTCTTCATTGTTTCCAACAAACGAAAAAATACTGATTGTTAAAATCCAAGATGGAGACAATGAGGAATGAATTGTTACCCGAACCCCGATGATCATGTGATTTTTGAGTGCCCTGGCCGGTCTCTCGTTGGCCTCGCGTGTAAACGAGGTCTACGAAATAATAAGGCCTGGAAGCGAAAAAGTCACCTGACCAAGTGGGTGCTAGCAACAATCCAACCTTCATTGCCTCCATCTTGGATGTTAACAATTAGTGTTTTTCCTTTTGTTGGAAACAATGAAAGTTGGATTGTTGGTAGCACCCAGTTGGTCAGGTGACTTTTTTGCTTCCAGGCTTTGTTATTTCGTTGGCCTCGCGTGTAAATCTTACGAATAAACGAATGCGCCTACTGTTGTAAAGCTTGCACATTCAAATTGTTTAGAGCGACGAACTCACATGTTCTCCTTTATTTACAGTGTGATTGATCGATGAGATATATATGTATAGTACAGGTTTAAATAAAAACTGTTGATCAGGCACCAATGGTCAGATGACTTTTCATTTCCGGCGTGTGCTTCAACCAACACCTCCTCTCTCTTATAGAGAGAAGACCTACGGACAAAAGGTGTATACATTACGACAAGAATATGAAGAAACCACTAATCCACATCACTACTAATCCTGAAAAACATCAATACACTGCAGAAAGAAAAAACACCAGGACAGGTGTTCACCCTACCCTACAATAAACAATTAAATAGAGGTATGAAGAGGATCGCAAGAGAGTTTGGCCTCTCTGTGTTCTACAAGAGCTCTAACACAACGGGAAAACGGTTAATGAACCCAAAGGATACTATCCCTCAGGAAGAGAAGCCAGGAATCTACAAACTACCTTATTCCAAATGTGATGCGGTCTATTACGGGCAATCGAAAAGAGCAATAAAAACGAGGATAGGCGAACACTTGGCAAGCATCAGGAATGGCAAATTTGCTGTTTCGAGATTCGCGGACCACGTTCTAGACCGAAAGAGCAGAAGATTTTGAAATCATATACAGCACAAGTGACCCGAGGCTATTAAACTTCTTGGAGTCACATGCCATCACCAGGGAAGACCCTGCCAGGTTACTGAACAGTGACGCAGGCCCTTTGGACAGGACACAATTGAAGGAAGTGGCAAAACTTCTTCATCTTCCCAAACTGACCAATGGAATGAATACAGGGGCCACAAACAACGAACCTGGATTGGACTGACCAACTGGGCCTTATCTTCTATTTACTTATTTTGTAATTGGATTGTATCTACTTTTGTCTCACTATAAATATGACTCTGTAATTCTTCTACTTCATCTGAACAGGATTTTTCATTCGAAAAAAAATATTTTTTTTGATGTGGATTAGTGGTTTCTTGCTATTCTTATCGTACCTCTTGCTTTATCCGAAACTCCCGTTATTCAACTGTTTCCAATGTCCGTACAGCTTTTTCTGTTTTAGCTACAAAGTTTCTCTGACCAATACTTCTTCTTTCTCTTTCCTTTCCAGGCACATAATTTTTTGCCAATTGCCTTGATAGGGAACTCAAGGGAGATATGTGTGACTCCTTTTCCTCCTCGATAAAAGATGCCTTATTTATGTCCTGTCACTGCATCATCATTTTAAGCTCATTATCAAGATATAAAGAATACAGATACGTTTTCCGAGAGGAAAACTGACTCTCGCTCCATCTGGTGTTGGTAATTGGAATATTGCCAGCTTTTTGACGTCACAAGGTCCAATCTTTAAACATTATTACGAGGAATATTGCTTTTGCACAGCAAAATGCCATCATGCGCGATTCCCCACTTGCAATTATACAAAATATAATACAAAGATAAGAATGTTTCCTTTTTTCATTTACCCAAAGATCCAAATTTAATTAAGGAATGCTTAAAATCATGCAAATTGGATAAAAATATTTGTACCGAAACTGCAGTGATTTGCTCTACCATTTTAAAGATGATTATGAAAACAAATACCCAGGCCATATCAACTCATGAATCGAAAACCACGTCTAATGAAATCTGCGATTTCGAGGTAGGAGGATATACGAAATCAATCAGAGAATATACGAATTCATTGTTTTCATAATCGTAGTCTTTAAAATGGTTAGATGACTACAAGCAAGAACGGATGAATGGGAGGGGGAGGGGGTGCAACAAATGAATGTTCTTCCGTTCTTTTGTTCTTGATGAATGTAAGAGCAAATTGGCTAGGTATTGTAAATATGTAGTTGGTGCAGAATTTACAACTGATGATTTTTAAGAGAAAAATAGAGATGATGTTAAAGCAATACGGCTGGGTTATCAGGGTTCATTTTAGGCGGGGTTTATGGGGCGCGCCACCCCGTTTGCCCGTTTGATGAAAAATTTCCAACCCGCTGCCCTTTGATCCTGATCACGTGCCCCGATACCCAAAAACGCACCCACAAAGAAAAATCTAAAAATGTTGTAAAAGGGTTAAGGAATTTCAAAAAAGAACTACGCATTTTTTATAGAAAAAAATCTTTTCTGAAAACATAATGCCCTTTTTGGGGGGCAAAGTGCCCTTTTTTGATAATGTCGTGCCCTTTTTAACCCTTAGCACCCTGCCCTTTTTTAAGTTATAATGAACCCTGGTTTATTATTAAAGCTTACGCGTTTCGAAGCAATAGATTCATCTACAGAGCCTGTGAAATCGAATTTCTTTAACATCGTCTCTATTTTTCTCTTACTTTAGCTAGCAATACAAAACCCTGAAACCATGTTTGTATTTAATGATGATTTTTATTTTAACCTAACCTAAAAAACCCTTAATATCCCATGATTTAGTTGTAAATATGTTGTTGTGAATGTTAGGTAAGAGGATATACGAATTCATTGTTTTTTCATAATCATCTTCTTTAAAATGGTTAGAGCAAATCACTGCAGTTGTGGTGCAAATATTTTTATCCAATTCGCATGATATTAACCAATTTTTAATTAAATATGGATTTTTGGGGAAATGGAAAAAGGGAACATTCTTACCTTTGTATAATATTTTGTATAATTGCAAGTGGGGAATCGCGCATAATGGTATTTTGCAGCTTAAAACCACTATTCCCCATAATAATTTTTAACGATTGTCCTTGAGAAATCATGAAGCTGTCAATATTCCAATTGCCAACACCAGATGGGGCGACAATCAGTTTTCCTCTCGGACGGCGCTACCCGTATTCTTTATATCTTGCTCATTATTAATAATTCTTGGAAACAAACGTTCAATCATCGCATTATCCACATTTCAGTTTCCAATATATTCACACTCACACAGATTATAGTCCAAATGTATTTTTATGAAATGTTTGGATATCCTTTGCTACCAAACAAGCTAGGTGAAAAACCCGTTAGTTTTACAATATCTTAAAAATAAACACATAAAAACGCTTAGAATTTTACAGTAAATTCATCATTAAAATTAAAAAAAAAATTATTTAAATGCTCACATTGGATGGACCTCTCCGAGTATGTCACAGCTAGCCTAAATAATTTCCTAGTCACATAATCTTACTTTAGATGTACACTTGAAGTTGTTCCAATTCCCAATCTGCTCTCGATGTCTTGAAGCAAAACTTGTCGGATTCTTCTATTGATATGCTCACCATTTGCTCAATACAGCACGGAGCAAAAGGACTGCTTCATCTGTCGTCTTTCCGCTCTTTCTCAATACTCTGTTAACTCTCCATTATCTCCAGTTACTGATCATTTTTAAAGATTTTCAAGAAATTGTTAAGTACTAAGAACTCTCAATTCTAAGAAAAGCCTGAATAACAGGAATTCTATGAATCTAGACTTTATATAAACTCTTCTTGACTTGCCTCACCACTACGGAGCATCACCAGATACTTTAGAATCAAGTTTTTCTTGCCCTTGGCGTAAAATCTTTTATACACTCTTGCTCTATTCGAAATTCCCGTTGTTCAGATGTTTCTAATGCCCGTATAGCTTTTTCTGGTTAAGTTGCAGAGTTTCTCTGACCAATACTCGTTCTTTCTCTTTCCTTTCCAGACACATAAATTTTTTCCAGTCGGCTGTACGTTTGAGAGGGAACTCAAGGGAGACACGCATGACTCCTTTGCCTCATCAATATACGCTGCCTTATTATGTTCTGTCACTGCATCATCATTTTATGCTCATTATTAATAATTCTTGGAAACGAACGTTATATCATCGCATGATCAGCATCTCAGTTTCCAAAATGTACACATTCCCACAGAATATAGTCAAAATGTATTTTTATGAACTGTTTGGATATGATGTGCTGCCAAATAAGCTAGGTGATAACCCCGGCGTGGCTCGGACTTTTTTTTTTAAATTAAATTTTGCAATATCTTAAAAAGAAACACATGAAACGCTTAGAATTAATACAGTAAAAATTCTTAATGAAAATTCGAAAAAATTTTTTTTTAAAGACTCACAATGGATGTACCTCTCCAAGGATGCCACTCCTAGTCTAAATAATTTCTTACTCACATAATCTTACTTGAGATGCACACATCAAGAAGCAATCGATGTCTTGAAGCAAAACTTGGCCATTCATCACTTTGTGTAGTCTAGCGGTTCGCCGATTCTGGTACAGAGGGAGTTTTGCGCCATCCCTATATCTTAACGACTGCTGTATGATGGTCGCAGCAGCCGGGACCGACGGCTTTACGTGCCCTCCGAAGCACAGGGAGAGATGAAAATTTCTAGGTGGTCATCCAACCTGGTATTAGCCGCGCCCAAGGTTGCTTAACTCCCCATTGCATTGAGACAACTGGGCTACGGCTGCCCCTACTTACTTGCTTACCATTTGCTCAATACAGCACAGAGCTAAAGGAGTGGTTCCTCTGTCGTCTTCCCACTCTTTCCCAATAGTCTGCTAAATCTCCATTATCTCCAGTTACTGACCATTTTTAAAGATTTTCAAGAAATTGTTAAGTACTAAGAATTCCCTTTTCTAAGAAAAGCCTGAATAACAAGAATTCTATGCATTGTTACAAATTGAACCTTTTTTATATAGCACAAACTTTTCCTTGCATTGTTGGTCATGGGATATATATTATTGGTCCGTGCAGAGTGTTTGTGAATTGTTGCCCAAACTTTGCCTTGCATTGTTGGTCATGAGATATTTCTCATTAATATGCCTTGCTATAACCATGAATATCGATTTTTTATCAATAATTATTAACTTTTCGAAATCTGAGGTAGACAGTGACCTTCCTCATGCTTTGAAGGTCAAGTATGCAAAATTTCATCAAGATCGGAATAAAATTGTAGATTTGTATAAAAAACAAACCCACCCACAAACAAACATCCTTCTTTACATATAGAAGACTAGCAAAGGTACCCGGCGTTGCCCGGGATAATTACACTTGCAGGTAAACAGAACAATCTCAAAAAATTAAATTACATTTTGCAATATCTTAAAAATAAAAACATGAAAATGCTTAGAATTAATAAAGTAAAAATTCTTAATGAAAATTCAAAAAAAAAAAATTTTAAAGGCTGACAATGATGCGTAAGAATTCTCTTTTCTAAGAAAAGCCTGAATATCAGGAATTCTATGCATTGTTATAAATAGAAACTTATCCATATTGCATCATCATTTTATGTTCATTGTTATAATTCTTGGAAAGATTGCTTTATCATTGCATCATCATTCTGTGCTCATTGTTATTGGTGAATTGCGCGTTGATACCATTGTTGATGCGAACACGATGGGCCTATTGCTGTACAAACTTTGCCTTGCATTGTTGGTCATGAGATATTTCTCATTAATATGCCTTGCCATAACCATGAATATCGATTTTTTATCGATATTTATTATTTTTCCGAAATCTGAGGTAGACAGTGACCTTCCTCATGCTTTGAAGGTCAAGTATGCAAAATTTCATCAAGATCGGAATAAAACTGTAGATTTGTATAAAAAACAAAGAAACAAGCAAACAAACCCACAAACCCGCAAACACTCTTTTATATCTATATATATATATAGAAGACTAGCAGAGGCATCCGGCGTTACCCGGGATAATTACAGTTTTAAGTAAACAGAACAACCTCATGAAGTTAAATAATAACTCAAATTGTTTTTCAGTATTTTCTACAATTTCCTGCTGTAAACGAAGGTCCTGTTGTTCAGATATTTCCCACTCACGAATAACTTTCTGTTTTCTCTGACCAATACTCATTAATTTCTTTGGTGGCATTTCGATATATATGAATTAACATGTATCCTTCGAACGATTATTAGAGAGCTTAATACAGTATGCCTGTTGAGTTGAAGAGTCGTGTTCATTTATGCTTTATTATCGGTTATGTCGTTAACTATCGTCTGTGCGTAGGAACTGCTTCCTTTGTCACCTTTCCACTCTTTCTCTCCATTATCTCCAGTTAGTGATCATTTGGAAAGATTTTCAAGTACATGAAAAGTTCTAAGAATTATCATTTCTAAGAAAAGCCCAAACAATAGGCATTCTATCATTGTTGCAAATCAATTTTGTTATATAATTCGCAGAAATGGAATGAATCTTTATTACTTGGTTTAATGAACCTTATTTATATTGCACAAACTTTGAATTGCAGCGACCTTTCTCCTTCAGCAGAGGCACCCGACGTTGCCCGGGATAATAAGTTGTAGGTAAACAGAACAGAACAACCTTTCTCCTTCATTTCTTCTAGCATTTCGATATATATGAAATAACATGTATCCTTCGAACGATTATTATAGAGCATAATACAGTATGCTTGTTGATTTGAAGAGTCGAGTTGATTTATGCTTTGTTATCGGTTATGTCGTAAACTGTCGCCCGTATACATACCCAACCCACTGGAAGAGGAAGGGGACGCTTCCGACGCGTCTGGAAGATTCTACACTATTCAAGGGTTCCAAACACACAAATCCTCTAAATATTTGTTATGGAGCTCAAGGATGACACGTATATCTCTTTGCCTCCTCGAAAAGGGGACAGTCCCTATGTATATCGTGCTATTATACTAATTTCCTTCTTATTGTAATAATTCTTGGAAGCGAATGTTCTATTTCCAACAAAAGATTCTATAATTGCATCATCTTGAAAATGTTGCATCCTCACCACGTCGGTTTTCATGGCCACAATATTTCCCCGACGTTGATGTGGAAATATATTGCAACAATAACTTCGACGAAACAACTCTCTTCTTGAGTAGCAGTGGATGTGCATGATAGGGTTATTCAATACTTGGTAATTTGTTGTTACAATTGCACTCTGCTCTCGATGTCTTGAAGCAAAACTTGGCACGTACAAAAGCACGTACTCAAATAATGGTTTGTCATTTAAATGTTCGTCTAAGCTGGGGACAAAGGCGTTTTAAATTGTCAATAAAGCACAATTGTTCAGAAGAACGACAATTAAAAGGGAAAATTATACTCTGTCCAACGAAAGAAAAACTGGGCGTGTCTAATTAAATTTCCAATTTCTATTGTTAGACATTGTTGCTAAGTAAAATTAACAATGTTTAACAATTGAAATTGGAAATTTAACTGGACACGCCCAGTTTTTCTTTCGTTGAACAGAGTATAGTCGAAAATTACAGTCCTGAACAACATTACTTGGCAGCATTAGTAGTCAATTTTTGAACACAACGGGTGAATAAATCGATGTTCAGTCGCAAACAGACGAATTCAAGTGGGGGGGGGGGGGTCGAAAAAATTTCGTAATGGAAAGGGGTCCTGAGATACCTCTAATTAATATGCTCTGCCATCATTATGAATATCGATTTATTATCAATAATTATTTTTTCGAAATCTCAGGTAGACGGTGACTTTCCTCATCCTTTGAAGATCAAGTGTGCAAAATTTCATCAAGATCGGAATAAAACTGTAGATTTATATAAGAAAAAAACAAACAAACCCATAAACAAACATTCTTCTTTATAGATGATGATTACCCTTGATTTATGTTAAAATGCAAAAAAGAAAAAGATAGAGTTGAATTTTTCCATAGAATTAACTTTTAATGAATCGTTGCAATCCTGAACCTGGATAAATTTTCGCTCACGGTCAGTTTATTGTATATGGCTCTCATACGAGTTGGCTCTTTCGTCTTTATAGAAAACAGAGACATCCCTACTCTCAATGTCGCGTACGCAAATAAGATTTAGTCTTAACAAGAAAAGGAAATATAAATTTTCGTAATGCGCTTTCATTTACATAATGATTTAGGATATTAGTAAGTCCCTTTTCCTTCCCCCATTTCCATTGTGTAAGAATACAGAAATAAAAAAACATACTTTTGGTGATTTTAAGACGACAATTTGCAATTTGTGCTTGAATTTACATATACAAACCGTCTGAATTATAGTGAAGGTTTTAATGGCCTTTAAATTAAAACAAGTAAAATTGTCTTTATAAATAAGAAGAAACGTCTAAAATGTTAATGAAACAAGAATGAGCACTTAAAAGGAATTTGAGATTCGTTTTAAGAAATAAGAACTACGAACGAAGGGCAAAGTGCATCCCCGATGCTTTTTGCGTTTAATTTGAACGAAGTGGCAGATTTAATGAGGTTGGTGTTCTTCTAAATATTTTGAACAGAGTAATATTGGAGTTTAAACAAAATAATAAAACTTTTGATCTTTAAATGACTTTCAAGAAAACTGTTTCAAAATTCTTCTTAAGATGGTGATAATAACAAATGATTGGGTGAATACAAAGACAAGATATAATTTGGAAATTGTAGACCAGTTTCGTTTACAATTCTTTGATATTTGAATGAATTGTATTAATAAACACGATGGACAAAAGTTACAGAATGTTCACTTTATTCCTTAATTTTGAGTTTCATCACCACCTGCTTTAAGCTCTGCTTGGATTTTGTAGTCTGAACATCATGTTCATATTTTGTATAGCCTATTCCATGACTATGTCGTTTTCTCAGGGAAGCCACATTATTGTTTTTTCCTTATTCACACCCCATTCCAATATGTCCCAAATTCTCTATATGGGGATGAGATCAGATGAATTAGCGCACCACGTGAGATGTAAAAATGTCAGTCTGATGGTCTTCAAAATTATCATCAAATGCGTATCAAATTTATCATCTACAATTTGTCTTTCTTTTATAAAGTGGGCACTTTGTTATTTACTGCTATCACATAATGCACAAATTTCATGCCATTGGATAACTCAACTGAAGTCCCCGCTCCAGCACTTCAAATATAAACTCAAAACATATCTTCGACTCCTTACTGCTCTGCTCTTTGAACACCTTTTGGATTGAAAGCTTTCCTAGACTTTGGCGTCAAGCAAAATCAATATTCTTGAGATCTATTATATCTCCAGTCTTTGATGGTGCAGTGATATGCTGTTTGACGATTCTTTTCTTGAGACGTACCCTGGCTGAAATTGTGTAATCCATACAGTTCTTGAAGTGTTCGTTCTGAAAATGTTTGATTGGGTCTATCATTAAACTATTGCAGCAATTCTTGACCAGATTGGAAACGGTTAGTAGTTGATAATTTGATCAAATGCCTATGATCCCGGTTTGTTATAAATGACTTTCGCTGTTCAGCGGATGATTGGAAGGCCACCCTTCAGCAATTTCCAGATTCCAAGAAACAGTAATTCTGCATCATTGGTAGTGTGTAGAACTTCAAATAAAACAATACTAAACGAATGTCCCTCTTTCAGTATATGGTCAGCGAAACTTGACCAACCAAATTTAACATTCCTAATACACGATATACGTTCGCTCATTCTCTTCCTTTACTATTCGTTTCGAGTGCCCTTTTTTGCAGCTCTGCTACGTCTTCTTTATACGTGTCAACCTGAAAACAAAGATAACTTAATTAACTATACAAAGAAAAGTACACAAGGAATGTCTACTTTAATTCCAGCAGTTTAATTTTTATGATCATTACATTTCAGATTTAATAGTATTTTTCCAGCATTAGTAATTTTTTATGGGTGTTCATCTCCTTGATTCCTTCCTTATTTGATTTTGGCCATCTTTGGACCGCGTGAGTTAACACTCATGAGTTTTTTGTGTTGAGTGAAGTTAGAAGGGGGAAATCGGTAAATACCAAATTTCAAATTGAAACTGGAATTGTTAGTTCCAGAGTATGAAATGATTATGCGGCGAGACTTGAGCCTTAACGCATTATCTGTAAGAAATCTTTTCATTTCACTCAGTAAACAGCAATAAATTTTGTAGGAAATTTTAAAGCGTCACGTACGTGGCAACTCAGGCCACACCCAAGGGAAGGGGGGGGGGGGTTAAAGGGCTGCACCCCTCCCCCCGAAATTAACTTTTCATTAATTCCAATAAAAGGCTTTTTTACGCAGTGATTGGCAATTCTCATGATTTGCTGGTTGGATTAAAATAATCAGAGGAAGTGACAGAAACCACTGTAAAATAAATCAGAATAAATAAACAATACAGAATAAATTATAAATTGGACGCAAAAAAACAGGTGATTTTAGGTACTTTTTTGTCGAACAGGATTAATAAGAGAGATTGAAGACTTTATTCGCCGGATTAATGCGAATTCGTACATTCGCTTCGCTGATTAGTTCCACGTGGGCAACCTCAGCGGCAACTTTGGCGCTCAGATACGTAGTACTTGAAGAAAAACAAATAGAATCCATAATTAATAGAGCGAGCTTCGGTTGATTTGAACCATTAAGCTGTATAATAATCTTGGCCGTAACTATCCAAAATAATTAAATACAGAAAAATAAGACCTCAGTACGTAATTATCTGTTTTTATTTAAATTGATTATGAATGTCTTCTTCAATAATAAGATGAAATAAAATCTTGTAAACATTCCAAGGTGGAACTTTAGCAGTGAAGCAGAAATACATTTATACGTTTATTAAAAAGAAATTAATCCCTCCCCCCCCCCCCCCGCCTCCCGAGTAGGATAAGGCAAGCCATCTATTTTTACCCCTTCATCTGCACTTTTACCTCTCCCCAAGTTTTTTTTAATCAATAAATTGATTTTCTCGAACGTAATATGCAAAAAATGTAAAAAACCTCGTATCTTCTTTCCTTTCTCATCATTTCCGAACATATGATATATCACATGCCAGATGTTGCCATAGTTCTAAGGACCAAGTGACTGCCACCCCCGCAAATCCGATCCCACTGGAACAATTGGGCCTAAACTTCATAGTAATGTAGATCTTGCCTAGAGGAATCTGGATACTGGATTTTACGCCTTTACGTACTTAAATAGCACATAGATATGTTGCCCTCTCTGAATCCCACCCCCGTAATTCCGACCCCCGTATACCAATCAAAACCAAACTAAATAGAACAGATGGACATGCCCACAGTAAGTTACATTCCGAATTTCAACCTTCTACCTCAAAAATATGTAGAAATTATGAAGGGGACGGACTCACATTATAAAACCAATAAGTAGCTCCATTCTTGATTAACTTGAGAATAAAATAAAACTCTTTTTCCACAACGAAACAGGAAATGAACAAAAAGAAAAAGACCTAAAATAAAATGAAAAAATACAACCTGAGTCTGTAAGCGCTTTTCGAAAGCTTTGCTTTCATCATTCAGTAGCCAAGGAGCACCTCGAGAGAACTTGAGAGAACTGACTTGGAATAGAACATGCTGAGTATTTATAACGAACGGAAGCCAATCAAGACAAAAAAGATCCAACTGAATTTTATTGATTGGGTAAGTGCGTCGCCCATTTGATCAATGGTGATTCGCTAATAGGACCCCTATCTAAGTTGAGTAATAATTTTTTATCTGTTTTTTGAATGGCTAAGCTTTCGAAGGCGTCCAGAAGGTGTTTCTTGTTTATTGACTCAATAAGTTTTACATTGCTTAATAAGAATTCATGCCCGGTATCTAGCGAGTGTTTGGCTATGGATGACTGATTCCCTCTACCCTATCTTGTGTGTCTCATGTGTTCTTCAAATCTTGTTTCAATATTCCGGAAAGTTTGTCCTTTGTATCTCATGGGGCATTGGGAACATCTAGCTTCATATATTCCTGATTTCTGTAGTGGTGGAATCGGGTCTTTTGGATTAGGTAATAAATGCCTGGTCTGGTTGGGATTGCTAAAAGATAACGAAATATTAAAAGATTTAAAGACAGAATTGAGACCTTTGATTAATGATTTATTGTAAGGTAAGGATATGACTCTCCCTCTATTTTTAGTCCGGTTGAGGGTAGTGATTTCGTCCATGAACTTTTTTAACTTCCTCTTCCTGACCAAATCGGTGATGGTACGTGTGCTATAGCCATTTTTAACTGCAATATTCTGAATCAAGGAAATTTCTTTTTTGAATGAGGATTGACCTAGTGGGAGACTAATAGCTCTGTCAATCATCGAAATGAAAGTAGATATTTTTTGATTCCAAGGGTGGCTGGAATCGCTTGGTATGTAATTCAATCCGTTCGTAGGCTTTCGGTATACCTCAAATGATAATGAATCATGGTTTCTGATGACTAAGATGTCAAGAAACGGCAACCTTTGATTATTTTCCAACTCAAAAGTGAATTGAACGGACGGAAAATAACTATTAATATGTTGGACAAAAGTGTTGACATCGCAAGCATTGGTGTCAAAAATTGTGAAAACATCGTCCACGTATCTGAACCAACAATCGGGAAAGTAAAAACCGGAATTCTTCAGGATATCCTCGAAACTTTTCAGAAATATTTCAGCCAAAATAGGGCTAAGGCAAGAGCCCATCGGTGTACCGCCCACCATTTTGTAAACTTTCCCATTATATTTAAAAATATTATTATTGGTACATAACCTCGTTAGACTTAAACATTCGTTGCGTATGTTGTTCTCATTCAAAATATTAGTTAAAAAGTTTATAGTTTCAGGTATAGGGATGCTAGGGAACAAGGAGACAATATCGAAGGATACCAAAATTTCCCCTTTCTTAATGAACTTATTTTTCAATTTTTTCACTAAGTCAATACTATTACTAACCGAACTGTCGAAGTTCGACAATTTTAAAGTTTTTAAAAACTCTGCTAGAAATTTAGAAAGCCGGTAAGTAGGAGAGTCAATATTTGACACAATCGGCCTCATTTTGTTTCCAGGTTTGTGTATCTTAGGGAGAGCATATAACCTAGGTAAAGTCGGGTTTTTAATGCTGAGCGAAGAGGCAGAGTTTGGGGGAATGAGATTGGGGCTACTCTTTACTGCCTCCCTGACTTCCCTGACCAGTGTTGTTAACGGATTTTTCTTATTAATAACCTCGAACGGGCCTTCAGCAATTAAAGCATCTACTCTACTGAAATAATCACTTTTCTTTAGAATAACTGTACTATTTCCTTTATCACTTTTAAGGAAGAAACAATCTTTTTCCTTAAGAGTTTTAATGGTTTCGAAATAGCAGCGATCGTTATTCTCTACCTCATAGTTTTCCCAATTATGGGACAATATGCCATATTTTAGCATTGCAAGTTCCAATGAACCAGGTTCCTTGAAACCAATTTCGACTATCGCTAATTTTACGTTATATTCATTAATGACACCTCATTCCAAGTCGTTTGATATATTACATGCTATATTTTAGCATTGAAAGTTCCAATGAACCATCACGGTACCACAAAACCAGGTTCCTTGAAACCAATTTGGACTATCATTAATTTTACGTTATATTCATTCATGACACCTCATTCCAAGTCGTTTGATATATTACATGCCACATTTTAGCATTGAAAGTTCTAATGAACCATCATGGTTCCACTAAACCAGGTTCCTTGAAACCAATTTGGATTATCATGAATTTTACGTTATAATCAATCATGGCACATCATTTCAAATCGTTTGATATATTACATGCCATGTTTTGGTATTGAAAGTTCCAATGAACCATCACGGTACCACAAAACCAGGTTCCTTGAAACCAATTTGGACTATCATTAATTTTACTTATATTAATTCATGACACATCATTTCAAGACGTTTGAAATCTTACATGCCATATTTTAGCATTGTAAGTTCCAATGAACCATCAGGGTTTCACTAAACCAGATTCCTTGAAACCAATTTGGACTATCAATAATTTTACGTTATATTCATTCATGACGCCTCATTCCAAGTCGTTTGATATATTACATGCTATATTTTAGCATTGAAAGTTCCAATGAACCATCATGGTTCCACTAAACCA
>JAHWFO010000211.1:2417956-2464091 GCA_023313115.1 Rhysida immarginata | reverse complement strand
GGTTAAAACCATAGAGAAAGGAAGTAAAAACTCTACTTCCTTTCTCTATGGTTAAAACACACTAGTGTATAACTACACGGTTAATCTACACGGGGGTTATTCTGCCCTGTTACACCGGCTCTAAAGCTTTCAAATGAACATCAACAATGATTTCAGTTAATTTGATATTTATTATTTAAAAAAAAACAATAAAAAAGGCAATGCTACATGCATTGTCAAATATGGTACACAACCTGTTCCTTAATGCTACCTTTTTTGAAATGCTTTTTACCTGTGTTAACGTGAACAAATACGCAAACAAAATATATTGTGCACATCTAGAGCACAGGAACTTTCCAACCATATAACACACATAACCATATAACTTTCATGCGTGTTCGTCCACGTTAACACAGGTAAAAGTGCATAACAAAAAATATGTTGCCGTATTTATACAGGGTGAATTCAAAAGTCTGAACCCCCCCTTTTTTTTTGAACCGAAGCAGATGTCAATTTTGATAAATCCAATGACTAGGAAGTTGTGGGTGGCCTATCCCATGGTGCACTTTTCATCATCACAAATATGCAAATTAGTACACATTCAAAATTTATCTCAAAAACCGTAAGGGATAGAGGAAAAAAAACAATTGCAAACTTGTTCAGCATAAAAAAACAAACAAAACACAAAAAAACACCCCAATCGAACCAACCAATCAGCCACATCACGTGGTGAACTGTTTGTAGCTTACAAACAGTCACACTGCACAAAGAAGTTATTTCAAACAGTTAAAAAAAAAAGTTAATCAACAAAATGCTCGTTGTGACGACCGTGGCCACCATAACACAATTGGGCACGGAACCTAACTGACGCCTGGCACGCTTCCTGGATTCGTTGAACCAGATCCTCCAGTGAGGCGGGCTGCGTAGCATAAACCTTGTCCTTCAGGTATCCCCACAAGAAAAAGTCAAGTGGTGTAAAATCAGGGGAGCAGGGTGGCCAACGAACTGGTCCTCCTCGGCCAATCCATTGTTGTCCAAACATCTCACTTAGACGCTCGCGAACGACCAACCCATAATGTGGAGGAGCTCCATCATGCTGAAACCACGTGCGCTGATACGAGGCCAATGGCAAATTGTCAATAAGTCTGTGACTACCACGTTGAGAATTTCAGCCCGGTAGCGTTCTGCAGTCTAGTGTTCCATCGTAAAAATACGGTCCAACCACAGTGTCATTGTACAACCCACACCACACATTGATTCTCCAGTTCACTTGAGGAGTTGCTTCTCGCAGTCATCGTGGGTTTTCGTCTGCCCAATGATGATGGTTGTGCCTGTTGATAACTCCATCCCTGGTGAACTGGGCTTCATCTGTCCACAACACCTCATGAATAAAGTTTGGATTGTCATCCAGGCAGGTAAGTAACCAGTTGCAGAAGGCGGCCCTAGCAACATAATCCAATGGCAGTAACTCCTGGTGACAATGAATATGGTACGGGCGAAAATGATGTGCGTGTAGAATGTTGAGAACAGTTCTCTGATGGCACCCAACATCTGCAGCAATTGCTCTGCTGCTTGTGTGGGGATTTGCAGCAACTGCAGCCAGAACTAGTAGTGTTGTTGTATCCTCGTCGCCTTGTGTCCTTGGTCGTCCTCGTTCTGCATTAACATTCCCTGTAGCCTCGAATCTTTGAATAATGTGACGCAATGTTTGACGAGATGGATGGCGTTCGTTAGGGTATCTGTCTCGATACAACCTAACTACAGCATGTAGGTTTCTCCTTGCCTCTCCGAAGCATAAGATCATGTTGACCATTTCCGGAACAGTGTAGCTTGCCATCCTGGAATTGTTTTGTCTTCTGTGTGCTGAAACATGCCTTTTATTTGCTTTTCCGCATGAATATGGTAATTTATGTTAATTTTTTGATTTGCATGCTTTACATGGTGGAAATATCAACATTTAGTTTTCCTTGTGCAGTGTGACTGTTTAAAAGCTACAACAGTTCACCACGTGATTGTGGGTGATTGGTTGGTCCGATTTGAATGATTTTTTTTTTGTTTTGTTTGTTTTTTATGCTGAACAAGTTTGCAATTGGTTTTTTTTCTCAATCAGTTATGGTTTTTGAGATAAATTTTGAATGTGTCCTAATTTGCATATTTGGGATGATGAAAAGTGCACCATGGGATAGGCCACCCACAACTTCCTATTCATTGGATTCATCAAAATTGACATATCTGCTTCGGTTAAAAAAAAAAAAGGGGGGATTCAGAGTTTTGTATTCACCCTGTATATAGATATGCTTCGAAGTGCTTAACATATTTCTACAGATTCCTTCCTCACTCAGTTAAGAATAATGTTCCGAAAAAGTGTTACGAAACAATTAGATGCGGTAATGCACCTAATTAATAACAGAGCGAAACCAGTATAACCCTTATGAGCTCTTGGTATAACTAAATAACCAATACGCATTCAAATATTTCAAAGTTACAATGACATAAAAGAATTGATCTTGGAAATTGTTACTTGATTAGAAAAACGGACATCTGAATTCGCAGAAATAGTTCAGTACCCACTAAGATTAAAGAGAAGAGGGCATATGCGTAAAAGCATAATACTTTCTATAGAATCCATCCCTTCAATTCACTAGGCCTCCTATGCCCTATTTTTTGATGCAGCTTTAAGGATAGCATCCCCCTCGAAAAGGCAAAATTGAAAACTTGAGAGAAAATGGTCATCACCCTTTTACTATAAGATTTCTATGAACCTAAATTTTAAATTAAATTAACAAAAACATTAATTTTTAATTTTTTTGTATTAAAAAACAGCATTTTTGTGTTAAAAAAGCCCCAATTAGCATAAATTTCTTGTCAACTTTATGATGAAGTTATTAATCCAATTGAGTTGAAATTTTTTTTCTGGTTTCTATTTAATGTGTATTACATTTTGAACTAGAATTATTGAATTAGCTCTATCCATTCAGGTAGGGGGGGGGGGGGAATTGAATATATCTCTACCATTTTTAGTCACGTTATCTTGCTTAATACATATTTCAAACTCAAACCAAAAAAGTATTAATTTTCACATATCAATGATTTTAGCTCATTATGTTCCTTGATTATGTATGAAAAAACTGAAAAAAAAAAAGTTTCATATGTTAATTCTTTAAAAAGATATTACGCCAAGACTGATGTTGATAATGTGAAAATAAGAAAGCTGAGAAAATTAGTTTTAAAGTTGAAATATCAATTTATTTTTGTTTTCATCAATTTTTAAAAACCACCAGCTACATAGTCCTTATCTTCGATTTTCACTGATATCATATCCACAATTAATAAAAAACTGAGGACAGGGAAATTGATTATTAAATGTCGAAACCAGTTCACAGTCAATAAATCTGAATCCACTGATATTAGTTTCAGAATTCAACTCACTCTTACAAAAACTGTTGTGAATACCTGATGCGCTTAGTTTCCTGAAAGAAGTAATTTTTTCAGTAGCGTTTTCGTCTGTATCGGTGGCACCTTCTTCGTAAGATTTATTGTTCGTGAAGCGATTTCCATGAAATCGTCTCTTTGTCCGATCGCTTCTTCTACCTGGCATTATTAATTATTTCATAGTTTATAAAATGATTAATAAACTAAAGGTGATGTTTGGAACTGAAACTGATCACAAGGTAACAAAGATGACTGAATTACAGGAGAAAGACGCTAATGGAGGCAGCCATATTGCTAGTTCACGCACGTTTTGTAAACTGCTTTCTGATTGGTTGATACCACGCATAGCTATAATATGCAATGCTATCAACAGCCAATAAAATTACTTGTTTCATTAATTTATAAACTTTGAAATAAAGTTATAGAGCTCTCTTTTCTTGACCTAGTACAGTTTAAATTTTTTAAAACGGATAATTAGAACTCAAGTTATAGCAATTTAATATAATGAGCTCTTAAACAGAAATACTGACGCAAGTAAATTAATTAATAACTAAATTTCTAATTAACGTTCAGCTATAAAATTTTCAGTATGGATTCACAAAAACCTGAAAATGCTAAAAACGAAAAAAAAAAATTGTTTTCAATTTTTCGTCAAAATTTTGATTTTTCGAGGGGGATGCTACCCTTAATGAATAAGAGAACACTCCAATAACTCGTTGAGGGATAGTCTTATAAAATAAGAGTTCTGCAAATATCGACGTCCATAGCCGGGCTTCTGACTTCTTATTTGAAGCGTGAATTGCCGTTAAATAATAGTCCATAGAGAAATGCAAGAAAGAATACATGGGAAAATTGTTACCGTTAACACCGTCGGATTTCGCTTTGTTGAAATGAGCACGTCCGTTCACTGATCTCTCTCCCGGGCGGTTTCTATTTACCGTTGCTGAGGCGAGGAATCGGATTACTTGTAATAATTGAAAAAAAATGAAGATTAACAAAACAGTTCACAGTATTTGGAGCAATACTATCCACTAAAAGAATGAGAGGCATTGCTGGAACTTAGAAGCGAAACTGATTTCTCATCATGAGATAATGCCTATCTCCATCTGTCTTCGGTAATTCTCCGGGAATTTCCTTCAACTACAG
The DNA here is from genome assembly GCA_023313115.1 of Rhysida immarginata. Lineage (NCBI taxonomy): Eukaryota > Metazoa > Arthropoda > Chilopoda > Scolopendromorpha > Scolopendridae > Rhysida > Rhysida immarginata. Next base: position 2,459,534 of record JAHWFO010000211.1, on the reverse strand, counting down.
TTTTTCTGGTAAAGACTAATTAATTCGAATTCAATATAGGTAAAGAACTAACATACGAGGGACGATTGATAAATAAGGTCTCCATGGCTGTAACTTTTTTATTTGTTAACCGATTTTCAAAATTCTTTTTGTATCTTATACTCACTTTTGTCCTCTATGTAATGCACTATTCACTTTTCGACATAGTCCCCATCCATTTCCAAGTATTGTACCAACGCGTGACCAGTTGGGTGAACCCGTCGGAGAGGAATTCCGGAATTGTCGACACCAGAATTGAATGGCAGCGTTTACCTCGCCGTCAGAACCGACTCTCGTCCCTTAAGGGGCTCTTTCTTCTTTGGGAAGTGGTGAAAGTCGCAATGTGCAAAGTCTTTCGTTTTTGAACTTCAATTTTTCATCTTTGAACTGTAGGCGCTGCAACGCCTCTGGTGTGTGGTGGCTCGTGTGCGGCGGACATTATCGTACTCCAGAAGAGGGTCCAAAGCTGCTATTCAATCCTGGTGTCTACAACAACTCCGGAATTCCTCTCCGACGGGTTCACCCAACTGGTTACGCGTTGGTACAATGCGTGGAAAGGGATGGGGACTATGTCGAAAAGTGAATAGTGCATTACATAATGACAAATGTGAGTATAAGATACAAAAAGAATTTTGAAAATCGGTTAACAAATGAAAAAGTTACAGCCATGGAGACCTTATTTATCAATCACCCCTCGTACAAGTTGATCTTACAAAACTCGCCCCACGGTCTCGCAGCTCGCTTTGGAACTGGTGTCAAGTGCTTCATTCTTCTAGGCGGGTGAGAAGCTCTCCCTGAGCTTCTGTCGGACTGACTGCCAAATGGCCGACCCTCTTTCAGTTCCTTCGGATGCCTTCTACTATATTGGCTACGGTGCCCTCGAAAAACTTCATTTCCACTTAAATTTTTCTCCTTCGCACTCCTATCGTACCTTACGGAGGGTAGCGCTCTGTTTCTCGCTTCGTCATGACGAGATTGCCATGCACGTGACATCTCCTTCCCATTTAAAAAAATGAACCTTGACCCAAAATGGCGGATTTCAAGATGGCGGCCAAACTCTCAAACTGCCCTAAAAGATAGAACAGCTATCCTATATTCCTGCTAGCATGGTCACATCCAAGATCAGTGGAAGAAATTTTCATATCTGTGGTCACATCATTCATTTTACACACCATTTCCGAAATACATCTATGTCCACCGACTTTTAACTCACTTTGTAAATGAAAAGATGTATCCTAAAAAAATAAACTCACCATCAATACGCTGATAAGTGTAAAGTGTCTAGTATACACCCACCCTCTTTTATATGCTTTTTTAAAAGTAATTAATAAATACCAAAGATAATGCTCGGACAAAATAAACATATTAGAATGAAAAACGAAAGGAAAAATTCTGAACTGGATTCGAACCAGGGACCAAGAGTAACTTAATCTTTAAATGTAAATGTATCATAATCCTTCATAATCCTTTGCATATGAGGATGCTGACTAGTATCTGACTCGTCACCTATCCCAACTGGGCCACCGCGGATACTCTGATGCCCGAGTACGCGGGTTCGATCCCGGCCGAGGACGACGAGGATTTTTCAGGGGGAAATCCTGAGATCACGCACTTCCTTCGGAAGGGAAGTAAAGCCGTTGGTCCCGTGTAGCCGTTTGCCGGCTGCACGTTAAAGAACCCTTGCGAGGCAAAATTTGCGGCCCCTATAACGCCGTCCTGAAATGACCATAGCAGTTGAAAAGGACGTTAATACCAAACAAACCAACCAACCACCGCGGATATGATAAAGCTCCCTCCAAGTGCCCTAAAGATACCAAGTAGACAAACTTGAAGCCTAGTGATAGGACAGGCATCCCAAATTCTCGCAAATCGGAAATTCCTCGTTTCTAAACCATCAGAAAGCTCATGAAAACTCTTTAACAAAGTAATAAATAAATAAATAAATAAATAAATAAACACAAAGGGACTGTAATAAAGCAATACTTACTTTTACTTGTGTAGCTAACGCGTTTATTTATTTATTTATTTATTTATTTATTTATTTATTAGCAATACAAGGCTCACTAATATGGATAATTAATAAATACTGGAGATTAGTGCTCCAAAATTAACCCTATTAAGATGACAAACCTTAGAAAATCTAACTTGCGAAATTGTTTCTATCGTTTCTTCAACTTAAAATGTTTCCCTATCAATGTTTAGCTGTGATCCAACACAGTTTTGTTGTCATTTTCACCGCATTTCGTATTAAAGCGATTTTGATTTGTTTCCTCATGAAAATTTAAAAATCAATGATGACCGCGAATAGTTTCACTCGATACGATTAAAGGTGATTAGATTCATCTGTAGCATTTAATATCACATATTTAAATGTTATTTCTATTGGTATTCAATAAAAGGAAGATTATTGATTCAGATTTCTCTTTACATTGAGTAATACCATTATTGATTCGAATTGATTGAAGTAATATCATTATTGATTCAGATTTCGCCGTATATTGAGTGTTCTGTTATTTAAGAAGTCACTACCTCTTATGTTAATTTAGTAAAATTTAGTACAGATAGTAAAATTTCACGAAAAAATATAACCTTTATGGCTTTCAGCAGGTGAAATAAAAGGGCATTAATAATCATGAACACAGCTCTTGGAGAATTCGAATTTATTAATATTTCCGAGTGGTGATCAAAAAGTAATATCGCGTATTTTTTTTCTTTAAAATCGTGACTGGGGAAAAAATGAACACATTTACATTCGTTAGAACAATTCAACTTTTATTTTTCCACATAATCTCCAAGCCGATTGAGGCAACGATTCCAGCGGTGGACAAGTTTTTCCACGCCCTGTCAATAAAAGTCGTCCGGTTGAGTGTGGAACCAGTTGCGAACTGCCGATTTCACCTCGTCGTCGTCACGGAAATGTTGACCGGCCAGTGACTTCTTCAACGGTCCGAAGATATGGTAGTCACAGGGAGCAAGGTCCGGGTTGTATGGAGGATGAAGCAGTGTTTCCTAGTTCCATCGCTGCAACAGGTCAGTGACTCGTTTCGCTGTGTGGGGACGTGCGTTGTCGTGGTGAGCACGATGTCCTCCATTGCCAAGCCAAGTCTTTTCCTGCTCGAAGATTCCTCAATGTGCCTGTGTAGCGTTCGGAATTGACAGTGGTATGCGGTGGAAGAAACTCAAACAGTATCGGACCACGGCAATCCCAAAAATATGACCTTGCCGGCTGATAGCACAGTTTTGAACTTTTTCGTTGTGGGAGATGAAGTGTGTTTCCATACCGCCGATTGCATCTTGGTTTCGGGCGTGAAATGGTGGACACATGATTCATCGCTTGTGATGAGTCGATCCAAAAAATCTTGACCCTCTCATGGTACCGGGTGAGATGCAGCAAACAAGCATCGAAACGAGCACTTTGATGTTCGGCCGTCAACTGTCGTGGCACCCATCTGCATGACACTTTGCGAAAGCCGAGCTACTCGTGAACAATGTCGTACGACGTCCCATATGAAATGTTCAACCTTGCAGCAATTTCTCTCACGGTAATCCGCCGGTTTTCCCGCACTTACGCTTCCACAGCGGCAATGTTGCTGTCAGTCATGGATGCCCGCGGCCGGCCAGGTCCAGGGCCGTAGCCAGGACGTTATCTTGGGGGAGGGGGGGTCGATTTTCAAAAATTCCACTGAGTCGAACCTTTTTCCATAATGGGTTGGTCGTCGACCCCCCTCGACCCCCACCCCCCCTGGCTACGGGCCTGAGGTCCTCTCGTCCTTCTTTAAAAGCCTTGCACCAACGTTGTACTGTTCGGAGCTGCACGATATCACCTGCGTACACCGATACAATTTCCTTATGGATATCGACTGGTTTCATTCCTTTTTCACAAAGAAAACGCATAACACTCCGCCGCTCAAAAGCACTGGACGATGAAATGAGAGCCGCTATCTTGTTTGGACTGTCACGTCGCTAGTGCTAAGCGGATGCACACGACACTAACAGGAAACTTTAACGATGAACCAAACTCTTTTATATATCGCAATTTTCTCATATCTGCCGTCAATTTCGAGGAAAAAAAAACGCGACATTACTTTTTGATCACCCCTCATCTCCTGATCGATTCTAGGCCGTGGAATTTTTCTTTTCATTTCTTACTGTTTTGGTTGTTGAAAAGCCTGGTGATGCCAAAGAAAAAAATATAATTCAATGGAGGTTAAACATCTTTTTTTTAAATAATCATGCTCAGAAAAGGTGCCTTGACGATCGTCGAGCGCGGCTCTAATATTTTCTATAGGGGAAAATATCTTCGCATTGAATGACGGGTACAGCTGTCATTTTTTGAGGGCAAGAGGAAGGCAATCCTATACTGCTACTCATCGAAGTGCGCCGTTTTTGCCCGACTTGTTATTGTATAACGATGGTAACGAGTTGTTGCGTGTTTGGATGTATTGTATAACAATGGGATAAGTTCAGAGCCATGGCAGCCATGGGTCTCGATGCCCTCAAAAGATGGCGGATATTCAATGTTTATGTTTTGATATTTCTCCCTATAGACGCTTATCGTAGTGTTTCTTAGTATTTTGATGAATCGCCGCCATTATGACATTGCTGTTTAATCTAACATTGCTGCAGTTGAATCTTTTGAGTTGATAAAACCACAAAAATCGAGCAGATCTGGAGTTTAAACGTCTCTCAGCAGCCTCTGCTCAGTCTACTGAGGTGAGAGTGAGCGCTTTCCTGCCTGCAGTGTTATGAATAATGGCAGCGCCCATTGAATTCTCCGCGAAAGTCAATATTAATAAAAGTCAATGTGTGTCTATCTGTCTCTACAACCGCGAAAACAATGACGCTTTAACATAATCCGGGAAAGATTTTTCACTCTCAAATAACTTTGTTATTCATTTCGATAGCTAAAAAGTTAGCACGTAATTTTTTATTTTTATTTTATGATGGCATCATAATGATGCACGTAATTATTTTTTTATTTAACTTTATAAAAGTATGATTAGTCATTTTAATACTAGCACTGTGTATCAATGTCACTGTCTCTGCTGATACTGAGAATGAAGATGTTTGTGAAGATGAACTTCTTTGTTGATGATATTTTTTTTTTTGTTCGTTTGACATTTAATATGCGATTTATAGCTCTCATGAAGACATGTTTGCATATATCGATTAAATTGTGACTTTTTTAAGTATTTTTAGCACTAAATAATAAGTTTTAAGATTTTAGAGGTTTTTTCCCCGAATCTGAAGGATTTTGGGGTCTGTAATTCAGGTTTTCTGATTTTCGAACTCCCAACACTGCTTAACAATATAAATTAACGATGGTACAACGTAACATAACTGTCATCTAATGTTACGTATTTGTTGCTGACAGGTTTGTTACGTTGTACGATCGTTAAAATGTATTGCTAAGTTTGAGCTGTAGCCAAATTCATGCAATGGGAGGGAGCAAAACGCGACTCTTAAGTAAATACAGCAATCCAATTGTTGGACTACAAGAATGGAATTAGGTGCCTATGCACAGACACCACACCTCTACTCAAAGCCTGAGCGCGAAAATTTCATACATTGTTACATCATCATCATACCTATACTCTATCCAATGAAAGAAAAACTGGACGTGTAGATTTAAATTCCCAATTTCAATTGTTAATCATTGTTAATTTTGTTTAGCAACAATGTCTAACAATTGAAATTGAGAATTTAATTAGACACGCCCAGTCTTTCTTTCGTTGGACAGCGTATAGTCATAATTTAGGGCTTATTATTGATAGAAATACCTTGTAACTTTAGTCTCATCTCTAATGTCATTACGTTTTCTTGTCTATCACTAGCAGACACTGGTCAGTCGACATACCTCGAAAAGTTGGCGCTATCTGCAGTGATCATTTTGCAGAGAACTCCTCAGGGCACGTCATCGACTGGGAGTTCTTACCTCTTCAGCCCCAACGTGACCTATCCAGATAAGGAAATCCGAAATCACTCAGCAACAGGCGATTGTGAAATTGCTATAGAAGATTCAACATTTGAAGTATAATTTATACATTTGAAAATTTAAAATTTCCAGCTTTGAATATATATTCTATTTATTATTCATATTATTAAAAAAAATTAAGAGCACCTCCTCGTTTCACACTCCCGCTCTCACTCTTCAAGTAAATGCACTTTGCTATCATAAAAATTATTTATACGAGACAGACTGTGGGAGGTGCTTGGCTGCAGAGCAAGGCATTCTGACCAGGGTGACCAGATTGGGCGATAAACCACAAATTGGGCGTTTTTTAATGGCCATTTGCGCTTAAAATTCGATTTGTGCGCTTTGCGATTTTTTTTGCGAATAAATAAAAAATATGTGACTTTTGGGCGAATCATAATAAATTTGGGCTATTTGTGCGTTTTTTTGTTCAGATGGCGCTTCGGTAGCGGTATCAGTCATAAGATAACTTCTTTATTTCACATCATTGTCTAAAACTAATACATCATACAGGCTGACGTCATATTATATTATCCAAGTCCACATAGTAAAAAATATTACTGTAATATTATCATATGCCGCCAATATGTGATCAAACAAAACAAACTACTATACATTATATATAGATGATTATGAACATGAATAGTTTATAGTATAGTTAGTTTAGCAGCGCACTCGCACTGCACCACACTATAGATAACCACAAGCAAAGTAGATGATATTGACAGAAGCAATATTAAAAATTGGAAAATGGACAAAATATCCAAAAATAGTACCAGAAAGATTGGGAAAATGAAAAGGAGTTCAAAGGCAAGTTAAAATAATACGGAAATTATTTAATGCTACAGTAGAAAGGGCATTTTCTGTAATAACTTGTGTTAAAACAAGACTAAAAAAATCGTATGAGTCTCACTTCACTTGAATCTATAATGAGGAATAAGATTCATAACAGTGTAATGAAAAAATGTTGTAATGAATTTATTCCTTCACAAACTATGCTATCCCGTTTTGACTCAACAATATATGTAAGTAAAAACAACGAAGATCAAGAAGATGCTAAGGAAAATGAATTATTTACCGTTGTTGAAATAGTTGAAGACATTGGATTATTAGTTAAAAAAATTTTTTGAATTTTTGTTTTAATTAATTTTAATTTTTTTAATTTCTTTTAATTTTTCAATTTTTTAAGAGAAACGTTGCATTTATTTTTTGGGCGATAATTTTGGGTGTTTTACAAATATTTTGGGCGCTTTTGGGCGTAATTTTTGTCAAACAAGGGCGCTTTTTAACAAGAGGTATCTGGTCACCTGACCAAGAGGAACTTAAAAATTCCATCGCGAAGAAATTAAGTTATTTTTTTCGTGCTAAATATTGCATTTTGTGGAAAAAATTCATTACATTTGAGCCAATATAACATGAAAAACAAACGTTCAAACAAAGGATGTCTCACTGTTAACCGCTCTCCCCTATTGATGCAAATGGAGGTACTTATGAATACTTGATTTAAAAATTTGTTTTTTAATTAAAATAAAAATGAATAAGAAAGTAAATATTTTATTTAACAGGAAAATAAACCCCTTATCCAATAATATGCAGAAAAGTGTGCTGAATCAGATTCTGCAATGCAAAGATATACCTTCCCTTTTAAAATATCAGATTTGATCTTCAAATTATTTAGGATGTTGATGTCTCAAAAAGTGGATAGGTGCAATAATTCTCTGAAACATTTTTCTGTAACGTTTTTTCGTTCTCGAGATATTTAGCTCCATTACTAAAAGTGAAACATCCTGTATATATGAAATTTAGAGGATACTAGAAAAGCAATTCACTTTTTTGACATTTTTTATTACTCGTCCTCTCCATTCACCCTTCTTTCATCCCCCGCTTCTTGTTGATTTTCTTCTCTCTCTCCCTTTTTTTATAAATCTGTTTTTTATTTATTTATTTATTTTATTAGTACTGATTATCCAATACGTCCATCCAGAGCCTGTATGGCTAGAAGCCGACGAGTTGGGTCCCTGGATGAACCTGGATTAACGACTGCTGTATGAAGGTCACAGCAGCCGCGGGGGGGAGGGGGGTGAAGATCGTGAATCACGGATGGTCACCCATCCAGTGACTAGCCGTGCCTGATGTTGCTTAACTTCACAGAAGTTGTGCTTCCATCCTTATTTACTTTTATCTTTAAACATTATTATAAATTTACTAAAGCAGAGCGTTACACATATACGTAAAGGCAATATTAATAAAAATCAAACGAATTAAATTATCGAAGAAGTTGCTTGAAAGAAACATCATGACTGCATCGAATCGGTTATACAGCATACTTCTTTTGCTTAGACTAAAGTGACCAAACCTCTACTTTGTTTTTGGAGTTTTGTAAATACAATTGCTTAAAATAACATCAAAATTCCTGTAATGTTTGCTTCATAAAGTTATTTACTATATATAACAGGGGTGGGCACGCTTGAAGTCAATGAGAGCCACATTCCGTTTTTTCATATTATAAAGAGCCACACTATTGTTACATAGTATTAAATCCACCATCTCAAATAGCAAAATATTAGTTACTTAGTCAATTTAATAAGATTCAGTGAAAAAGTTTCTGAAAAAACAGGTTTACAATTTCAATGGGAGCCACACTTAACTCAATGAAGAGCCACATGCGGCTCTCGGAGCCTCATTTCCCCACGTCTGATATATACAGTACATACATTAAAATTTTTCATATAATTAAAAATAAAAAATTTCCTGGTGAAAACATTTTTTTCTTAAACGCTTTTGTTAAAAGTTTTTCTTATTTAAGTTTTCTTTTTAAGATTTTGAGAAAATGTTTCCTGAACTGGACTGTTCATAAATACCGTATATCTTCTAATAGACGCCTAGTCTCCAATTGTCGCCGGTCTCTAATAAACGCTGGGTTTCAAAGTTAAGATTGCTAAATAAACGCCGGTCTCTAATATATGCCGGGGATTCTCCTACACGCGGCTGTTCACGTGAGCTGCTTTCGGGGTTCACGTGTACAAGGGCTTGAGGGGATTCCCAGCACACTGCTTTGAGCTTTTCGATATCATATGAACTCTGCTATTCAGCCTTTAGTTCTCAAGGCATCCTGTTCGTAAGGACTGTTTAATGCGCACTACCATATTCTGTTAAAATAAAAGACATGCCTCCAAAGTGGTCATATGATGTGGCGTTTAAAATAAACGTCGTGCACAGGAACTTTCAGGCAAATCAGCAGCACGTCAATTCGGAGTAGATCCTAAGTGAGTGAGATAGTGGCGTGTTTGAAGGCTCTCAAAGCTGACAAAGGAGGCAAAAGTAAAAGAATGCAGGGAGGTGGTGCCAAATTAATCAGCGAAAAACCTGAGGAATCAGTACTAAAGTGGGTTATTGAACGAAGACAGAACTATCATCGTGTTTCCAGGAAGATGATTTGGGAGAAAGCAAAGTTTGCATTTAATCATGCCCTTGATGACGAATAATCATCCCCAGACTTGAAACACATTGCTAAATAAACGCCGGTCTCTAATAAACGCCCGGTTAGTGATTCAGTTGAAAAAATAGACGCCGGGGGCTACTATTGGAAGATATACGGTACTCAAAACAAAGTTCATCCAAAGTTAGAAAATGGAATTGAAACAAAGAAAGCATTCTGCAATTGTATATTACATCATATCAAAAAAGTGATAAAAAAAGAACAAGTACTCAAAAATAAAACCAGTTGAGAATGCATAGCTCTGCATTCGCAGAAACGATGTTAATAAACAGCATCGTTATTAAATTTTCTAAGTCGGTTATCCTGTCACCAATTTTATCCTAATTTTTTGATTTTGACTTCAGATTCGAATAGAATATCCCAATTTCAATTGTTAATCAATGTTAATTTTATTTAGCTATAATGTCTAACAATTGAAATTGGAAATTTAATTAGGCACGCCCAGTTTTTCTTTCATTGGACAGCGCATAGTCATATTTTAGGGCTTATTATTGGTAGAAATAATAATTGGTTGGACAGGCTTTCTCTTTAGGTGGTGTTGGCACAGACCAGGGGATTATAAGACTATGGTCCTAGCGACAATCTAACCTTCATAGTTTCCAACAAACGGAAAAACGCTGATTGTTATCATCCAAGATGGAGACAATGAAGGTTGGATTGTTGTTCGGGCCAATCTTCTATATATATAAAGAAGGATGTTTGTGGGTCTGTCTGTGGGTCTGTCTGTGGGTGGGTCTGTACGTTTTTTATACAAATCTACAGTTTTATTCCGATCTTGATGAAATTTCGCATACATGACCTTCAAAGCATGAGGAAGGTCACTGTCTACTTCAGATTTCGAAAAAATAATAATTATTGATAAAAAATCGATATTCATGGTTATAGCAGGGCATATTAATGAGAAATATCGCATGACCAACAATGCAAGATAAAGTTTTTGCAACAATGGTATCAACACGCAATTCACAAACACTCTGCACGGACCAACAATATATATCTCATGACCAACAATGCAAATAAAAGTTTGTGCAACAATAGGTATCAACAATGGTTTCAACACGCAATTCACCAATAACAATGAGCTCAAAATGATGATGCAATGATAAAGCAGTCCTTTCCAAGAATTATAACAATGCAATATGGATAAGTTTCAATTTGTAACACTGCATAGAATTCCTGTTATTCAGGCTTTTCTTAGAAAAGAGAGTTCTTAGTACTTAACAATTTCTTGAAAATCTTTAAAAATGATCAGTAAATGGAGACAATGGAGAGTTAGCAGACTATTGAGAAAGAGTGGAAAGACGAGAGAGGAAGCACTCCTTTAGCTCCGTGACGTATTGAGCAAATGGGAAGCAAGTAAATAGAAGATTCCGCGACCGCTAGACTGCACAAAGTGATGAATGGCCAAATTTTGCTTCAACACATCGTGAGAAGAGTGGAAATTGCATCAACACTAAGTATACATCTGAGGTAAGATTACGTGAGTAAGAAATTATTTAAAATAGCAGTGGCATGCTTGGAGGTCCAGCCATTGTGAGCCTTTAAAAAGTTTTTTTTAGAATTTTCATTAAGAATTTTTACTGTATTAATTCTAAGCATTTTCATGTGTTTATTTTTAAGATATTGCAAAATTTAATTTAATTTTTTGAGATTGTTCTGTTTACATCCAAGTGTAATTATCCCGGGCAACGCCGGGTACCTTTGCTAGTGACGTATATTAAAGATAGACTCCGAATCCTATTGTTAACAACGGCAAAAAGTGAAGCAAATTGAGCCATGATAGTTCTGGGCAGGAGTGAGCCGTGGAGTAATTAGCTGTCTGGCTGTTTTGTTTTTGAAGATTTTGGGCCCGAGGAATAATTAATTCAAAACCATTCCTCAAAGTTAAACTGTGTACCACTGTACAAATAGACAAGAACAAGGTCCAGGAATTATTTTCCACAAAAATAAATCAAAAATACGTAACTAAAATGAAAATACGTAACTGAAAGACAATCGAAACGAAATTGAAACCATGATCGAAAAATTCTTTATAAAATTTAATAAAATACTTCAAATACAAAAAGTAAACGAAAAGATAAACTTATCACTCCGTGATCGGCGTGTGAAAGAATTATTAATCAGCTACTCTCGTGTTAGCCATATGTTTTGCATCAACTTCACTCACTTTCGGCCATGAATTTTTTTTTTATTTTTTCAGGATAATAATATTCAAGAAAAAATTATTATTTTTGAAGACAACGTTATTTAAAACAATTCTTTCAACTCCTCTATTGTTAAAGAATGCATTACCAACAATTTCTCTAAATGCTTTGGCTTAAGGGAGGATCGTTTTTTAGTAATTACTTCTCCAGCTTTTGAAAACAAACGCTCAGCTGGAAAAGATGTTGCTGGTATACATAAGCTTTCTACTGCCAAAGAACACAAATGAAAGTTGAATCTCTCCAAACTCTTCCACACTTTAAGTGAGTCAATTTTATGTGGCTCAATTGGCGTCTCTAAATAAAGTTTGAGATTGGAATGTGTTAGCATTCCGTGACTTATTCTCATCAAGGCATTGGCTGAAATACCTAAAATTGGTATGACTTTGCTAATCGTGGTGTACAATAGCTTGTTTTAGCTTTTCACTTTTACATCAAGAAACCAATCACCGATCAAGGTCATTTTGCAGTAACCTGATACCCTTTAACCTTTCAACTAGTAGTCAAGTGTAATCAACTAGCATTTTTACCACAAGTTAGCCTTGATATTTTTGCTACAAAGAAATAGTAATGATAATCGATGTTTTTAAAAAAACATCGAGGATTCAAAACATCAAAAACAACATCGATTTTAATCGAATGCTTCGATACATCGCACGGCACTATTAGCTTCTAATCTGTTGGAGCAGTTGAGTTCATTGTTCGATGTTCGGGACCGACTATGGTGGGAGACCGAACTTAACAATTAAGTTGAGGTAAGCAGCTTCAATACGGGGTTCGCACTAGGCTTCTCCTCAAAGCATATGAGGAAGGGTTAAGTTTTTTCGATGCATTTAATGCTACGACTATGCCTATTTTCAGCCTTTATCCAATAAAATATAAATTAGTGGATAGACACGTTATTCTTTTCGTTAATAAGACTAGAATAATTTTAAACGAGACAGTCTTACACTGCACAGTCAATTTAATGTTATTTCCGTAAAATAAATTACCGAAAGAACGAGTAAAAGAAAGTTACAGTGTGCATAACTTTGTTTTAATAATGAAATAGAAAGTTAAAAGCTGAAGTTGAAGGAAAAATATAATTCCTCTAGTTTTGGATGTTTTCTATTTAATTTGGAGGTTTGCACCCAAAGGAACAGAATTTGCCTTCGACTTGCAGAGTTAATTGAAGAAATTAACTTTGGAGTAGTCAAAGTTCTACCGTAATTTGACTATATAATTTTTTTTATGATTAATGTCATGAGAAAACTGTTCCGTGGAATTTATCATTCATAATGAAACGCAAATGAGAAATGGTCGTTTCATGTAAAATAAAATACTTTAACAACATTATACAATAGAATAACCTTATTTTTTTTATTTTGTTTTATTTTCCGTTTATGAAACTAATCACATATTCAACAAATAAATTTTGTTAAATGTGCATAAATCTTTATGGATAATAAATATTTAAATATTGTATTGTGAGAGTTAATATTAATCTGAGAGGTTTGTTAACTTCTGTTTTCTTTTTTGCCTATTTTACCATTATTTCATACGGAAAGATGGTTGACAGACGTTTGGTTTAAGTTAAGACAGCCAACGTCGTTTTTTAACGGCTATACTTTTTAAATATAGTAAAAAGATTACTATTTCGTTCAACATGTCTGTTAAATTCTATTTACTGCTTCTCGTCCTGAAAGCTTTAGTAAGCGAGTGTTCAAGCCTCTAGCATATGTCCGCCTAGGCCTCTACTAAACCACTGCCGATTCAATACGTCAATTTGTATTAGACTTAGTTTATGGTCTATTATACTGGATGATCTACAGTAAGCGCGATACACTAAAGGGGCCCCTTAGCCATTGCGCGTTTACTGTTTAAGCGCCCCTTGGCGCGCGAGACCCATGCTGTCCCTCACAATTCCACAAACAAAATATACATAATTAATACGGTTGCGCAAAGAGCATACGTTCAACCAGTGCTTCGCCCAGAAATAAGTAATTTTCGTTCAGTGAATGCTTAAGCATTTACGGACCGGGTCTGCAACGGGACGTCGACTCCATAGAAACAGTGGCTGTGGCGTGACGCCGGAGAGCGTCACGTGATTCTTTTAGAGTTTTTGTCACTAAGAAGAGCGACAAAGGGGGGGAATCACGGAAACCCCCACCCACGACTCCCGTGCAGTTAGCTACCGGTATATAAGTAGATGCTATCGGGCACTTATCATACGAATTGCCTTCTACTCACATTAATGAGAAATACATACAAGGATTCGAAGCGCCCGCACACACTATCATTACTTTCGCTACCCCAGCACGATAGTACTTTGGTTGGAACGTACCCCGCACAACTATTAATACTCAACTCAAGTAACTGAACTAGCTGTATATTCTACTGGTTACAGACATTCGGTTTTACAGTAAGAAAATACACTTTACTATCTTCCTGTTGTACACTAGTGTCGTGTTCATGACCATCAAAAAATATCGGTGGTGTCTATCAACGTAACGTTCTAGTTTACATCGCTTTTAGTTCCGATGCGTAATTAACCAACTGACTGTACGCAGACCTCCTCAGAAAAAGAACAGTAAAATAATGTCACTCACCAGTCGCCGTCAACATGTAATGACTCTCAATTCTGGAATTACTTGCTTGCAATCCATACTTGAATTACTTTCCGGCTCTTATTAACTTGCTTTTCACTTCGCTGCATATCGAACACTGCCATGTGATCGCCATGATCAGCATCTAAAAAAACAAACTTAAAAATCCGTCATAAAACGATTTCTCAGCACGAACAAGATGCAATACTCATTCAAACTGCAAATTTGATATAAAAAACTTATCCTTGGAGATTCCACGCTCGCCTTGCAAGAAACAATATCTTGTCAACGGTGCCATGAAGCTCGCCAAAAACAATCACGACGTAACTGTTCATACGTCCATTCTCAACAAACTCTCTCATGTATCTATAAAAAACAACACCCGCTCCAAGCTTCCAATTTTCAACAAGCGACTCGTAATAATAAAAACAATCGTCGGATGGTTAAAATTTTCATCTTCCTAGAAATCGCTCTCAACAATCACACAACTTAACAATTAATCCTTCTGTTGCGTTTCGCTGGCAGCGCAAACAGAACGGAGTTAAAAAAATAAAAAAATAATAAACAATTTCTTTTTATAATAAAAATTAATATTCTACTTTAAAACAAAACTGTATATTCACTAAAAAAAAATATCCATTATCTACCCGATATTGAGCTGATACACCGCAATTATCGATAATTAAAATTTATTAATCAATTCCCCCAAAAATACTAATCTAAAAAAAATATACAAATAATATTATAATATTACATTTCCCTATATTCCATATGATCAAAAAAAAATACGAGAGCCACACGTGACTTGTCACATCCTAAATATCACCATGTAAAAAGGCTCAAAAGCAGCAAAGTGCCAGAAAGGAAAACCTATGCTTCGGTCGCATCCAGCGCTGATGACTCAGGTATGGTTGATCCGAACCAACTGCGCTGTTTTTATAGGACTCTGGGAAATTGGCTAAACATCTACAAGGAAAGTGGAAAAGTAGTGCCACAGGTTGCATCTCAAAATCTAGTTAATAATCATGGATAGACCATATATGACCATTAATCAAGGGAAGCTTCGCTGCAATATATGGAATGCTAGGGGGATTGCTCGCAAACGCATCGAGTTATACAATTTCCTTATAAATTGGAAAGTCGAGATCATATTCGTGTGCGAGACACACCTGAAATCATCTCAAGCGTTCAAATTGCCCAGCTACCATGTCTATCGCAAGGATCGGCCTCTGAGTAATAATGCTAGTCATGCGTTTGGTGGAGGAGCAATCATTGTCAAGGACGGCATTGATCATCGTGAGACTATCACTCCCGACTATACAGGGTGTTTCAAAATTATGTACAATAAATTTAGTGACATATTCTTCAGGTCAAAAGAAGACGAAAATGTTCTATAGCACTTTGTCTGGAAACGATTTATTTACGCGATACAGCCAACTAAACCCGTGGCTCCAAATTACAGGAATTGTTCAAAGTGCCCACCACCAGCTCGCACGCACGCTTCGGCTCGTTGCATGAGCGACCGTCTGATGTCATGGAAGAGTTCGTCGCCAGCATTACGAACGGTTTGGCATGCATTTTCAATTCGTTGTCGCAGATCCATAATGTTAGGAACTTCTGTGCTGTAGACGATCGTTTTCACATGACCCCACAGAAAAAAGTCCAAGGGATTAAGGTCGGGTGATCTTGCAGGCCAGGCTACCGGTCCACCTCGACCTATCCACCGATTCGTGTATGCAGCATTAAGGTGTGCTCGCACAACATGGCTGAAATGTGCTGGAGCGCCATCATGCATGAACCACATGTTAGATCTTATCAAAAGAGGAACATCTTCCAGTAATTCTGGTAATGCATTCTGCAGAAACAAAAGATACGTTCGCCCAGTCAATCGTGGCGGCAACACATAAGGGCCAATTAAGTTATTTCCGACAATTCCACACCAAATGTTCACGGAGAAACGCTCTTGATGCGCTCGAGGTCTGGTAACATGCGGGTTAGCATCTGCCCAATGGTGCTGGTTGTGAGAATTTACGATTCCTGTCCGTGAAAAGTATCTGGCTGAGACAGCTAGGGTCTGCAGCATGACGACGTTGTATCCATTGGCAAAATCGTTGTCGGTGTGGATAGTCCGTTGGGTTCAGTGCTTGAACCAGTTGCAGGTGGTATGGATGCAAAAACTGACGGTGAAGAATGCGCCAAACAGATGAGTGCGGAATGTGTACCATGGAAGAAATACGACGGGTGCTTGTCTGTGGTTCATCCGGAGAATGTGCTACAGGCCGCCCTTGTCCTGTTTGACGGCCAAAGGAACCACGCTCTCTCAAATGTCTGTCGACAGATACAAATGTTCGGTTATTTGGCAAACGTCTATTCGGAAAGCGTTCTTGGTAGAGTCTTCTTGCTTCCACAGCATTTCCGTCCGCAAGACCATACATTAGGTGCATGTCAGTGTATTCTGCACTGGAATACGTGCACATGACTTTTTTTTACGTAAATCGTAATGCGTATGTCAAAGCACGCAAACGTTCTGAAATTGATATTCCTCGTGGATGTACAGTAGTGAAACTACAGTAATGGAAACAACCGTACACAACTAATGAAACAACCCTAAAGTAGGTTTAAATGGAACAAACCACTCAACCTAGTGTTGGGTCGAAACGCTGGAACTGCTAAAATATCGCCCGCTAACTACCGTGCTTCGCTACTGTATGATATTGGATTATCGCAAACAAATCGTTTCCAGACAAAGTGCTATAGAACATTTTCGTCTTCTTTTGACCTGAAGAATATGTCACTAAATTTATTGTACATAATTTTGAAACACTCTGTATAGGTATGGAAGCCGTTTCCGTTATTATAAGTGATGCTAACGCAGGCGAAATTAAGTTCGTCTCATTATATAACTTGCCTAAGCACAAGTTTAGTCCATGCGAACTCGACGAGCTGCTGTCCGGACCCATTCGGTTGTAATGGTGGGCGACTTAAATGCTAAGCATCATGCATGGAACTCTAAATGCCCTAATCAAAATGGCAATATCTTATATTGATATACATTGAACGAAATTGACACCTTTGTTGCTGGTCCCCTTGAAGACACCTACTACTGCGACCACTCACCTGTTAGTAACGTGCTGGGCATCGTTGTTCTTAAAGGGTTCTTCAAGCCCTATAATAGATTTACAGTAGATGACTTATCCTCGGACCATCGACTAGTGATGCTTATCTTTGAGGGCTTAGACATCGATATGAAGATTAGGCTTCGCTCCAAGCAGGACTGGAAACTCTTCAGAGATATTCTTCGCGAAAAAAGCATCCCATATCAGTTATAGCCAACGATGACATCAACACAAATATCAGTTCTATCACTAGTGTTATCCATGAGGCTAGTTTTTGCAGTGCCTCCACTGCTGATCGAAAGCGTCCTGAACATCTCGACCTTCCTCCCTGCATCAGACGGCTTATTCTTGATAGGAATTCCTATAGAAGATTATGGCAGCGTAAGCGACTACCCTTCTACAAGACAAAGTACAACAGGCTTTCTCGCATTGTCCAGGAAGAGGTTAAAGCTCTACGAAGTCAAAAGTGGAGCGAAAAACAAATCCTTGTCAGTCCAGGACAACTCACTCTGGGGTACTGTAAGGGCCTTAAAAGGAAACAGACCCATCAACTTGCCGCCACTGCTTACTACAGGTGGTGATGTTGTCACCAGTGATCGTGATAAAGCTCAACTGATCGCCGACTCCCTGGAAAAGCAATTTACCACACCATCTGAAGAAAACCCCGATAGTCTCTCAAATACTCAACTTGTCGACGATGTGTGTATCTCCTATGAACCATCCCAGAGTGTTCCTAAGCATGAGGAAATTATTAGCACAAATGAAATCTCCGACGTCATAAAGTATCTTAAAAGCAGGAAAGCAGCAGGTATGGATTCTATCATAAACAGTGCCCTTAAGAATTTGCCTCCTAGTGCCGTCTCGATTATTACCAGGGTCATAAATGACTGCTGGAGACATGGATACTTCCCTGACAAGTGGAAGGAGTCCGTCATCGTTAGGATACCAGAGCCTGGTCTAAACCCTGCCCTCGCTGTCAGCTACAGGCCCATAAGCTTACTACCTACAGGGTGATTCAGTCAATTTCTGACCATTTCAGTACTATGATTTATTGACCCATTAATGTTTACAAACTTAGCATTTCAGTATGATATTTTAGGCAGTTCGGAGTTTTTATTCCCGTGGAAAAGTCTTGATGATATGCTCAATGTGGCCACCACGAACGTTTTGAACTGCTCGCAGCCGAATGGTGAAGTTGTTCATAACTCTATCCAGGATTTCTGCATCCACAAGGGTGCAGCAGTCGACGATGCTTTGTAGTGAACACAAAGCATCCACAAGGGTTCTTGGTGCTGTAGTGAACACACTGTCTTTAAGGAACCCCCAAAGATAAAAATCACATGGGTTTAGGTCAGAACTCGTAGGAGGCCAAAGAAAGCTACCCCCGAATCGATCTGGAAACCTGTTTGAAATGACACGATTTCCGAATTTCTGATTGAAAAAGTCTAGCAGTTCATTAGTGGTGTGAGGCCTAGCCCCATCCTGTTGAAACCATTGATGTCGAAGCGGTATACGCCTCCTTCGCAGCTCGGGGGTGAAGAAGGTTTCCAACATGTTAAGGTTAGCCTGTGACGTTACGGTGCCCTCAAAAAAGAACGGACCAATGATGCCTCTTTTGGAAATCGCGCACCAAGCCATAACCTTTCGTGGATGAAGTGGTGACTTATGGATCTCATGAGGGTGCTGGAACCCCAAAAACGAACGTTGTGTTTATTAACGTCACCTGACAGATGGAGGAAGGCCTCATCTGACACACACAGATTGTCCACAATGTCCTGATTGGCTTTCATTTCTGCTCCAAACTCCATTGCAAATTGTTGTCGCTTCTGTCTTCCAGTGTCTGTTAACTCCTGATAAACATGGATCTTATACGGGAATAGGTGTAAATCCTTTCTCAAAATTCGCCACCTCGTGGTATACGACAGCCGTTCTTCAATGGATAGGCGGCGAACAGATTTTTTGGTAGGGGAATCGACCAACCTTGTGCGAACATTTTCGACAACTTCGGCCGTTCGAACACGAGCTTCGCTCCCGCCTTTTTTCTTGCCTTAAACACATCCAGTGGCACGAAATTGCTTGACAAAATCCATGATTGCTTGCCTGCCTGGTGCGTCTCGACACTTATACTCCTTCTGGAACTTTCTTTGCACGGTTACAGGTGATTTTGTCTCGAAATACCATTCGACAACCTTGCATTTCTCCTCTGTTGATAAAGCGGGCGCCATTTTTCAACAATACGATTTTCATGCAACGCCGTTGCAACAATACAAACTCCAACTATTTAGAAATTCGATATGGCGCTCATATTCTTTCAATTGTTTATCCCTAATGCACGTCATTCGAGTGAAATGGTCAGAAATTGACTGAATCACCCGGTACAATGTCAAAAGTCCTTGAACATGTCATTCTAAGGAGGTTTAACGGTTTCGCCCGGTTAACTCTTGCCAACTACAGCTTTGGAGGCTTGTTGCTGATCTAAACACTCCCCTTAATTGCGCCAAATACGGTGGTCTTATCTTTTTAGATGTCCGGAAAGCTTTTGATCAGGTCTGGCATAACGGCCTGAGATGCAAGATGATTACTTGTGGGTTTCCTGACGAGCTGATTGCTTTGATTAGTTCCTTTCTATCGAACAGGACTTTTCGTGTCAAGGTTGGCTGCTCCATGTGACATCAAGACTGATGTTCCCCAAGGCTCTGTCCTGGGCCCTGTGTTGTTCAACTTCTTCATTCACGACTTCCCAACTTTACAAAGTGCAAATTATACCTGTTTGCTGACGATGTGTCCATCATGACTTGTGCTTGAAATCCCGCTCATGTCATATCTCGGTTACAAAATGCCGTGCATCTGTGTGCGGAATGGTTTGCTAAGTGGAGGTTAAACCTAAACGTTGATAAATGCAAAGCCATGTTCGTTACCAAAAAACTTAGAAAACCCCCGAAGCCAATCTTCCTATCTGGCAAGGAGCTCGAGTGGATAAAAAACTATAAATACCTCGGAGTTGTGATAGATCCAAGCTAAATTGGTGCGAACATCTCTCTTATGCTATCAACAAGACCAAGAAGGCAAAGTTTAGTCTGGTTGCCCTTCTGGGACGTAACAGTTTGCTTGGAGTGACAGCAAACTTTTGCTATATAAAATGGTAATCCGAACCATTCTTCTTCTGTACGGTATGCCTGCCTGGGCTACAACCTGCAAATACAGATGGAAGGACCTACAAACATTCCAAAACGTCACCCTGAGGATCATTGCCCAACTCGACAGGAGAATAGCAACTAATACTTCCATTGCTGAAGATTTCGGTATACCTAGTATTGGAAACCACGTCAAGGAGTCGCTGAAGAAGCTGTTTCCGAAGATGAAGGACCATCCTAATCCACTGGTTGCAGATATACTGAATCACCGGCTAACCTTTAGAAGTTCCCTCAGGCATCGCAGGTCTTGTCACATCCTGGACGTCAACTTCGATGACATCAAAAAGGCCATCTTTCCGCCCTACTGGATCACCTAGCTCTTCCACGTCCTATCGTCAATCAACAATCAACTTTATCGTCCTGTTAGGAAAGGACTTCTCCGTATCCTCTGGATGACTTAACCAGGTTCATCTGGCTTCTTTCCTAATTCAGCGTATTTCTTTTGGCTATAATACCGACGAGTTTGGCAGTGGAAGCATAGCTTCCGGACCGCTCGTTTTGTTTTTCTTCCCTGCGCTGTTCGATTGTCGATTGTTGTTACTTTGATTCATACTGATGATGGCTACCTGGTAGCAGAAATCTATACATTCATGATTATTTAAACTCTTTTGTGGCATTCTTTCTTCATCTATAATGTAGGTTGGATTGTTGCAAACACCCAGTTGGTCAGGTAACTTTTTCGCTTCCAGGCCTTGCTATCTCGTCGGCCTCGAGCTAAACCCGCAGTCAACCAAATACGTGTCAACCAAAATCTACAATCAAAATTCATTAAGGAACAACATCTTACTTTTCCATCAAAACACTCTGAGCATATATCCCATAAACATTGGCATTAAAAATCATATCATCCAATTGAAATATTTAATTTATTTCATTAATGCCAATTTTCCTAAATGGAACTAAATCTATATTAATAAAAAACAATGTGTGTCTTATCTGCCTGTTAATAGCGATAATCTCTACAGTCGCGAAACCAATGGGCGTCAAACTTTTCATATTCCTTTAAAATTGGTATTTACTCCTTTTCTCAGATCAGGCAAGATTTGAACATTTGTGATTGTGTTGACATCTGTCATGCGGAGATTTTAAAATTTGTTGCTAATATCATTAATGGAAAGATTGATAGTCCTTTTTGTTTGGCTTACTTAAACTTTAATTGTAATACATAGTTTGGAAATCGAGAATTGTTTTATATTCCTTGCTTTAATTTATTATTCAAAATTTTATCTTGTTTTAATCAATTGTATAATGCTAAGAGTAATTTTGATTGTTTTTTATAATATTGTCCAGTTTTGTTTTTTTTATATAATTATCTAATTCCATCAATAACTTCATTAATATATAATTATTGTTTTTTTTTTGTGTGATTTGTCTTTGTAGCTCGGTGTGGCACCGAGCTACCTTTATCCTTATCTTTGGTAGCAATAAATATAAAAAAAAAAAATCAAACAAGATAGTCCAGAAAAGTTTTTTTTTTTAATTTTATGTATCGGGGTCCAATACGTCCATCCAGGGCCTGTATGACCAGAGGCCGACGAGTTGGGTCCCTGGATTCACGACTGCTGAATGATGGTCGCAGCAGCCAGGGGCGGGGGATGGTCACCCATCCGGTGACTAGCCGTGGCTGATATAGCTTAACTTCACAGTTGTGATCAGTGAAAGCCCACCAGACCACGGCCTCCCCCTTTATTAATATTAAAGTAAACTTTATTGATATTAAAGTAATATCTGTTATTCAATAACCCCGCCCGAGACCTCACTCGTCGGCCAGCTGGCCATACAGGCTCCGGCCAGGGATCTCTGTAAATTAATTCTAAAGAAATAAAAGACTTAAAAAAAAAAAGGTTTTTCACTACTTTGCCATGGATTTCCGTGGGTTGCACGGTTTTTATGGGTGAAATGTACACTTCACTGTTCGATTGTCGATTGTCTCTAAGTCAGTTCTCTTCAGACCTCCTCGAGTTCGCCTTAGGCTTATTCGAGTCCGACTTAAACTGCTGAATGATGAATGCAAGGCATTCGAAAAGAGTTTACAGGATTATCAGGTTGTATTATTTAAATTTTTTTTTGTTTTGGTAAGAGTTTTTTAGTCTTAAGGTTTAAATAAGAATATAAGTTTAAAAGGATCTCTTAATGGTATTATTTTCAATATGAGAAAAAAAATGAAAACGCAGCAATAATACTTTGTATTTCCAGTAGTGTAGGCTTACATAGCCATTCGACTAGCATTAGAATTTTTAAGGGGCTTTTGAGTAGTTTTTGTGTGCGTATAGCTTCTGGCTTAATCGTCGGTAGCTATCTGTCGGTGACGGTGGCGGTGACCATGCGTTTGAACATTCCAATAACTTTTTTTATTTTTTAAATGGTAAATAATCATCATTTCACTATTTCAGATAGACCATAGTAATGAATTAATTATTGATATTTCGCGAGCTTTACACAACAAGAATAGCCGTTTTTTTTTAATTATAATCTAAGAAACACAGAAAGCTTATTAATTTAGAGATATCAAGCATTTTAAATTAAATTCTACTCATTCCTGTATTATGAAAACTGCCATTACGAATAGAAAACGCTAAATAGTAAAGGACCAAAGCAGCAAAATATTCTGATGTCATTTGATGAACTTTCTGAGCATGATTTCATGGTCAAAATAAATGCTTTTAAAATAGGTTTATGCAATCTAAATTCACATGCTCTTGAAATTTTATCATTTCCCCTAATTATTTTCTTTCGAAGCGTAACTAAGAAGTAGTTATGGTAAATCTTTGAAAATGTTATCGGGATATCATTCTTCCATGTAGATCTATATCATAATTTTATTTATGGTTTGGATCTCAGTTTGACATCACATGAGATAAAACTTGGCTTAGCAGGAAACTGAGGAGAAGACCGTAAAGATTGTTCAAAGGGGAAAACAAAACGGAGTTGGGGAGGGGGAGGAAGTAAAAGGAATGTGAGAATGGCCGACACGTAAAGCAAATCGCACCGTCGATTCCGCGAGCGACAACGGCGGAGCGGAAAACTGATGGCGCGAAAGAGAAAGAAAGCTTTATTGCAAGGTCGAATCGTTCCTTTTGTCTTTCCATCTGGAGATGTCATGATGAGAAATCACAATAATTTCAAACTTTCCTGGCGGATGTTTTTATGCTATACGATGAGATTTACGTGTTCATCCTCTCTCTCTCTCTCTCTCTCTCTCTCTTCCGTCTTCTCTGCCTCTCTCTCATTCCATTTTCTCTTCTTCCGCCCAGGAGGAAATGAATGACTGAAGAATGGGCGCGCTTCTTTTGTAGAAACCAGTAGTCATTATGAACTACCGGTACCTCATAATGAAAAGTCTCCCGTCCACAATGATGTAAAGCGTATTAAAGATTTATAAACACATTCGGGCGCAGAAAAGCTTAAAAGAATTGCTTTTCCCTAAAATAATTTTCCAAATGGAAGGAAATAAGAAAAGTGGGCCAACCAATCCTTTTCACCATTCGTGGTTGTTTAAAACCACGACCATGAATGACGGCGAAGAAATAAAAATATAACCTACTATATTTCTTGTGTTTGGGCTTTTTTCCACGACAATTGCATTTACACTAGCCATGGATGAAGAAGACATGGATGCGACACTCTAACTGTTTCAATGCTTTTGAAAATGAGCCAAGCGATAGCAACGCTCGCTCTGGTTGGCGTCCGAAATGTTATCCATAATTCAACGCGCAAACCATGCTCTGCGGGCAGCCTACCTCTCCGTTTTCGGAATACCGACATTTCGCTACAAGACACCTGGCTACAGACACCTCTTGACAGAGACACCTCGCTCCGAAAAGTTTGGAAGGGTACACTTTTCTACACTTGAGCACAAGGTCAAATTCCAATCTCGTTTCTCTATTTACTATTACCCCCTTCCAAACTCGAAAGGGCATAATTTTGACACAGTTTAGGCATACTGCCTTATAATAAATGAATACTTCCTCATTCAATTTGATACTCAAATGATAAATTACACTTAAGTTATTAATTCTATTGAGAAATTGTAAAGATTTAATGGTTTAAATCTTTTAAAATTTGCTTTTTGATTAAATACATGAAATTAGAAAACTCATGTTTTCATTGTTTGGACAAAAAAGCATGATTTTAGGATTTTTTAAATAATGAGCGATTATTTTAAAGTAGGTTATTGATATACGTATTAAAATGATGTTCGCGTTTTTTATATTAAAACATCAAAGGATAAATTTATGATTAAATTTGGTGCACATTTTTTTTTAAATTTTGCTAAATTAAAATTAATTAAACAAGAGTCATAGACTCCTGGATTAATTGGTTAATTAGACAAGTTTTATTCTAAAATGTGATCTACGGGGAGGGGGGAGGGGCGTTAGTAAATTGCAATTTATGTGCGGAAAAAGAAATGAGTAAAAGAAAGCAGTGCATGATTTGATCAACGGAAATATTTGAATAAAAATAAATTATACGATAAAGTAAATTCGTTGTTTCTGCACACTTTAATATTATTATGATAACAAGTTATTAGAATCATGTCCATTTACAATACATATTTTATCCAAAGAATTTCAGGACATTATTCTAGTTACGTATGCAAAAGTAAAATATTACAAGCCTTGTAATACTGTTGTTAGTGTCCGGCACTACATCGATTGGTATTCGATAAATCGACGTTATGATTTTTTAACATTCTCCCATATGTTCAGGAATAAGTAATTCATTTCAAGTAACGTGTGGGCAGAAATTATCAATTATTATTATTTATTGATTGTAATCCAAAAAGTCTATCCAGGATCAATATGGCCAGAGACCGACGAGTTGGGTCCCTGGAAGGAGCTGGATTAACGACTGCTGTAAGATGGTCGCAGCAGCCGGGGGGTGATCGTATCTCACTGATGGTCGCCCATCCGGTGACTAGCCGTGCCTGGTGTTGCTTAACTTCCCTGAAGTTGTGTGTTCAGTGGAAGCCCATCAGGCACGGCCTCCTCCGATGTTATTTGATTAATGGATGTATTTATCGTACTTGACATCGTGTACACGACATCGATGATTTTGACTGTTAATAATGCATTCTCTTCCCATGAATGCTCTTTTAAGCCTTTGAAAAAACACACTGGAACCAAAATAAAACTCATATTTTAAAGTATAAAATTTTGTTGTGGTGATCTAATTGTTATTATTTCAATAATAAATGCTAAATTTTTCTGGTATTATTCTTTCTATCAGTAAATAATTATAGGGCCGTGCGATCCCATCGATGTTTTTATCCATCGATTAATCGGCCTACCCGATGAGGAGAATCTTGTTAATCCATTAGTTTTTTGTCATTGTCTTTTTGATGTTAAAAGTCTAGACGCCAGGTGAGGGAAGAATTATTTTTTGTGGGGAGAAAACTTAATAGAAAGGGGGAAAATGGAAAGAGATCATTAAGAATTGGAATATTTAAAAAACACAAAAATTATACAAAAAGAAGAGTTTCGCACATCCACGGAAAGTTTTCATATTCTCAATACAATAGAAATGATAAAACAAAAAATAAAAAACTAAAATAACGTAAAACACATACGGTAATATATTATAATGCATAAAGAAATGATAGATTTCTACTTTGTAATATTTTGCTTTTGCGTATTGCGTGTAATTTATTTTTATTCAAAGATTTCCATTGATCAAATCATGCATATGCTTTCTGTTCGGGAAATCGCAAATTTATGCATTAAATCTCGAAGTGGATGATAATAATTTTTTTTATTTAAAAATGTTATTTTTATTCATGGTCTGTAATTAGAATTAAGCAATTCATTGTTGTAGCGCGTGGACCATTGTTGTCGCAAAATTCTGTTTTTCGTGATGCGTGTTCTTGATCTCGCGCGGCGATTTCCTTCGCAATTAATTAACTCGGTCGCGAGATATTGTACTGTCTGATTGTTGCGCAATCAGTGTTCTATTTTTTAATTGCGTAGTACATCCTCTCGCCATCTTCTTTCCCCATTGGGTCTTGCGACTACATCTCTCCATTTCTCTCCTACTTGTGCAGCCCACGATGGCCACTCACTTTGCTAGTGTTTCTTTCTTGTTGCTTCAGCCTTAAGATAGTATCTCCGCAAATTGCAATTACGAGTTTGTCGACGTGGTCCCCACGTTTCATGGGTGTCAATGTTGATTTCGACCCGTCGCTCGTTTGTTTGCAGTTTCACCATGTTTAGGTACAATGATTTCGTTCGGAGGTACAATCTTTGCTGTCTTTCTCCATATCTGAATATTTTATCTGTAGAACCATGCGTCTAGGCTGTTAACTGTGCATAGCGAGTCGCCGCGGCTGTACTACCACTCCATTGCGTAATTTATTCATTTTGTACAAATACTAGTGCGAGACACTGTGAGTACTTGAATTCATATTTTCTTTTGTTAGCATATAATTTAACTTCTACCAATGTTTAACCATAGAATACGTTTTGCGTTCTAGCTTCTTTTTACTGTCATTAATAAAGTCTTTTATTGTTTACTACAAAGTGTTTGTGACTCATTACTAGCCATAAATATTCTACTTTAAGATTCCTATATGCCTCATCACTGGTAGCAGAGCATGGTTGGTGGAATTGGAATTTATTTTGTGTCCAATTATGGTTGAGCGTTTCTTTGATGACAGTCGTTCAATCCCTAAGCCCACCAGCGCTAACTTTCACCAATGGAAGTATCGTATGTTAGCGTTTCTAGAATCAAAGGGATTAGACAAATATGTACACGCTAAGACTTCCTTACCGACTTTAGATCCAGAGAGATCCACTGTTCGAATGGAATGGGCACGTGTAAGACATTATTTGTTAAGCATGGTAGATGATGACATTGTAGTCATTTGCAGGATGCAGTGTTGCCAGATCAGCGGATTTTCCGTTAAATTTAACGGAAAAAAAATTTGCAGCGGAGATTCAGCGGGAAAAAAAATTACAGCGGAAGAAATCGCGGTCAAAAAATTTTCCAGCGGAAAAAATCGCGGTCAAAAATTTTTCCATAGATGACATAGGTGATGGTCCTTTTTCTGCCATTGTTGATGAAAGCACCGATATATCAACATTAAAGTTAATGTGCGTGATGTTAAAATATTTTTCTGAACGCAAGCAGAAGATTGTAACCACATTTTTTCAACTAATTCAGTTGTCTGGTGGAGATGCTGCATCAATTACTGATTCATTTAAAAATCACTTAGCAGATAATGGTTTGAAAATTCAAAATCTTGTTGGTGTTGGTGTTGATAATGCAAATGTAATGACTGGCAGTCATCATTCATTTGTGGCACTGCTTAAGAATGAATTGCCTCATTTAATTGTGGTCAGGTGTGTATGTCATTCACTGCACCTTTGTGCTGAAAAGGCATGTGAAAAGGTTCTACCAGGAAAATTAGAATTCCTAGTTCGAGAGGCACACAACTGGTTTTCATTTAGCACAAAAAGATCTAATGAATATCGGAAATTGTTTGCAGCAATAAATGAGAACATGACACCCAAGAAAATTGCTAAACTCAGCGGTACACGTTGGCTTGCAAGAAGGGAAGCAGTTACGACTATCATAGATCAATGGGACGAACTACACATGCTTTTTCAATTGGCGAGGGATCAGGACGGCTGCCATGCTGCGCATAATCTTTGTAACATCATGGGTTGCTTGCCATATAAGTTGTATATGATAGTTTTGCGAAATGTTCTGAAAGATGTTTGCCGGGTGAATGAACTATTTCAGAGTGACCATGCTGATTCACAGAAATTATTCGAAGACCTATTTCTTTTGTACAAGCAGCTGTTGCAGAGAATTGTTGTACCATCTAGGCTGGAGAGAGTAGCAGATGATAGACTGCTGTCATTTTAGTTTGAAAATTTTTTGATGCATTCATCTGCTATAAATTTCGGTTATGAATTCAACCTTGTGGCATCAAATGTTCGCCTTGAAGATTTAACAGATGTGAGAACCAGATGTCGAGATTTTTTTAAAGAACTGTGTAGGGAAATTCAGCATAGGCTGCCTGAAAATCTTTCACTGCTACAACAGTCATCAATATTAAGCCCATGTATTGCTTGCTCGCAGGTCAAACCTCCAATCACCAGTTTGGTAAAACTGGTAACAACAGATCCTGGTAAAATATCTGATATACAGCGTGAATGGGAAAATTTACCAAGTAAAAGATGGAATCATGCTACTTCACTAGAAGCATTTTGGAGTGAAGTTAACAGTGATCGTGATGCTGCAGGTAATAAAAGATTTGGACGCGTTGCCGATTTAGCATTAAAATTTATAGTGCTACCAACTTCCAATGCCACAGTAGAAAGAGCTTTTTCCCGGTTTGGGATAATTAAAAGCAAGCTCCGTAACCGTCTGTCTGTTCAAATGGTGAATGCCATCATGAATGTAAGATATCATTTAAAGCGAAATGATATGACATGTGTTAACTTCAAACCCTCTGATAACATGCTTAGAAAATTTGATCAAAAAATGTATGAAGGAAGCGATTTTACAGAATATGAAGATATGTTAAATTCATTGGAAATACCTTTTGATTAATAAAAAGTGATTTTTTAAGATGCGATAGTCTTTCTTTTCTTTAAAATGTCCAACGGAATTTTTGACGGTTTTTGTATAAAAGTCAGCGGAAAACAGCGGATTTTTTTCTGAAATCCAGCGGAGGCGCCACCAGAAAGTCTGGCAACACTGGCAGGATGACAATCCATTTTCCATATGGGAAGCCATCCGTCGGCGTTATGACCGACCCGATTCTGTGACTCAGGTGGAAGTTATGAGACGCCTTTCAGCTCTTAGCTTCCTTGACACAGATGACCTCAATGCATACGTTGCACGTGCATTGCAAATCCGTGCAGAGGCAGGTGCCGTATCATTACCCATAGATGACAAGACGTTAATTGATCATATGGTAGCTGGTTTACCTTCGACTTATATTCCTTTAAGGCTCTCAGTGCAGACTGACCCTAACATGACCCTCGAAGCTTTTCATACCCAGCTTTAAACTTTACACGGCGCGCTTTATGCTCCCCATGAGCGATTTAACCTTGTTTCCATGAGTCAGTTAGCCAAACAGGGATATACTTTGTCTTTTGGTCCTAATGGTTACTCAATAACTTCCGAACAAGGCGTATCCGTGGCTACAACAGTGGGAAGTCGCAGATCTCCCATTCCTGCCAGTTTTATATCAAACTCCACCCGTTTGCCAAACGGCGCATTCCGTTCATTATGCCGCAGTTTCTTATCAGGATGTCCATCATGCCTTAGGGCATCCGTCGAGTAAGAAGAACGCTAAAGAACTGAAACATGACAGTATCCGTGGTCTAGAGAACTTTACAATTCCCTCTGAAATCGCGCCATGTGTTCCATGTCTAGAGGCAGCGATGACTAATGCACCTCATAGAACTGCTCGACGCCAACAGTCTACCCGCCCTTTGTATCTCCTGCACGTGGACATGATCGGTCCGGTGCTTATGGCCACAAATACCTCTTGATCGCCGTGGACGATTTTACCCGCAAGACATTTGTATATTCTTTTCTACTAAGGCAGAGGTTCCGCAAGATAAATTTAATCAAACGATTGCAACGATCGACGGGAAACCGACTGGTCCACTTAAGATCTGACAACGGCACGGAATTCACCAACAACGAGATTCCTGAATTTTGTGCTTCAGAGGGGATAACGCAACAGTTTACCATAGCTGAGAACCCCCAGTCAAATGATGTTGCAGAAAGGGCAGTCCGCTCCATCTGTGATGGAATAAGAGTCCTGCTTGCCTCTTCCAACGTTTCCCACCAGTATTGGGATCTTACAGCGGCAATGGCAGCATACAACTTGAACTCTTTACCAAGAACAGGACAAACACTGTCGCCGGAGGAGTTTTGGTCTGGTAAAATACCCACCTTCAAACATCGAGCACCATGTATTCATTATGTTTTGTTAGTACATTAGTACATCATTTATTCATTAGTACATTATTCAGCCCAAGATTCTTATTGTTTTGTTAACGTTAAAAGATATTGGATTAGAAGTTAAATTTTATTTGGCAATCCATGCCAAGTCATGTTTTGCTGAAATTCTATGTTTAGAAACAAGCACACAACTTCAACACAAATAAGGGAAGAAACTCTAGTTTATTTAAAAGAAAAAATAAATAAGCATATATACAGCTAATAGTGCATTTTTTTACCCTACATAATATAATAGTTATTTTCCGATGTGTCTATATGAAAGAAATGACTTATGGAACAAAAATCTTGTAACAGAACAACAAACAAGATTAAAAGACTACAGGTAGATCATAAAAAAATTAGTTAAGGCATCGTTATCCAACGATAAAAGGGTTTTAGCATCAAAATGTTACGAGCAGTAGCGGCTCGTGACTATAATAAGTGGAGGGACACAAATACAAAATTTCAGGTTCTTAGGCCTTTTCGTACAAAAGTTATAGCTTGATTTGTATTTGGAGCCTCGCGGCCCCTGCCGAGGCCTCAGAGGACTATATCAATTTTAGTGTGTAATAGCTAAAAGTTTAAGCAACACATTACAAGTATAAAACATTTCAGGTTTCTGGACTTCTGGTTTTAAATTTATAGCTTGATTTGAGATTGAGGCCGCAAGGCCCCTGACCCAGTCGAGCTTATTTCCGTACAGGGTAAGCAAACCTAGGGGGTTTCTGCGTTTGTTTGTGAAGAACATAGCCTTGCACTCTGACGTGCGTTCTGTATTAGGGAATACTTATACGGGGACACGGGGGGGGGGGTGTCCAAGTATGGCTTTGTGGCCGAGCACATAATCGTCTGTTCTCGTCACAATCTAGAAAACCCCTTTCTGCAGAACCAATCAGTAGATAAGAACAGGAGTGCCGGTATTATATTTATGTACGAGCACCGCTCTGAGTAACGTTAGTTCCGAATTAAAATATAAGTATAAAGTGGCCCCTCGTTAATATGACATACTGTATGACTGCTATCATTTGTAATATAGTTGTTAAACTAGATAAAGTGGAATAAACTGATTTATGACTATAAATATCCCAGTGTCAGGTTGCCCTTCAATCGTTTGGTCCCGAGCCCTTAGCATACTTCACCCCAGCGCTTATCGCAGTTGCGTGAGCGACTTTATTACTTATTGCGGGGGTGGGGGAAAACGCTACACTACTATAAATATACAAATTTTCAGATTTCTAAGCCTTTTCGTTCAAACATTATAGCTCTGTTTGTGTTTAGGGCCCCTGCCAGGGCCCCAGAGGACTATATAAGTTTTAGTGTATAAGAGCTAAAATTTTAAATAACACACCTTAAATATGCAAGAATTCAGATTTCTGGACTTCCGGTTCAAAAGTTATAGCTTCATTTGTGACTGGGGGCTCAGGGCCCTGTCGAGACCCAAGAGCCTTATACCAGTTTTTAGTGTATATTAGCTAAATTTTTGGGTAATTTTCTGTAAGTAAACAAAATTTCAGATTTCTAAACCGTTTCGTTTAAAAGTTGTAGCTTTGCTTATGTTTGGGGCCTGTGGGGCTCTGCTGGGGCTTATATTACTTTTTTTGTATATTTGCAATATTTTTTTAGTACTACACTATGAATATACAAAATTTCAGGTTCCTAGGCCTTTCCGTTCAAATGTTATAGCTTCAATTGTATTTGGTGCCTCGAGCCCTCTGGCAGGGTTCTAGAGGCTTATATCGGCTTCCTTCTATATTGGCTATATGTTTTAGTACCAAACTAAAAATATACAAAATTTCAGGTTTCTAGACCTTTCCGTTCAAAAGTTACAATTTGATTTGTATTGAGGCCTCGGGGTCTTCTGGCGGGCGCCATAGGCCTACATCACATTTCTTGTATATTTGCTATATTTTTTTAGTACCACACTGTAAACATACAAAATTTCAGGTTCCTAGGTCGTTCCGTTCAAATGTTATAGTTCAAATGTATTTGGGGCCTCGGGACCTCCGGCGGGGCCCTAGAGGCTTATATCACTTTTTCTGTACATTGGTTTTATTTTTTTAGAACCGCACTAAAAATTTACGAAATTTCAGGATTTTAGCCCTCTTTGTTCAAAAGATATAAAAAGAACAAGGAAATTCATACAAGGTCCCTGAGGGTTCCCGGGCCACCCCAGAGGATTCGCTGTATTTTTTGCACCGTCCTCTGTGTAGAAAATTTCAAGCCTCTAAATCAATCCTTTCAAAAGTTATGGCGTGTGACATACATGTTACATACATCTGTGATGATGCTAAAACCCTAAAAAGAGAACAAACATAATGCAAAAAAGTTGATCTGGCCCTTTAATGTAGGAATATACAAGGAAAATGACAGCAACATGTTCATAACATCTGCAATAAAATTAAACGAGTAATTAACATTATTTTAAGCTATTGTCAAACAGTTCAATAAAACCGCATACATGTATATTTTTCTAGCAAATGCACATAATAAGTATTTCTTAACGATATTTGCAAAAGCAAATTCAGTTGGTCTTTTGGAGGTTAATTCTTGATTGACAAATCTAATTTTCCACAATAATAATTTAGCCAAAAAATTTTGATAATTCAAAAATTTCACTTCACATTTGAAAATTCATCAATAAAATTTGAAAGTGAACATTTAATTTCAAAAGTGTGCGTGATATATTAATTTAGAATATTACACAGAGAGAATTTTATTATACCACAATCAAATTTGAAGGAGCATACTTTAAAACTGGAAAGGTTTCATAGCGTTAGTCATTCAGGCTCTTTTGTTATTCAAATTTGCTTGAGCATACAATTAACAATAATAGTCCTATAGTTTTTTTTCACATTAACTCTGCTCCTGTAATTCAAAAAAATCACTCATGTAATGAGCAATTTGTTTTAATTTAAACTATTAAACAGAATTTTATTCATGAATTCTTAAATATTTTAAATTAAAACAAATTGCTTATTGAATTATTGAATCTTTTTAATTACCTTTTAATTAATGATGGAAATAATACGTTAATCGGAAATCGAGATATTTTTTACGCTAACTTGCATCTTGGACGAAGCTCACACACGTTACTCCAATTATTAATTTTGCTTTATAATAGTTCACTAAAGTAATATTTACTTAATATTGATACAATGCGAATGTAGTTTACTGTAATGATGTGAACAATTGTTGCAGAACTTCTACCTTTGACTCCCTGAAGACATGAAAGAAAGCTGTTTGAAAATTGAAAGACCGTTGCATGACGGAAAGAGCCGTTTATCTACGTTTTAGTTTCGTCTCAGTGGTTTCAGTTTCTAAAACGTAGTTCGGACGCCAACCACCCCGCCGGAAGTTCATGTTTAGAGGGAGAGTGTCGCATCCATGTCTTCTTCATCCATGACACTAGCTACATTCAAAAACTCCGTAATAGTCGTGTTAAGCGTGTCGTGTTGCTAAAATCTGATGTCACTTCCTGCATGAACCGTGTCCCGTGTTGCAAAACGCCTAGCACGGAGCACCGGGTTTTTTGGTCCGTGTTCGAGCACAGCCTTCTCTAATCATGTAGGCTGTGGTTCGTGTTAGCTCTCTAGCACGACATTGGCGCGCATGCTCATTGTGGCATTCCTCATATCTCTCATGAAACGCT
Source organism: Rhysida immarginata (assembly GCA_023313115.1). Taxonomy (NCBI): domain Eukaryota; kingdom Metazoa; phylum Arthropoda; class Chilopoda; order Scolopendromorpha; family Scolopendridae; genus Rhysida; species Rhysida immarginata. The sequence continues at coordinate 2,425,335 of JAHWFO010000211.1, read as the reverse complement.
GTATTGGCGGAAAAACGTCGCTTCCCTGAATATTTTATAGTTATACGAATTAATTGCGCCGTCATCCCATGATTAATTAATGTAGAAGGAACTCTGTTTGTTCAAGAACATCGGTTATGGAAAGCAGAAAAATTATTTTTGTAAATCGGAGAAGATTGGATCGAAAGCACGGTCTATAGATATTCATGGTCATCGAGCTTCGGCCATTTTCCATTGTTTCGAGAAGCTAAGGAAAACAGATCGCCTCAGGTGCCGCGTAGATCGCACTAAGGCAACACCTCCTATAAAGAAAGCCTCCGCACTGAAACGTCTTTCATTGTTACATCATCATACTTCGTCCTTTGTTAACCGTATTTCTACCAATAAGAAGCTCTAAATTTGGTCGACTTATGATGATGTAACAATGTATGACGTTTCAGTGCTGAGGCTTTCTTTATAGGAGGCGTTGACTAAGGCCGACCGCAACCTGCGTTAGAGATTTTCATTGAAACTGAATATGAAAGTAAAGTTACTATCTGCCGATAGGGCGGCGCTGCAGGCGCAGTTGGGAAGATTGTACATGCAGCGCCCCTTTTCAATAAAGTTCCCGCCCTACCGGGAGCTAGAAACTTTAACAATGGAGCTCGATGACCATGAATATCTATAGACCGTGGTCGAAAGTAAACTACCTATCGCTAATAGCTCCCCTATCTCCATCTGGCGGGAAAATTGTAACCACGATAATTAGGACACGACTTACTGGATGCTAACGACCTGTTCATTTAGCTGATTTCCGTTGTTGTTTCAGGCAGACAAAACAATACCGCCTAGAGAGAAAGCCTGCTCACGGAAAAATCATACATTGTTACATCACCTACGGTAGGGGCAATTTCGTGCTTATTATTGATAGAAATATGATCAACAATACCCTACCGTAGGTGATGTAACAATGCTCTGCCTGGTCGCTCTCAACTCAAGTGGCAGCACAAATCGTGCTCGACAGCACAGACAACACGAGCACATTCAAATATTAACCTCAGCACGAATCGTGCTATAGCTTAACACGACACGCTTAACACGACTAGCACGGAGTTTTTGAATGTAGCTACTGAAGAAAATTTTAGTTAAATATTTCTTTATGCCAAATAAAAGAACAAAAATAAATGAATCAAATAATGAGGTTGAGGCTTTTCTTCTCATTACTGATCACATGATACTACTTAATAATTTTGATCACTGAAAATTTATGTTGAACTTATTAAGTAGCGGAAGATGGATCAGTTATTGATTTTACCATGTCCGTCTGTCTGTCTCCTTCACATTTTGTACATTTTTGACGTAGAATGTTGAAATTCGGAGTATAGCTTACAATAGGCACGTACTACAGGGAGCGATTCCTTTTTTTTTGCACCAGTTTGTGCCCTAATTTTGGACTCTAAATACTCGTCAATATATGTTCTCCGTTTTAGTTTGCCCAATATGTTCTCCGTGTGCCTTGTTAACTGCTGTGCATCGTTTCCACGAATCGAACACTTGGTGGCACATTTCAGGGGTCACAGTTCGACCACTCGTCCTGGCTTTTCGCAGAAACATGCGTTGTTTTAAGTAATCAAAGGCAAGAAAAACCATTGGACTAATGTCTGATCCTTTGGTAGGGATGGTCTCTGGGCATGTATTGGATTCCTAATTTGTCTTTAACCTCTCAAAATAGGCCCTGGTTGCGCTGGCTGTATGAGTGGACGCCAAATTTTGGTGTAAGGTCAGATTTTCCACCTCACCTGGATACATCTTTGGAAGCTATTGCTCCAGGTACGGTTTCAAAACGTACTGGATGTAATACTAGGCATTTAATTTCACTTTAGTTGGTACTCGGATGAGCGGAAGGGTTCCACGGCCGCACATTCCACCAATGACCATGAATCCGGTAGGCCAATATTGAAGACATTTCACCAAACATTCATCTGGTACCTTCTGATCCGGCTCGATGTACAGAATATTTCTATCACCATTACAATTTTCAAGATAGAAGTATGCCTCTCCAATGTGACCACATATTTCGATTTGGGACCAGCCAGGAGTTGCTCATACAGTTTCCTTGAATTGGTTTTACAATTCTTCTTGTGGACATAACTCAACGTGTGAACTTTTGTCGTTCTTCTAATTTTTGCTCTCAAATCCTTATGGATAATGTTATGGAACGTCTTTTGGGAGGTTCTTAATAGCTTTGCCATCGACCTGTGGCTGGGAGGATTTTCCTTTTCAATCATTGTTTTCACTTTTGCAATAACCTCCGTAGTACGGGTTTTTCCTGCTCGCTTACAAACTGGCTTGGGATTCCCACTTGCTCTTGCTAGTCTTTTCTTTGTTTTAGATCCAATTACGCAAAGGACTGTGCTATATAAAACCGATATTCCTTTCAGTTTTAACTCTTTTACAATCAAACGAGATGATTTTCCCTGTTCGGAAAGCAATTTTATGCGTATTTCAGTCGCTTCCTTGCACAACGCCGCCATTTTTAAGTCCAGTCCGCGAGCATCTGACACGTGAAAAGAACATGCGCATGCGCCCCTTCTGTGAACATTAAGCTGAACGGACGACCAGGAGCACCCAGTCTTTGAACATTAAGGTGAACCAATCACACACCAGTTTGCCAAGACGACAGTTGCTGCGTCTATAAGGCTGCACTGGTGTGTGATTGGTTCGCTCAACATTCCTCTAAGTTCACGCAAGTGGACTGGTCTGCAAAATCCACAGATTTGAAACCCACCGAGAACCTGTGAGATCACTTCGAACAGAAACATCGTTAAAACCATCCTGCCCATCTGGACGAACTCCGGGATTACATGGTCGGAGATTAATCCGCTGTATATTCAGATCTTGGTAAAATCGAAACCGGCCCGAATTGCAGCCATAATTCAAGAAATAGAAGGCGTTAAATTTGCTGTTAATTTTTCTGTCCAGTGAGTTATTATTTAACCAATTAGGAGTTTTAATTTAACTTCTTGAGATTGTTCTGCTTACCTACAAGTGTAATTATTCCGGGCAACACCGGGTCCTCTGCTAGTTTTGTAATAAAATTCATATCGTTTGGTCCTTAATCATTTCACAAGTATTTCGAAAATGTCAAACCGTTTTTAGTAAGCTTAAAATGTGCAATGGCTAAAATTGCATAATAATTGCAAGATTCCTGCCTTTTATTAAGAATTCTTCTCAATCACACAATGCTTTCAAAAAATAATCTTCAGTAATATCTAAAACTATAAGAAGTATATGTATAGTTGCTACATATTTTACAGTTTACACATTTATGCCTTTAAATTTAGTCTGCCTTCATTTCCTACCTTTTTCCATTTTACCATAAAAACTTAAATTTTAATAAAGAAGTGTAAATAGCGGTGAATTATTATTTTTTTTTTTTTGCATTTATTACTCTATGCAGGTGAAAATTTCTAAAAAGGTAATAAAATTGAATAGAACACTTACAAGAAAAGTTAATTAGAAAGGAAACCTTTCCAATTGACGCTAGAACTGAAGCCCTAGTAAAACTTTTATTCAATTGATTTTCCGCTCAATATGCTAAAATAAAAACTGAAAGATCAAAGAAGTGATTTAAAGACATTCTGTTAGATGTTGAATTCATGCCATTTTAGCATCGTATAACGATAATTTACGTCTTTTGCATGTTTTTTAATCGAAAAGAAACTTCAAAAGAGTTATTGATTTCACATGGAAAAAAATTCAATCTTAAGGTCAAGGTTGAGAAAATTCATAATTTTTGTACCCTCTAGAAAATCAGTTATTGTACCTGCTGCGTTACATCAAGATTAATAGGTTGAGAATTCCTATGTCACTTATAGATTAAGAAATGGAAAGCAGCAGTTGTAAATTAGTAACACAAACTTATCTTTAGACGAGATAATGTTCTTTAAATTTTTTAAATATTGTTCATAATGTAAATTACTAGAGATTTTGTCATCGCAATAAAATAATTCAAGAGCTGTTCGATATATTGAAAGGAAATTTTATGTGTGCTGCCGTATTCCATACGATTACTAACTGTTGAAGCAAAGAAAATTGATTTCAAAATTTGTCCCTTAAAACCCAATAAATGTCATTGAGTATGCACGTAAACCAAAACATGTTGTGGAGCAATTGGTGTTTCCTTAAGCTTTTGAATGCTACACTATAAAATAAAAGTTGTATTTAAAAAAAAAAAACACTCTGATTATGAAGTTAACAAGAAGCAAACTGTGTGCGTGTGATTTCAAATAGTCGCTCAGAAAAAGTGATAATGATTAAATTGCTCTTTCAGGAAAAAGCCAAGCTTCTAATCGAACAATTAGGATACAGCGAGTTTTCTTAAGTTTCAGTTTGATTCAGAAGTTTTAAAAGAAGATATATATGTTTGAAAGCAATATAAACTTAGTAATAAGAAATGATGCAAGTATATATTTTTTAAAGATGAATACACAATTGTTTCGCTATCACCTTTATCATTCATAGAACATTTCTAATTACTTTGAATATGAAGAGTTAAATGACGAACTGACAATGTACTAGTATATACTATTGTTGGTGATAACAAATCAAAACTTTCCATCGCATAAAGATTTAAAAGATGTAACAATGATGATTATTAAATGATATATGATATGTTCAACGACGTTAAAAACATTGTTACTGAATTTGCGAAGTCGGTCGTTCGGTTGTCAGTTGTTCAATGCCGGTAGTGGTCTCTACAGGGCATCTGGAAGACGTAACGAGGTCCCGTCAGTTACTGTCAAGATGGCGAATGCACAACACAAAGCCTTTTCGTGGCCACCTCGATCCCCAGACTTACTGTTTGTGACTTCTTCTTGTGGGGTTAGGTAAAAGACCTGTTTTGTGCACCCTTTCCGGCAAATCAGGGAGGAGCTAAAAACTCGAATAACAGCCGCCATTCGTGAAATGATTCCAGATATGCTTCAGCGGTATGGGAGGAATTTGATTAACGGCTAGACGTGTGCCGTGAAGCAGGAGGAGGACACATCGAACACTTATAAACAAAACTAAAGATTGTTATAAATATTTCAATATGTCGACCATCTCTGTATCTTAATTTTTTTAAAAATATAGATTTCTGAAATGTGGTGAACCTTTCTGTTACACCGTGTATTTCGAATTTTGACATCAGATTCAGATAGAGCATCAAAACGTAAGTTAAAGTTATAATAGGCACATATAGCCTATCTTTTCGGGAACATAGTCAAAATGGTGGTTAAATTAACATTTTGGTCCTTCGAGCCTGGTCACGGCACCATAATGTTTAAATGTTTGGCCATGTTTCGGAAAAGATAGCACATGTTTGGCTATTATAACTTTTACATACTTTTTGATTCTCTATCCGAATCTGGTCAAAATATCAAAAAATTCGAAAAAAAACTGACAACAGAACAACCGATTTCGCGAATACAGTAATGCAGTCTTTGACTAATATCGTATTCTCAACTGGTTTATAATAAATATGTTTACAAATTGGATGTATACAAATTGTAGCAGTGAGTTAACTGAAAGTTGTTCCATTTAAAAATGGCAAGTTACCCATTTCGTGAGCAGGTTGTGCCAGGTCATCCTGTCACGAGTACTTATTTTTGCTTACATTTACTTTATTATTTAATATTAGTAGATTTGTTAAGTTCCTTCCATTTGTATTTAATTGTTATGATTTTTATGCTCCTAACAAAGGTTTGCTGGATCGCGGGACAATAATGCTGCCACCACGTAAAGCTGCCTTCTAGTGTTGCGTCATATTACGCATTAGTTAATTTTTAAAATATTTTTCTTTTAGTTTTTTTAGCATTCCGGTATTCTCCTCGGATAAGGTTGTGTGACTTGGCTTAGGGCAAGGATGGAACGTTGAGACAGCTCCCGTGCGAGTCTTACATTGGAAAGGCCTAGATGACTGAATGTAGTCGAGCTTGGAGGATAAGTTTATTCCGAGCAGCCTTTGGTATTTTTTGTATTTATTTATCATATAATTAATGTATTCTTATATTAGTTATATTATTTTATTTATTTAATTTATTTTTATTTATCCACTTCCATCATAATTTTTTCATTTTATTTACACATTAATTTTTCTAGCTTTTTCATTGAATTGCCAAATTGTATAATGCATAAACATTATCGCAATGCTGCTCATGAGACTCGTTCTATGCTTATAAAAAATATATTTCAACTTTGGATTCAAATGTTTTTTGGTTCATCTTTGGATTTTATGATGTCTAACCATTAATAAAAATAGACTTATTAAATTAATCACACAATCATAAATAATTTTTTAAACTTATCTTATTTTTATCTTAACAAATTAATTTAAAAATAAAACTGTAAATTCGGTATGAAATATTATAATATACGAATCCTTCTTTTAATAATGACATGAATTTAGCATGATTTTAGAAATATTTTATTTAACGTAATTTTAAAGTAACATGCATTTAACAAAATCGAAAATTAATAAAACAGTTTTTAATTTTCTTGAATGGGATTTGAATGATTTTGAGCACTCAGTGTGTGATCTTCGTCTTCTTCATCATCCCACCAGTCGTCATCAGAATTCTTAAAAATTCCTGTTTGAATAATTATGCAGTCGAACCTCGATAAGTGGATAGCCTCGAGATCGGAAGAAAGTAGCCACTTATACGGAGTATTAAAAAAGTACACTACTTAGTATTAATTGATTTAAACAGTGTCTAATGTTTAATTTAACAATATAAAATTATCATTATCACAAAACAAAAGAATATTCCGCTTCTGAATTCGCATTTGTTAATGGATTTTTTTCAACTACTAATCCCACAAGTCTCCTCTCGTGCTTTTTGATTTACCTCATAGAGAAAATTAAGCTAACTAAACCGTATATTTTAGAGAAAATTTTTGTGTTGCACCGAAAGCTGGGTGTCTTCACAGAAGGATGCTGTGTACTAAATTCCGAATGACAACCAACTATCAAACAGTGTAGTATATCGGTATTGGAGTGGAATTTGAAGCATAGCTTCCATAATATCACTCTTCATAAATATATTTCAAAGGAAGCCTGATGTACCCACAAAGGTCATCCACAGTATGAACGAATAAAATTACCTCCTCTTGTTGGAGGGAAATTTGACTGACGATTGTCTGAGCTTGGAGTATATCACTAAATAAAAAAGCTGCACACACGAAACCCAGAGATCTGACAACAGTGAAGTATATATTTGTTCAGGTGGGATATTTGCTATCACGAGGATCACCCTTCCAGAATAAATTCCAAATGAAATCAACTGAAGTAGGCATGAAGCCTGACTAACCCAAGAGGTCTTCCACATTATAAAAAATAATATGATTGAAGATTGTCAAAAGATTGGGGGGGGGGGGGG